>LOEQ01000199.1:258656-286185 GCA_001685075.1 Bramus lutescens | reverse complement strand
AAATAAGGTGGAGGGGGGAAGATGCCCAGGGTTAATCTCTGGACTCCACACCCATGTGCACGAGTGCACATCTCCCGTCTGTGTGACCCCCCAATTAAAAGGAAGACTATGGAGCAGGTGATTGTGTGACCTAAAGTATTAGGAAACATCAGGTACTCTTTGTGAACATGATGTTGTCATCAGATCGCTGCATTGCAGGCACGTTTCCCGTCAACGTTAGTCAATGATGTCACCCTCATTAGCCTCTCATAGCTGACCTCTGGTCAGTATCTGAGTCAGGTTCTCTTTGTGGAGTGCGATGGTGTTTTCCCGATTTTTGTCAGTCCTTGTGTGGTTCTTAGCTGGTGTTTTACTTCCAGACATACAACGAGAAAACACTTGATAGATGCTGGATGTGAGCGGGCAGGACTTGTTTCAGCTCACAGCTCACTGATTTCTGTCCGTCATAGTGAAAGCATGATAGCGGAAGCATCTTGGTCACGTCTGCAGGATTGTGTGGCTCCTTGCACGGTAGCCTGACCATGAGGCAGAGGCTCTGATCAGAGCTTAGAGCTTGGTTTAACCTCCCCTCTCTGCCCTCTGTGCCCAGAGTCTGCCAGCTTGGCAGTATGTCCTGATCTCAAATACCTCCTCCAAAAATGCCCCTAGCTGGGGCAAATACACAGCCTGTGGGGGGATTTTGGATCGAGACTACAGCATTTCCTTGTCCTTTTTAGGGTCGCTGTAGACTCACTTAGGGACTCTTTCGAAAACGGTTCTCTGTGACTCATGACTGTCATAATTCTTTCTGATGCTCAAATTAACCCAAATATGGCCAGAGGAACCCTCTTGAAGTCAGTTCCTGTGTCCTTTAACCATGTTCCCATTAAATACTTCCTGTTTTCAGATGTAACAAGATGTTTTCGCCTCACTTGTACTTCCGGTCCTAGCCCTGAAATCTCTCACTTTCACCCAGATTGCAAGTCTTCTTAGAGTGGGTGCATGACTGGCGAGCTGTGTGAAAGGCCATCCTTACTGCCTCTGGGAGGCCATCACGCCGAAGCCCTGCCCATCCTTAGACTTAGGGAACGCAATGGAAAATGAGCTGCCTTTGGAAGGGCACCTCTGTGCTCTCCTTCATCGTGGGTCAGAGAGCGAGCCTGGGTCACAGGCATCAGTAGTAGTCTTCTCTGTTCTGCCCCATAAGAAGGGAAGGGACTTCTTTAACTTAGCATTTCTGAAGCTGTAGAAGTTAAGTTTTCAAGTTCATTGCTTACACCAGGTCAGTTTTTAATGGACGGAGGTGAGCCTTCCCCTGTTGTCTGCGCGGTATGGAAGGGGAAGCCTTGTGCAGGGCAAATTGCTGATCCCGCTGGGACTTGTGAGTGTGGATTCCCACTTCTGTCGCACCAGATGAGAGCATTTTCTTGCTTCCTGGTCCAACAGAACTCACTGTAACTAGACTTGTAGAAACTCAGTTTTCAAAGCATTTGGGAAATCAGTTTTATGATCCCCACTTTAAGCACCTTTGACAGGACTGTTTAAATATTTAAGACATTATCTGCATGCATAGTACCTTGAGGACTGTGTAATTGGGAAGATTTTCATTATAAAGGTTTTTATTTTACCCCAGGCCCTCTGACATTTCTTGTTGGGCTTGGCTGTCCTTGGAGACAAAAGGAGTTAGTTATTCATTAGCATTTGTGGGTTATTCATTATTGCTGGTTGGAGAAAAACAGAACAATATCAACAAACGACACCAAACTAATTGGGATTTTAAAACTTTTTATGTCACTTAAGGCCGGTGTGTCTTGTAAAGACCTGGTTCAGGAAAGGTAACTTATTATGTGAACCTGGGAGGGCTGACACTTATCATAAGTAAAGTAACACATCGAGTTGTGTTTTTATTTTATTTTCTAATGCTTGTTGGTTGATTTCACAGGTCGGTCAGAGTCTGGAGTTCAGGTTAGGGATTGATTCCAGGGAGGGTTAGTTGGCTTCATGTTGTCTTCCTGCTGCTCCATCAGGAAGTTTACAAGATTGCCACCGATATAAAATGTTACTTCTCTGTAACATGCCTCCCCTTCATTTTGAAAAACAACAGACAACAAAAACAAACTGTTTACCCCCAGGGCTGCTGAATGGAATGTAGCCATACTAGAAACTGACAAGGAATAGCGAGGTGAGGACCCCCTTATTTGGAAAAATTACAGTTAAAAAGAGCAAAACATTTGGCTCCTTTTTTTTTTCACTTCTGCTTTTTAATCATTTATATTTCCTTGCACTTCCAATGTGGCTTCCTGTAGAATTAGAGCAAATAAAGTCAGTATTCCATAAAAGCCTCCAAAAATAACCAAACCGACCAGAGACTAAAGGCATTATTCCAGTTGAGGTGTCCAGAGTTTGCATTTCGTCTGGCCAGCGGGGCAGGTGGAGCACAGTGTTTACTTTTGTTTACTCCCTGGGCTGCACAGGGGATACTTTGTGTGATTTATTGTTGCTGGGTGTCAATCAAATTGATGATGAATTTCCAAGTATTACTGAATGGCAGGTACGATTTGTTCCAGTTCAGAAAAGTGCTTTGTCAGGCTTGTAGCATTCCACATTTGAAAGAATACAGTGTATCCTGGGAATAACCTTCCCGGTTGCAGTGCTATAGGACAGCAAACCGAGACAGAAGGGAACTCTAGCAACTCCAGAGCTTTTAAAGGTTGTTTACTATCAGAATTATGTGTGTTTTCCTCTCTTAATACATAATAGAGAATGTGGCAAGATCTAGAAAGAAAGCAGCCATTAGCTTCAGTGGAGGATCTGTCCTATGCCAGACATTGTTAGACTTTGAGACTGGGCACAGTCGATGTGTTGGGGGGTTGTTAACTGCAGTTTAGACTTGGGCAGTACGCTACTGAGGGAGCCGAGACAACTCACCTGAGGTTGTTCATATAGGGGATGAGTGTCAGAGAGGATGCTTCCTGCCAGCCTGTCTTCCTCTGGGACTTGCTCCTCCACTGTGTTTGGGCAACTACCATGAGCCTTAGGAAACCCTGATGGGACATTTTTGCCTCAGTGAAGAAAGATAAATAGCTCATGCTCTGAGGGCCACAATCAATACATCTGGGCAATAGAAACCAGTCTTGATAGGGAAAAATCAACACAAAATTGGATGGATGGATATTAGAAGTGGATCCTGGAAGAGAGTAGTGTGTGTTGGGGAGGGGTGGTATGATCAAAAATACATTATAGGGAATTAAAGATAATTGATTTTTAAACATTCATCAAGAACCTTTGGCATGCTGATTGCCAGGCCCTGTGGCAATCCTGTCAGCCTTCCTCTTGCATCTGTTTCACACCCTTAATACTCCCACGATTCTCAAGCAAAATCAACAGTAATATAGACTTCCTACTCATAACTAAAAAGTATATTTTAACTAAAATTTTAAGGAACTACGAGAACAATACAACTTACGGTAATGATACTGATATCAATATGAAAGTGCGCCAGTGTAGCTACACTTAAAATCGAAAAAAGCCATTAAGACAAGCTAAAAGCATAATTATCTGAAATTCTGCTGAGTCATATAGGGTGTTTTGTTGACTAGGATATCTCGTTTGATTTCAATAGTATGGTGTATGAAATGATGGCATATTTCTATAAAACTGGCGGTGAGTCTTCCATTAGTTGGCATTACAACTTTGTAGATAATCTAGCATAAATAAGAGTCATGGAAAAATGGATTAAAGATCTCCATGCAGACCAGACTTGAAGGGGGGGGCAGGCTTCGTTGTCTGACATGTGTAGACAGTATACTTACTGTATGTGTGGGCAGAGCTGCACTGACTGTCTGTGCCGTAGACATTAAGAAGGTATCTGACCAATGCAAGGACATTTTCATTGACCATGCTTCAGATGAAGGTCCTGAGTTGCCCTCTGTCAAATTTTGTAGAAGGGGCTGATTTTGTGTGGTGTGCGGAAGCTTGGAGTAAATGCTGGGGTCTTTCCAGAACTCTGAGGAGAACCTCCCTGGAGTTATTTTAGTAAAGACAGCTTAACGCTAGATGTTTCTAGAACCGTTGCATGTCTGTAAAAGTACAGAGAGCTCAGAGGTTAGTGCATAGACTGTAATGGTGGGAAGTGTCGCCCGCAGAGGGCTGGAGGCTGGAAAGGAAGAGGACACAATTTTCCAGAATCCAGAGTCTTCGCACCATGGTTCAGCTAACTGGTGGTGGTGCCTCTGATAACTGGAAAGAATTGCCTATCCAATGACTTTTCTAGAAACAAAGCAGTAATTATGAGGCTGCTGTTATCTGTGAGCATCACTGCCAGTCCTGGAATATTCCATATGGTTGTTAATCAGGACCTCTTCTCACTTTTCTTGCTGGTTCATAAATTGACTGGAGTGATAGGGTGTTGGGTCTAGGTGAAACCACTGAACCACGTTATGGAGTTCCTTTCAAAAGTATTTGAAGTGTTTGGAACAAGCCCAAAGAAATAAAGCAAGGCAGGGCCACAACTTCCTTTTCCATGCCTTCTTTGCAGTTTTAATCAGATTTTAGAAGCTAATGATAGTTAATACATAACATTGTATGGTGTATGTTGTTATATATTCTAGGTGCCTTACATTATTACATCTAAGCTGCTTCCAAATGCAGTGAGGTGGGTACCATTGGTTCATTGTTATTATTGTTCTTCCTGTTTTATAGATGAGGAAACTGAAATCTACTTGCAACATTTCTTCACCCTCACATAGCTAAAGAGTGGCAGAATCAGAACCTAAGCCTGTCACTTGGCTCTAGAGTAAATACCTTTAGCCATTAAGCAGTGCTATATATTGTGTGTGTGTGTGTGTGTGTGTGTGTGTGTGTGTGTTGGAACTTTCCCTGGGGAGATGAAGCACACCTGTTTACTCAACATGGATGTGGAACCCATGACAGATCAAGGTGTGGATAATACCCCTAAAGTCCCACTTGGCAAACCAATGAGTTTAACTGGAGTCACTTATAGGAATATGGGGGAGGGGCTACTTAGAGGAGCAAAATGACTCACTGACAACTGCATTACCGAGACTCACAGAAGCTGGGAACCTGGAGCACACTTGGACTGCCTGCAGGCATCTCAGCAGGTTCCAGTGCCCTTTCCAGGTGCCCTTTCCAGGTGCCTCAGCTGGTCCAAATCTCTTCCGGGCAGCTCTTCCTGTCAGAGAGTCATCTTTGCTGCTGGGCTGTACTTACTCTGGCAGGGAGGGACTAGTGAATTTGGTCAGTTTCAGGGGATTCTTGATCACATTTTTATTTTACTTTGTTGTTGTTTACATCCCCGCTTAAAGAGCTGGATGGAACATTTTAATCTCAGAGGAGAGACTATTATATAATTCTGTCCCATCCTCTGTCTTACACACCCTTTCCACTCCTCTTCCGTAATGACCACTGAGCCTTGGAGGGGCATAGATGTCTACCTGTAGCTAATAAACAGGCCACCATGCCACAGTACTGATCAGGAGCTTCATCAGAGGTTAGGAGTCGAGACTGACAACAAGAGTGATTTATTGGTGTAAGCACACGTTTAGAGGCAATTTGGCAAGTGTGTGATACCCATCTAGTAAAACTCTACAAATTCCTTCCCTATTGGGATTTAGGACCTCCCTAGCCACAGGTTTTGGTTCTTGCTTATGGTACCATGCTTGGCTTTTCTCTTGTGGAGTGGGCCTTAGATCACAATTGGAAGATGGTTGGTCTTATCCAAGGTAGCCGAGCCACTGTTACACAGAAGGCACATCCTTCCTGGCGTGTTGGTGTTTTCTAGCACATAGGGTCCATGTCCAAGCAGGCACGTTGGTGACGGTTCTCCATGCAGCAGCCTGCATGCCCCTCTGATGATACAGAAGCCAGAGAGCAGAGTGGGAATTTCCAGTTCAGTCCAGCTTTATTTTTCTATGTAGTGCACTCCAAGAATGCACATATGGTGTCTTCAGCAATAGGGTCATACCTTCTAGTCCTGGCATACAACCAACAGCATCGGCAATGGCCTTTAGGATTTGTGGAGCCTCAGGCGCTTCCCTGGCCAACCACTCCCAGGAAGGGAGGTCACTGCTGGAACAGCAATTTTCATCCAATAACCTTATAGCCCCCTGGGAGTGTCCTTTTCCACCCATGAAGAGTACTTGTGGGATTTTTTTTTTCTGTTTCAATTAACCCAGTGCCGGGAAGGTTGTAAGGTAGGTGGAAGTACCATTGTCCCTGGTTGTCTCTTCAGCGGTTTTCCAAATCTGCAAAACCTTTCTTGAGCATAAGCAGGACAAAGAAACATCCTGAACCACCGTCCAGCAAAAAAATAGTGAGGTTACAAAGATAACCTTGGTGATGGCACTATCAGAGTCTGTGATCAGCTCTTCTGAGTGTCAGGTGATCCCAGATGTTCACAGTTAAGATACTAAAGTCAGACAATAGCAAGATCTAATACAGAATGGATAGGTTCCATCCATTCGTATCAGTTGCTTCCTTCGCAGATCAAAGCTGGGTACAAGGCATAGATAGGAGATGCTAATTTAATTAGCTCCCTGCTGTCCCTGGTCATTCTCTCTGAGGCATTTTCCACATTCTGGAGCTCTTCCACAGAGCCTCCCTACATTTCTCCACACCTGCTGGATAGTTTTATGTTAACTTGACACCAGCTAGAGTCAGCAGAGAGGAAGGAGCCTCAACTGAGGAAATGTCTATGTAAGATCAGTCTGTAGGCAAGCCTATAGGGTGTTTTTGTAATTAGTGATTTATGGGGGAGGGCCCAACCCACTGTGGGTGGTGCCACTTCTGGGCTGGTGGTCTTGGGGGTTTATAAGAAAGCGGGCTCTCAGCCCTGGGAAGCAAGCCAGTAAGCAGCATCCCTCCATGGCCTCTGCATCAGCTCCTCCGGCCTCCAAATTCCTGCCCTTCGTGAGTTCCTGTCCTCACTGCTTTTGATGATGAATGGTTATACGGAACTATGAGTGAAATATAAACCTTTTACTCTCCACATTGCTTTTGGTCATGGTGTTTCATCGCAGAAATAGTAACCGTCACTAAGACAGTGGACCTGACTTAGTTTGCTCATGCCACCTCAGGGCCAAGTTCTCCCCAGCTGTACCTACTGGCATCCTGGGTCAGAGTAGCCCTGGGTTGGCACTACGGGTATAGCTGTAGCTGTTGCCCCTCTGTCCACAGTACCTGATTGTTGGGGGAGTTGTTGACTGGGCAAACCATCTCTACCCTAGCATAGCCTTTGGTGTAGGGAATTGTACCCGTCTTAGTCTGGGTTGGGGTGATTACCTATACCCTTGGGCCAGGCTTGATTGTCTATTGTATTTATTTGATTGTATTTATTGTATTGTATGGTCTTCTGTAAATTGTCCCTCAGGCTTTAAAGCCACTCAGCATCTCCCTAGGACACAATTTGCCTTTTTATTATTCTTTCCTTAGGAACTCTGGCTCATCATAAATCCAGCCACATTTGTCCTCGAGTAACCCAAACAGACCTCTTCCTCAGCTCCACCTTTTTACCATCTCCTCTAGGTTGCTCTCATTTAATGAACTCTCTTTACATGCCTGTCTAAGACATTGAGATCTGCCAAAGCTTTTCTGACTTCATAAAGATCTTGCCCCATTAATAGACTCAGGAAAGCCTCTAAAACTCCGCACCAGCCTTGAGGTCCCTGCTGGATCAGGATCAGCCTTTTCTTTTACTTCTCTGCGAACACAGTTCTGTCTGGCCCAAGGAACTGGGGTTCTAACCCAGCTTCTCTTATCCCAAGTTCCTTCAGTAGTGTCTGCCCCTCCTCTGTGGCCGGCTAGTTCCTGATATTAATGGGGACCTCAAGTGTAGATAGCCAAGTGTTCCTAATGACTCTGATATGCCTGGGGCCGATTTCCCCGATGCTGTCCCAGGCTTTGTAGCCATTGTCTTGAGGGACGGGTAATTATATTACTCAATTTTGCTGCCTCCACAGCAGTCAGGCTGATCCTCTCCCACTCCCAAGTCCCACAGCCTCACAAGCCAGGCTGCAAGACTGGCTCTTTCTCAGCTCATATAACAGTCTTCCCTAATTCTAGCATTGCAAGTACTAAGTATTCCCTTATCACCATAGTTTCTTGTTCTGGGCCATGCTTAATGCCCCTACCTGCATGCTGGATTGCAGATTTCCCTCTTTTCCAGCGAAGGTTAGACTTTAGGGGTGTCGTTTACCATCTCTTTCTCTCTCTCATCCTCTCTTTTTTCTAATGTAGTTGCCAAATCAGAGGCTAGCATGGAGGATGCTAGCTGCATCTCCCTTTCTCATTACAATCGCTCCATCAAGGGTGTGGGAGCCCATGAACTGAGTGCTTTCATGACTAAGGCAGTGTTGGTACTCATCCTATGTCCCACTAGGAGATGTGTTCACAGACTACTTAGTATTATGGGAGAGCCAAGGCAAGAGTAATGCAGTCTGGGATCTTTTAGGAGGGGTTCATTTCTCTGGTTCAAGAGGGAGACACCTGACTTCTTAATTAAGAGAAAAAAGCAGGCACATAGGTATTGGTTCAGATATACCAGATCATTGAGGTCTTGGAGATTCAGGTGGGAAGGTAAGAGATTTTAAGTGTCATGGAAAGTATTTGACAGGTTTTAAGTTCATGGATTCAGATGGCTTGCTTTACACTTTAGAGAAGGATGTATGCTTCCTGTGCTGGGAACACACTGGAGAGAATAATGACCACAGGAGGGTAGGTTAGGTTAGTGTAGTCATCCTGCTGAGATAGATGGTGACTTGGAAGTGATAAATGCTTAGATTGGAGATAGCACATCCAGTAGGCGTTGCTGATGGTTTATTTTGCACCAGTAAGAGTGGGTAAGAGATCAAGTTTGTGTTTTGTATGTGCTTGGGGCACCTATTAGCCTATCACGAGGGACTGCTGAACACACAGTGGAGGTCTGCAGTAAATTGTGAGTCAGGGATCAAGATGGGAGTGCTAACAACAAAGAGACGGTATTTGGTAACATGAGGCTGCTAAGGATGGTAAGGATGGAGAAGCTGGTCAAATCCTGACCTGTGGGGAAAGCAGTGCATCATGAGGCTGGGAAGAGGGGCTTAAGGCACCGCAACCAGTGAGGCAGGAGGAAAGCCAGGGTAGAGGGTATCTTGGAAGGCTCATTGGCAAAGCAGTTCAAGAAGGGATGCATGATTGGCTGGATCAAACGATGGTGTGAGATATGGGTGAATGGATGAATTGGCAAACCCTCTTTTCTTCCTTTTGTTTTCTGTCATGTAGTCATTGTTTTATATTTTGTCTTTTAGTCTTAACAGGAACAAAAGTCATGTGACTATGAAGAAAGACTATATGTGACTTTTCTCTGTCCGTTTGTGACCTGTGATAGATTGAGCACAATCTCAAATGCCAATTAATGAGTGCTGTATAAACCATCACCACTTAAAACAGTGTTATGTACAGTCTCAGGTTGTGGGCTGTAGTTAACCCTCTCTTCAGACTGAAGTTTCCCTTCCCTGTGCCTTCTAGAGCTGGATTGCTTACATTTGTTCTTATTGTGAGCTGTTTTCTTCCTCCGTCATTTGTGACAGACAGTTTTGCTGGGTACAATAGTCAGAGCTGGTATTTGGTCTCTCAGAGGTAGTAGAGCATCTATGCAGGCTCTTCTGGCTTTCAGAGGCTCCACTGAAAACTCAGGTGTTATTCTCATGGGTGTGCCTTTATAAGTGACGTGGTCTTTTTTCTTTTACAGCTTTTTAATATCCTTTCCTTGCTCTGAACATTTAGTATTTGGATTATTATATGTCTTTATCAGAATCCTCTCAAGGCCTGGGGATACATGGAAGAGGAGACAGAAAGATAGTAAATGCCAGAGGTGATGGATGACTCCAGGAAGACAGCATCTTCCCAATATGACACTTCTATAATCAATTATAAAACAGTATAACTGATAGACATACAAATTCTCAGAGGTTGTGAGAGCACGCTCCAGACCTGCACAGGTTCAAACCAGACAGAACCCCAGCCCTGGGCAGGGGAAGTGGACACAGAGTCCCACCACTATCTAGAAGCTGTTTATAATTGATAACCTGCTGGGAAATGGAAAATCAGTTTTCTCCAATGGAATCTCAGTCAACCGCATTCCAAGGTAGGCCCCATGCCCAGGAGTTGTTGGCAATGACTAAATGGACCTCATGTTAGTTTTGTGGGCATTTTGTTTTGATATTTACTTTTTGTCTTTGTTTTTGATTTTTTTCAAAGTTTTGCTTAATTGTTTTGAGAGAGAGAACAAGAACTGACTGAGTAAGGAAGTATGGAGGATCTGGGAGAAGTTGGGGAAGAGAAAGAATATGACCGAAATACATTGTCTGGAAAATAAGAAGTGTCCTGACATGGCGAATTAACGAAGAAACTGGCACCGCACCCACCCCTGTCTGCCTTAGAGTTACAGAGCATCTTTCAGCCACCCCACATAATACACTTGCGTGGTTCAAACGGCTGCTTGGGGGAGGGGGAGGCTTACTTCAGGGCTCTGTGGTTGTGGGTGGAAATTAGCAAGAACAGTCCTAATGTTGTGTTGAGAAGACTCTAGCCCTGCAGTTCCCACACAGTTTCTTCCAGGTGCCCTTGGGTGTCCCCCTGAATTCACAGGCGGGCTCTGAGCTATTGTAATTTTCTTCTTTTGAAGCAAACAGAAATACCTGGGTTCTGTCAGCCACCGACTACTGGCTTAAGGTAGCTCATAGTTCCAGCGTGAGATCATACCACATTCCTTTCAGTGACGTCACAGCTTTCCAAACTAAGCTTTGGGGATTTGCTGTACTAAAAAACCCAGTCCATGTTTTATTTATTTTTTTCTTGTTGTTGTTTTGTTTTTTTGAATGTGGAGCAAGAAATAGGGCACCAGAATCTAACTGAAGTCCTACCTCTGAGAAGCTGTGCGGTCCTCAAGAGTATTATATCCTGTAAAAACTGTGCTTATTGAAGAATGACTTAAACCTTTACTATCCCAACAATTCCTGTCTTTTTTTCCTTCAGGTGGCTACCAAATTGTTGGGACATAAATATTTACTAAATGATTTGGTTCCAACTATTTAACACATGGAATTGTTGGTATTTTCCATGCCTGTAGAGTACTAGAGATAATTAACTGAGACTTCGTTGTGTATAGATGAGGAACTTTGCAAGCCTCTGATGTGGCCCCTTAGGCCCCTAAGAAGAAAAGGGAGAGGTGAGGCCCACACTGGGCTCCAACTTGAGCTGCCTGCTGGCTGGCATCTCTCAGCTCCTTGCCTTTCAGCCCCCCATTGCCATACTCCTGTGAGTGGTTGGTGATTGGGTGAAAAATAACCTCTGACTATGGGTAATATGGTGTTTCTCACGTGAGTATCCTTCTGATGAAGCCTCCACTTCCCAGCAGCCACTCTGGGGAAAGAATGGCAGGTGTTACCCACTCTCTGCCCCAGCTTCTGCCTCCCTTTCTCTCCTTGTAACTCCACCCCACAGCTCCCAGGACAGGATGCCCCTAGACTGTGTTCTGATACGAGGTTAAGGAGACAGGCGGGAGTATTTCATGTTCTATCTCCACGAGAATGCATCCTGAGTGCTAGATAACCTAATCACATGGGAGCTTTGAAAACATGACTGTCTGTGCCATGAGGACCTCTCAAATGACACCACTATGGGATATACCAGTTGTGGTGTAGTGTGTTTGGCCCTTAAAATGCAAAGAAGTTTGTGTCTGTTAGCAAATAGTCTATGCTTTAAAAAAAAAAGAAGAGATAAGAAAATGAGAGTGAGCTGACCCATTTTGTTTGGCTTAGGAAGGAGGGTCATATGTCATGTGTTTAAGAGTCCTTGGGATGGCACAAAGACAGAAGGCAGAGACGTGAGTGAGCGACATAGTGCACCTTCGTGGGATGCTCAGAGGTGTCCTGCAGGCACAGAGTGCCCCTGGGGTCTCTCTTGCTCTGCCTTGCCATTTTCGGAGCCCTGCTTTCTCAGTTTCATCTTCAATCTCGCTCTGGGCCTTGTGCACTTGGCTGGTTCTTTTGCCCATCATGCACTGCGTTCCACCTCTCTCCCCATCTTGGCTTCTCTTCGTCTGTCACCATCCTCCTGATTTCTCTTTTTGATTCCCTTCTTTCATTCTCAGTTTCCCTTTCTTCCCCCACTCTTATCTCTACACCCCTTCTTTGTGCTTCCATTATGAGAGAATCCTCAAGTTCCACATCCTGTTCTGCTCAAAGGCAAAGGGTCACAGAGAGTTGGGGGACATTGACCCCCCTTGAGACCTAAGTGGTACATCAAAGCTTTATAATAAGGTGTTGAGCTCACTAAATAGGGTTGAGGTGGTCTGTGTGGATGAATTTTGTCGTGGGTGAATTAATCAGGACTTAGTGCCTCAACCCGCTTTTCAGAATGCCATGGAAATTTCAGTTGGCTTGCACATGCTGATGATGTCTTATTTGAGTACCATTATTTTTAGCCATGTTCCAAGGGTGTGACCGTAATCTCTGCAGCAGCGCTGACCTATGGAAGTGTGAGGGCCACAAATGGGAGCCATAGATGCAATTGAATATTTAATAGATGCATTGAATTTAGACATTACTGTTGCTCATTAGCAACATGTATTGGTCGCTGTGCTATGTACAGCTTCAATTGCCAGACTGTAGGTCCTTCATGCCATTAATGGAACTATTTCTAGTTCCTTGTTCCTAGAAGGATGAGTGAATGGGGCAGGTGCTTGGGCTTGGGGGCCCCTTAAAGCTCAATGTCAGTCTTGTAATAACTTTATCAAATGGCTGAGAAGTGTGGAGTGTGGCCTGCAGAAATCTTGAAGTCACTGTTGCTCCTTCCATGCAGACTCCGACTTCCCCTCTATCTTCACCTCCCATTCTATGTCTGCTCTTCTTGAAGGGCTAAGATTTACACAGATTATACCTAGCATTGCTGATAAGAGTAATTCAGCAGTGGATAGTTAAAATAAGTCCTTTGAATGATTGGAAACCTAGTCTCTTTTTATAACTTTATATGGCAAAGAAGAAGGTTGACTTTATTCTTGTAATTGGAAAATAATATCTTATCCCAGAAAGGCCCAGAGAATCAAATCTTCTTTCCAAGGTGCATGTCCCAGTGGTAGGAGATGCTGTCTGCCCCTTCCTGATTTCCACCCCACCTCCATCTGTGAGTTGAAGTGAGTTTGAACAGGCCCTGTTTCCTTTGTCTTAGTTAGGCATTGTCTTATGTTCTTGGGGCTTACTCTCATGTAACACCATCAAACACATAAATGGAAAACCCGCCATTGATCATTGATCTGCGTCTCCCTTTAGAATAAAGGGATAGGGCTGTAGAGGTGGGAATTTGTCCCCATAGCCAGGAACAGAGAAAGGAACTATGAGCCGCTTTACTTCCCCTCCCATTTGGTCCTCCCACTACTGACTTCTCTCGGGTTTTTTTTTTTCTCCATTGAAAAGGGGAGTTGGAACTAGGTGAATTTTTCAGTGTTTTCCATGAGAAACTCCTGTGTGCAGTTCTCTATATGTGCAAGAGGCAGTGGCAGGGAATGGTCTCCACAGGCAGGGGACTGCAGACCACTGGTTCTGCAATGAACTCTTTCAAAGCAATGAGTATTTGAGACCCTTAGACCTCAGTGAAATTGAGGTTCTTGGTAGTCTCAGTTCGGAGCCCCGCAGATGGCTTGGGATGTTGTTCTTTTGTCCTCTTTTAACAGACAGACGTAAATGTGTGTATGTCTTCATTAGCGTCCAGGACGTACCTGGAATGTTGATTGACAGATCTCACGGAAGGAAGAGAAGTTAGAGATGGCAAACCCATGGGGTCCATTGGTGCTTGCCAGAGCAACTGCTTGCTGGTGTTGCTTTGCTGTAGTAAATCTGAAGGACTGTTTGGAAATGAGGTTGGAACAGTTCAGAGGTTAGGTGACTCCCATGCATTTGGAATGTGGAATGTTGCTTGGGTCAAAAAGAAAGGAAAAGAATGAAAGTAATGTCACCCTGGGGTGGCCCTGTACTTTGTTTCCAAATAGCTTCAGATTATCAGCTATATTAATCATATAATAAACATATTTAGTAGAGTGTGAGTAGGTCATTGCTGTGTTCGCTTGATTTAGTTTCTTAGTTTACGATCTGGACTTTCTCTGCATAGGCTTATTTTGTATGAGGACGGTAGTACCATTATTTATTCATCAATATTTAACACTGTTTAATTCTTACTGAGTTGTCTTCAGCTTCCAAACAATGCTAAATTATACTGGTGGTAGTGCTCAGTTTCCCCCCTAATTTTAAGAAGCTTGTTGGTGTAGAAGTTGTTAATGCCCTTTGGGATCTGAGGGTGGATTTCAGGGAAAGTTCTTTAATGCCTTCACAAGCACATTTGGTTTGATGAGATCAGTAGGTACATGTTGATATCTACAAACGTGTGTGTGTGTTGCTAACATAGCAATGAATTTGTAGGGTTGTGATTTCTTACAGCAATGAAATACTCAGATTAACATTCCCCCAATCTTAGAAACAAACATAACTTATGTTTCTGGGAAAAATCTTAGAAGGTTTTATAAAGAACAGTCAGCGACCATTCAGGTTGTGCAAGAACAGGGCACAGCAGCTGCTGATAGCTCAAAGGCACCAACAAACAGCCTTTCCTTTTAAATGGTTGACAGATAAACCTGTGTGGATTAAGCCATGGTCTTTAACAATAGAGAAACTACAGGCTTTAGAACAATTGGTACAGGAGCAGCTAGATGCTTGGCATATTGAAGAATCAACCAGCCCTTAGAATTCTCCTGGATTTGTTGTTAAAAAGAAATCTGGAAAATGGAGAACGGTAACAGATCTAAGAGCTGTTAATAAAGTGTTTCAACCAATGGGCTCTCAAAATATATGCATACATACATTCTTATATGATATGTCATCATACTCATAATTATTCTTTTTCTATAATTACATCAGCATACTTTATAATTAACTTTATAATTTAATCATGTAAATAGTTTTTCTATTTACTCTTTACTGTGAGATGACCACATTCAAGCTTTTTTTCCCCCTTTCTTTGTAAAGAGCTGTCTTTAGATCTCTGAAGGTATGCCCCCTTCAAACAGCTGCCTTCGGATTGACTGATGTGCCAGCAGAGGGAAACAGTGGTTCAGGGGAAACAGGCAGCCCCGAGGCGCTTGAGAATGGTGGTAGGAGCCTGTTTCTCTGTGTTCTGAGGCACACAGAACTCAGGCAGACAGGGGAAGGCAGGGCTGACCAGAGATAGTCAGGGCCTTTGAAACCCAAGAGGGTTTAGAAACTGTTAGATTGGGCAGTGAAGCCAATTGACTAGGGTTCGACTGTTCTCACAGGTGTGTTCTGTAAGTTAAATCAAGCTGCATGCAAACTTGTTCGGTTGAGGTCGAGTTGCCTTAAAGCTGATGTTACATCCTTTGATGCTGGTGTTTGAGTCCACGATGTGAAGAGGAGTAAATGTCTGTGTCACTGGACAGCATTCAGGGAAACCATGAAACCCATCCCAGTTTCTGTTGGGAGTTAAAAGGGACTGAACCGAGGAGCTGACTGAAGGTTTCTAGAAAGGATCTAAAATCGGCTGCATGCAGTTTTGTCTTGGAAATGACAGGAGATAAAGATGAGACTACCTTTGACTTTAGTCTTACCAGGTTTTGTGGAGTAGAGGCCTTCAGTGGGTGTCATGGGGTTACCCTCTGTTTGTGCAAAGGATCCTGTCTGTAGTGGTGGGCTGTGTTTTTGCAAGAATTTACTTATGGCCTAAGCTGATTGGAGATATCAGAAATCCCAAAGCAACTGAAAGTAGCACTTAGAAAAAAAATGCATGTAAATTGTAGCCATTAAGATCCTCAGTAGAAAGCCCAGTGGTGGCACACACCTTTAATCCCAGCACTCTGGAGGCAGAGGCAGGTGGTTCTCTGTGAGTTCGAGGCCAGCCTGGTCTACAAGAGCTGGTTTCAGGACAGGCACCAAAGCTACAGAGAAACCTTGTCTCAAAAACCAAAAAAACAAAAAACAAAACAAAACAAAAAAATCCCCGGTAGAGTGGTAAAAAGACTTCATTTTTAGCCCCCGAGTGACTAATTCTACTGATTTCTTAGGAACCATAGCTCATTCCATTCTGTAGTCACAGGCTTATTTTTTGTATACTGTTTTGTGTGCAGAAGCACTTAATGATGACCAGCAAAGCCTTAACCCTTTAAAAAAGGTTTATTGCTTCTTATGCTGGCTCACATAGGAAATGGTCCTACTCAAAAAGGGGTGTTTCCTTTTGTAGCAGATAGGAAAAGCAGAAACCCAGCCAAGAATGACCTTTTCCTGATTGTTCTTTCTGGTAGTTTGCTAAGTCAAACTGGAAAGGGAAAAATAAATGCTGGAGCAAGGAACAGCAGATAGGAGAGGGAACACAATCTGTGAGCATTACTAACAAGTGCCGTGATAGTGGAAATGCCGCGTTTGGGCTTACCTGCGTCAATCCCAGCATGCCGTGCCATACTCTTGGAGTCTTAGAAATGGGAAGGAGGGTGGCTGTTGCAGGCTTTTAACAAGCAGGGTGAAGGCACTGATACCATCACACACACCGAGTAGGGAAGGTGTGGGCTTTGGAGTTTTCCTGGCATGAGCCCATTGATAGCCAGAGTACTAGCCATTGGCAAAGCCCGTGGGTTTGGAAATGCCTAATGAGAGCCCATGGCCACCAGTGATTCACACTCAGATATGATGAGAGACAAGGCTGTGAAACTAAGGTTGAGCTGTGTGTCGTAGCCTTCAAACGGCAGACTACTGTGTTGGCAGAGTAACTGATTGAAGGTGGTTGAAGAAGCGACATGATTGGAGTAGTGCTTAGTAAGAGGCAGCTAGCAACTGTCCTGTCATGTATGGTGGGAAAAACAATACCTTGTGCGTGCATATGGGTTACATTTAGGGTTAATCAGTTTTCAAAACAAATTATTTTTGGTGCCACTGGAGGTTTGGAGTTTCTGGTTTATTTCTTTCTTTATGTATTCATCTTGTAAATTCATTCATTTTGAAAAAAATTACTACTTCTTAGCGTCTACTGTTATGTGCTTATAAACCTATAGCTCCTTTTTCATGGCCCAGGATCCCCTTGTATTACGGTCAGCCTTGTTCCTGTAAACAAGCCATAAAGTGAGGAGGGCTGATAGGATAGTTCCCATTACTTGCATTGAGTGTGGAAACTTTTTAAAGTTAAAAATTTGTAGATGGTAACTTAGCCCCAGAGACCAGGCCTTCTGGTCACTCAGACAAACTTGTCTCTGTGGATAAAACTCTTGATGCTAATAAGAATTGAGGGATCACAGCCATGTCTTCTGCAAGACTCGACTCCCTCTCTTTCCCCTCTCTCCCTNCCCTCTCTTTTTCTTTCTTTTCATGATCCCCTCTACACTATCTGGCTTAGTCACTGCTCAGATTATTAAAATAAATGATACAGTTGGTGGAATTATTAAGCTGCACAATGTACATCAAACATGTTACAACAACTTAAAAGGTCTGAATACATATTTATTTCCTAGTCTTTTGATGTAGGACCAACGTCTTTTCTCTGAGGGTCTTTCTGGAGTTCACTTCAGTCATCTTCATTGCATAACTCTTGTAAAATATTGATCTCTTTAATGTGGAATTGAAACTTAAAAATATTTGTGAAGCAATCTTGAGTGTAGAATCATTTTTGGGTTTCAAAATCCCCCTAAGATCATGCACAAATAAATACCTACCCCATGTCTAATTTAGCAATAGTGTTTTAAAAGCATCTCATCTGGAGAAAAAGAAAACATTATTAAGGTAGTTTTCATAGGAAAAAAAGCTGTCTGTTCCTACTCCCTTTATGTAATATTTAGTTAAATTATGTAAATACTAACAGCACACACTGCCATGAGCATGACTGTCATAAACAGGTTTGGGAACAAACAGTGACTCTTAGTAATTATCCATCTCCATTGGTGGGAGCTAAATCACCCGGGCATATTGGAGAACAGTGTCCTAGCTCTGAGTGGTAAGTGTCATGGACATCTATCAGTTTCTTTTACACAGGGAATAGCAGACAGCAGTTACACTGGTGATTCAACTAAGACAGACTCAGACTCAATAGCATTGAAGCACTTATACCACTATAGAGGTTCAGAGGGTGGGGAGGGGGTAGGGAGAGGTCGTATGTGCTCAGCAAAGGGAAGAAAACATTTCATCATGTGATAATGTGGGAGAGTCTGGTAGACCTTCTCTTTATTCTGTTCAAAATTCTTTTCTCTGCTTTGCTTCATCAGAAAAACTTCCCCACACCAGGTAGGTTAAGTGAGGATTTTGTTGACTTCCTAATGCAAAATCATTCTGGAAGCTAGAGACTTAGAGATTTAATCTTCCACCATTGGTGTGGAGCCTATCTATCCTGGGCAGATGTAGGTAAACTCTGTCTTAACACCATCAGATTAGCTTAAGTAATTCGCTTGGATGCCCTGACCTTCTGCAGTAACTCTCACAGACTTGAAAATAACTCAGCCTTGCTCCAGCATATTGGCTGAAGTATGCTAAAGTGGTATGTTTTCAAATGCATTCTTTATTCTAACCCTACTAAATAAAAAAAGAAGTTAAAAATGATGGCGCCATTTCCCATTTATAACTTTCAAATTAACCATGAAAGTGCTAGTATTAAATTGACTAGCCATACCTGTGTTGGTCTTGTATGTGCATTGTGTGTGTACATATGTGTATCTTACATACAGGGCGCAGAAATGTGTATGCCTACAAGAGCACCCACAGACCCCATAGTTCTGATAGACTGAAGATGCTAATGCCTGGCTTGGTGATGGGCTTCCATGAGCAGTCTCAGAGATAACTTGAAATCAGAAGTGTTGAAGTTCTGGCTCCTGGGTTCTGACTTAGACAAATACAGTATCCGGCGGTAGTGACACACACCTTTAGTCACAGCACTCAGGAGGCAGAGGCAGCAGATCTTTGTGAGTTCGAGGCCATCTACAGTGCTAGTTCCAGGACAGCTGGGGCTATACAGTGAGAGCCTGTCTTGGACCTCCTCACCCCCAAATGGGTTAAGATAATTGGCCTTCTTTCTTTCTGTAAAAGAGAAGACCCTACATGCTGAGCCAACCCTGTCCCTCACTGGCTCCTCAGATAGCTGGCCTTGTCTCTCACTGGACTCTGCTAAGGGAGAGCTGGCTGCTCCTCTTGGGGAGAGCTCCCCCACTCCCAGTATTCAGGAGGGATGGCCCCACCCCTCACCATGGAGAGCTGATTCTGCCCCTCCCCTGAGAGGGGCGGACTCAGTGCCCCAGACAGACCAGCTCAGCTACCTTGCAGACCCATGTCCTTATTGCAATGAACATTTTGTGGGTGGGTCTGATTGGACAAAAGGCTACATTTCCTGACTCACTGCAGCTCTCAGCCAGATGCCATTAGGATGCATGAAGATGGGCAGATATGGAGGGACTGGGAGGTGGTTGGGTTGAGGTGCATGATGTGAAATTCCCAAAGAATCAATAAAGAATTGATTTTTTTTGATTTATTAAAAAAAGGAGAGAGACAGACACACAGAGAGAGACACAGAGAAAGAGAAGACCCTAATGACTCAAGTCTTAGAATTTTTAATGTGAGACCAGGTGGTTGTAGAGTTAGTCATGGTAATTCGTCTAGAATTCATTATAATTTCAATATGCAAATAAGGCTGGCTCTTCTGTACTCATGACTCATCTAGAATAGTGCTGTTCAGTAGAAACAATGTAAGTCGCACATAGGAACTGCATAAGTAATGAAAACAGTTTTTAGTGGCCACGTTGAAAAGTACAAGTGAAGTTAATTTTAACATAGTGTATCTGAAATCCTATTTCTGTGTATAATCCAACATAAAAGATCTATAGCGAGAGCTAACTTTTATGTGCTAAGTCTTCTCAATCCAGTGTGTTGTTTATGGAGCATGTCATATCCAGAATGGCCACATCTCAAGGACCCAGTGGCTATCCAGGGTTGGCAGCTGCCCTCCTGGGTAAGTGTTGGTGTGGGATGTTCCGTGGTAATGACAGGGACTGCTTCTCTTTGGTCTTGGACCCCACTTGGTACTGGAGCCTCCATCTGTCAGAGCTCTTATGTGGTATACATTGGCTCTGCCCAATAGCCAGCTGGCATCAATGCTTTGGGGACTGAGGCTCTTTGGTATGTTGCTGTGTGTTTGATTTCACCTCAGAGAGAGCAGATGGATTCCTATGGAGCTTGAATAAAGATGATTGTTCCTCAGAAAGAGCCTTGTTGAGCAACAAGTATAGGATTTCTTGGATGATGGCCAAGCCCAAGCAGGTTTTCTATAGCTTGGTTGGCACACATTTTGCCCACTTCCTGGAGATGCCTTGTAGTTAAAAGGTGAAAAAAGCCTGCTGTTGCATAGGGAGCTGCAAAGGACAAGGTGCTGCTGAAACTGAGCGTGTTGGGAGCCCTTTGACAGGGAGCAGGATGGGTCACGGAGTGTCCCCATCAACACACTTTCCATAGTGTTCAAGCTCCCACACACCCCTGTAAACTCCTGTCATGTCTGAGGAACCCAAAGGCACAGGATTATATATATGGTACAGTTCTACTCCAAGATACAAGAAGAAAGCAGTGGTATCATTTCTGTATTAAAATGAATGCAGCTGTTAGGTGCGTGACTGCGACTCAAAGCCCATAAGCCTTTGAAAGCCCAGAGCACGAGTCTTGGGCTGCAGATGGAGCTGATAGTGAATTTGCTTTGAGTTTAATGCGGCTTCAGTTTTCAGCATACACACATAGGCAGCCAAGGAAGCGCCGGCAGGGTCTTAATTATAAGGGTGCATTATCCAGGGAGGAACAATGTGTTTGAAATCAATGTTTTTGAAGAAAAAGAAAACAAATACGTGCGAAGATTAGTTTCAGTAGGTGAGTTAGTTTATGGAGAAAACATGTGCACAGATATGCAAAGATAACACAATCTTTTCTTTAGACTAGCCAAGGTTCCTGTTCCCCTTCTATGCCGTTTGCTTCTACCTGAACATCCATCTTCATCACTGCCCCCCCCCCACGTGCGCTGGGATTGAATGAACAGTGCTGTGCTACTTAGGTGCTTGTCAGTCATATTCATGTTAGAATTGTAAACTATTTTTATTTTTTCTGTAAAATCCATCTGATTTTAAGACCAATGTAGATTGAATATAAGATGAAGATGAAACTACCTATTACTGCTGTGATTTCTTATGATTTTACTCATGATTGTTGTGGGGTTTTCTGAGGTGAAATTTAGGAAAAGAGAATTGAAGTTCACATTAGTAGGTGAGTTTATGGTGACTGTGCCCACGGTGCAGAAACTGGAATTTTTGCTTATCATTTAAATGAAGTGGTTTAAAAATATAAGATTAAATGACATCTGAAATAGTCTAACATGAAAAAGTATTCCTGAAGTTGGAAAAATAAGTTAATAAACATAATGTAATACAGATACATGGGACAGGTTGTGAAAGGTTAAAGATCAAACGGATGAGAGGAAACACACATGTCACTCAGTGATACTCCTGAAACACAGAACCCAAGGCAGGTAACACTTTTTAAACCTACTACAGTGCTTACTTAGATAAAAAAAAAAAACCCACCACTTTACTTACTTATTTTATGTGTATGGGCATCTTGCCTGCGTGTATGTCTGTGCACCATGTGTATATGTTGTGTGACAAAACTTTTCATGGGGACATAAAACACACCACACTTGTCTCCTCACCTCAGTCAGGGAACCCACGACAGCCTAATGAATGGACACCACCGAAGTCCAGCTTGGCGAGCCAGTGAGTTTTATTGGGATTACTTGCAGGAGCATCACCAAAACCCACCCAAGCATGCGTCACAGCTCACAAAAACTGGGAACCTGGAGCACGCTGGCTGTACAGCCTTTGGGTAGGTCAGTAGGTTGGAGAGTGTCCTTCCTAGGTGCCTCCGTTGGCCTAAATCTCTTCCTGGTAGCTCTCTGGTTTCTGCTTCTTCCAGGCAGCTCTTGTCTCAGAGTCTTCTTTGCAGCTGGGCAGGGAGGGGCCTAGTGAATCTACTCCACTTCAGGGAGTTCTTGAAGCTCTTTTGTTGTTTATGTTTAGGGAGCTCCATGCAGGATGGAATGTTTTAACCTCAGTGGAGACTTGAACAATGGCACATCTGGTGCCTGTGGAATCCAAAGGAGGATGTCAGGTCCCCTGGGACTGGAGTTTTAGAGCAGCTGCCATATGATGCTGGGCGTCACATCCAGGTCATGTGGAAAAGCAGCTCCTGTTCTTAACCAGGGAGCCATTTCTCCAGCCCCTTAAAGTACTTTTAAAATTAGCTGTGGATGTATTCAAATGGAAACACTTTTGATTTCCTAGATATGATCTAATATAAAAGGAAAAGAAGTAAATAATGGAAAAACAATCAAGAATTCTTTGCTTCACGTTTTCAGGAAGGCTTCTCTTTGTAGCTTAACAGATACCATGTGCTTACAAGGTAAAAGATAATAACTGGCATCTCCACATACACTTTTTTTACCCAGCTGAAGGGACCATGGAAAGAGTGGAGTGTTAGCCTGGTGGCTCTTAGCTGGGCTGGCTTTACTTTACCTTATTTTGTGCTTGTACTGGTAGTTCTAGGCAGATTTCAGGAAGGAAAGTAGAATGTTGGCGGTGATGGGTAAATTCTCTGATGTGGGCAAGACCTCTCATTCTCAGTTCCAAAAGAGTTATATTGACCTGCATTCTCTTCTTCCTATAAAAGTAATAGCCCGCTTCCTTCTGTCTGTTCTGGGCAGGGGAGGATGCCACATGGGCCTTCAGGAATTTCTGCCCCTCCTCTGCTGCCCTTCAGTCGCACTGTGGCAGTCCCTTGGGATATGCTTCACATCCCAGTGAAGGAAGCAAGTGACCGCCAGTCTTCTCATGGGAGTGGTCCCAGAGGCTTGCTTCTGCCACTGTGCCCAGAGGTAAAGAAAGAAACACGACAGGGTGGCAACAAGAAATTCCTGGAGAATTATTTTTCCTCTAGAATATTCTTAGGTTTAAATCCTGAGGAAGGGATTCTGGACAGCCTTTGGACAAAGGTAGAATAAAGGGAACACGTGTTGCCTGCCCATGTGGTACAGCTAGGGCACTGAATTAACCAAGGATAGGGAAGTTATCAAAACCATGCCTAACTGGGTGAAGTGCTAAAGTCGTAGAGGACGAGGGGTGAGAAAATACCTTTCCAGTGTATAAAACAAAATCAGGACGGGGGGAAATGAACACATACGTCTGTCGTTCTGCTCTCACTGTAGATTCTAGAGAAACGGTGGGAAAACAGTCCACAGCCAAAACACACGTCTTGTTAATGATGTAAGTCAGGGTATCAGAACCACTCCAGATTTTTAAAATTATATTTACAGAACGGGGGGCTATAAAGACGGTAGACTTTGATAATGAAAGCATATCACTAAAACAGCCAGACATGGTTTAAAAAGTAATTAATCTCAAATGATAAAAATACCATTTGTAGGATTTTCAGCCATGACTCGGAACTCATCAGAATAAGTCCCAAGTAGAAATTTCCTCTCTCACTCCAAACATGTAGGTTTTCTCTCTGTCTGTCTGTTTGTCTTTCTCCTCCCTCCCTCCCACCCTCCTTTCCTTCCTTCCTTCTCTTTGAACTGGACATTTGTCTGTTGTCCTGTTGAAGTCTTCAGCAGTCTGACTTCTCTGCTGGTTGTAAAGTTGTCACGTGTGGCTCTTTATTCTTCCCACTGTAATCTTTTGGTTTCATAGTTCTTCCTCTGGAGACTCTCCCTAACCCTGGCTGGGGTGCGTATTTAGGTTATCTCGAAGTGTAGCTTTGCAGTTTTGGATAATGATCTGTGAGCATCTTGGAACCTTTCCCCTCAGTTTGGATGGTTTTTAAATAATGTTTTTGAAGCAGGATGTGTGAAGGAGATGAACATTCGGGTGGCTCTGTCCTTAGTGGCAGATTGCTCTCTGAGACATTTCTGTGGTGTCCACATGGGAGTGGAAGAGTGGGTGCCATGGTCATGTGACCTGCTCCTCCACAGGATTCCCTTGGCTTGGCTCAGCTGGAGGCAGTTCTCAACACGAGGTGAGGTGACTGAGTCACCCTCTGGGGAATCCTGAGCTTAAAATATATTCCACAAATTGCTGTGGAAAAAAGAAGAACTCTATCAGTGGAGGATTTAGGTAGCTTTCATTGCAGGGGCTCGCTTTCTCAGGTTTCTCTTGTCTTCTGTAACATCATGGGCCTAAAAACTTAGGGTGTAAAGGGAATTTGCATAAATTGAGTCTTGTCAAGATGCCTTCCACATAGCTGGGGCTCCACACCATTTGTGAGTAATTAAATGCTGTGGAAAAGTTGTTGACAGTCACCTTGGAGCGAATGCCTTTTGGTCTGTGGTGGCAATTAAACTGCTGTGTTTGACAGCTTTAGATGCTTTCCACCCATGTTTTCTTAAAGTGGGGTTTGCGTCTCCAGTTCACTCTTACAGCCAATGTTTGCAAATACTGTAACAAAAAACTGTTCCAGCCTAAAAACCAACATTCAGTCTGTCACATCCCACCCCGTGTGGAAAGGGAAATACTTTTTAAAAGTGGTAATTCTTAATATTATAAGCCGTTTGGAGCAGGGGCTATTTAAAAGCTTCCAGCTTCAGTAAATGAAGGAGACATACTGATGGAAGCCACAAACATGTTTAGTGCATGAGATCACCAGCCTCATTCTCACCTTCAAAACAAAGGCTTTCCCTTCTCTCTAGCTGTGTTTTTTTTTTTAATCCCCCCTCCCACCCTTGACAATCACATCAAGTTTTCCTGGCTTTGGGCACAGAGTAGTTCTCCAACTGTTAAGCCGTGTGAGAACAGTGAACTTGGTCAGCAAGGATCATTTGTGTTCAGTTGTCAACAAAGGCTTGTTTTACTAGGAACAATGACTACGCAGGTTTGTGCAGAGTGTTGTGTGCAGTGGTGTTAATCAGTAAGCAGCTTGAGCCATACCCACAATCCCTTCGACATAGTTATTTTGCTCTTTCGGGTGACTGTTGTTCCTGCCCATTGGCAGCATATGAAAAACGCATTCATCAGTATGCAGGGATGCGCTCTGCAGAGAGGGCTTGAATCCTTCTGCTGGTCTTTCATTGCGCCTCACTAGCGTGCCGCCTGTTAGTATTGGTGTTTAGGAACAGTGAAGTGATTAAATGACAATGATGTAGGTCTCAGGTCAAGATGAAAGATATTTTTCCTGGTTTGGAAATACTTCAATGTCCGTGATGAAGTGTGCTTTTCACACACAGGGCCTTGCATTTGCATACCTACCCATGCTTGCACAGAAAGGAAGATGTGGCCCTTGGGAGGGCCCTAGTCTAGAGCCAGGGGACTAAGTTAGCAGTGAATGAGTTCTGCTCTGTTTGACAGAATTCTTCTTCTCTGTTACTAAAAGGACTGAATTGCCATAGGATACATTGAGCATAATTTGTGGCATGACTGAATGATATGAAGTTATTAGAAACTTCAAGATGATAGTTGGAGTCTCCTTGGAGTCCTGATCAGTGGCACACATATAAACCCTCCCCATGTCTCAAGAGACCTCCCTGCCAGTGATGCCCACCATGTATGTGCATGTGCCTTTCACCAAAGCTGGAACTCTTGCTTTTGGCTGGACTGGGTGGCCAGTTTGTCATCATGATCTGACTGTTTCTATAGTCACCCTGCAAGGAGTGGTTTAGAGAGATGCATTATCGTGCCTGGCTTTCATGTGGGCTCTTGGGTCCCAAGTTTATTTGCCTGGACAGCAGATGCTTTACCCACTGAGTCATGTCCCCAGCCCCATATGCAATTTTAAGGAAGCGCCAGGGTGATAGTCCATGCTCGAGACAAGTGGATTTATGCCATTGGATATAAAAAGTGACACCTTTTTGAATGCTTTTGGCTCTCCTTGTGTGGTGAGAGAGTGAAGAGCTTGAAGTGTGAGGTACAAAGTCGGATAGGGATCTTCTTTATTTTTGGCTGCGTGCATAGTTGATGGCTGAGCTGCTCTCCAGCCCATGAATGTTCTGAATAGTATAGTGACTTAGAGAAAGTCATTTGAGCTGTCAGTGTTACCAACAGGCATACGAGTAATGGGGTGAAATTCTAATGCTCAATACTAACTGGGTGAGCTTGTCCTCACTGCAATGCAGTCTCTTGATACATCCTGGCTTGATAGCAAGGACCCAGACAGGTCAAAATGTCTTCTTCAGACCTGGAGAAACCACTCAGTAGTTAAGAGCACTGACTGCTTTTCCAGAGGACCTGGGTTCAATTCCCAGCACCCATATGGCAGCTCACAACTGTCTGTAACTCCAGTTCCAGGGGACACCCTCACACAGACAGATGTGCACATAAAATACAAATAAATAAGTAAAATATTATTAAAAAGTCTTCTTGCAGGTGACTTGGCTAGAGTGTGGCTGTCAGACGACTGAACCTCTTGAGTCACACTGAATGTCACACTGAGAGCCACACTCAGCCACTTGTGCCATCTTGCCCCCTCCTGCCACGATGCCTCTATACCAGGATCTCTGCTTCCAAAGGAATGAGTAGATGGAATTGGAAAAAGGCTGTCCAAAGAGCCCTGAAAATTCTGAATTACCTTGTGTTTCTGACTCCAGTTGGGGAGCATAGGTGTGGCATAGATCTGTTTCTCGACTGTTCCTTGGTCATAGTGGCTTGTAGCAAGTGGTTTAGATCAAGCAAGAAATGGGAAGGAAACCCAAGATTGATGCACATCATAGAAGGGCTTCTCTCACAGGACCACGACTATAATGGAACCAATGACAACTTGGGGAACAATGACAACAAGGGCAAATGACTTACTTTGGTCAAAGGATTTTCAACCCTAAGTCCAAGACACAAGGATCTGTGTGGCCGAACCACAGCAGAGCCAACGTATCTTGGAGCAGGAGTCTGTGGTAATGGTCCTTGGAGCATTCCATCTACTTTAAGGATTTAGTCATCCTGGAATTGCTGAAGAGATTGAAGAAAGTTCTAGAGCAGAGGTTGTCAACCTTCCTAAAGCTGTGGCCCTTTAATACAGTTCCTCATGTTGTGGTGACCTACAACTATTAAATTACTTTTGTTGCTGCTTCATAACTGTAATTTTGCCACTGCTATGAATCCTAATGCAAATATTTTATATGCAGAATGGTCCTACTCCTCTCCTGTGAAAGGGTCCTTTGGTCCCCGCAGGGGTTCTGACCCATAGATTGAGAACTGCTGTTCTAGACCCATAGAAGTGACAAGTGTTGGGAGTGCTTGAGCAGGTCCAGAGGGTTGGTTCTGGTAGAGAGTCCATAGCTTTTGCGGAATGCTTGGTGAGTTCCTACAGTGGGGGTTTCTCTTGTGACAGTGGCTTGTTATAATTTTAGGAGGTGGAGTTCCAACCCTAAGAGAAATGGGAGAGTTGAAGGTAATTCTATTTTCTTTCTTTCTTTCTTTCTTTCTTTCTTTCTTTCTTTCTTTCTTTCTTTCTTTCTT
>LOEQ01000199.1:242881-258548 GCA_001685075.1 Bramus lutescens | reverse complement strand
AACTCACAGAGATCCACCTGCCTCTGCCTCCCGAGTGCTGGTATTAAAGGCATGCGCCACCACCGCCTGGCAGAGGTAATTCTATTTTCATTATGGTTTCTCTCACCTGGTGGTCATCAGGGAATCCGCTCATCTGCCATATTTGAAGACTGAAGTCTACAGGAGTCTTTCTTTTTGAAAATCAGGGTCATGTGTCTGTTCATGTCATTGATTCCAAATATGTGGAACTTGTCAGTGGAGCTCACTGCCTTTGTTGTTAGAAGCAGTACTGTCATGTGGCTTTGGTTGTGACCCTGGGAATGGAGTACTTAGTATTCTGTAGTAGGCAAAAAACTGGCCTAAATACAAAGTTATTTTGCCTCAACTTGATTTATACCCAAGTATTCCAGGATTAATAATCTCTTCTTTGGGATGACCAAGGTTCCCTGGCTAATTTTATCACCTACTTTTATTTTAGTGTTGAAGGTTTAAATATGATCTAGTAAACGACAGTGTTAGAAGGAAGATAAAAGAACAAGAATTACATGGGTAGTTTCCTGTTTTAAATTTTTGTTTAGATTTCTTTATTTTATGTGCAGAAGTGTTTTACCTTGTGTGTGTGTGTGTGTGTGTGTGTGTGTGGCGTGCATGTGCCTGGTGCTCATGGAGGTCAGAAGAGGGTGTCAGACCCCCTGGGACTGTGGTTACAGACTGTTGTGAGTCACTATGTGGGTGCTGGGAATCAAACTCGGGTCCTCCGCAACAAGTGCTCTTAACTCATGAATCAGCTCTCCAGCTCTCATTTCCTAATATTAGCTGCTTCTTGTATTCCTCCAAGATCTTCTTTAATGTCAGTACTTCTTGAGACAGATTGTGATGCTAGTAGCAGTGTTTTGCAGAAAGATGCCTGTTGATGGCACTTGTGTGGTATTTAGTATTTAGAAAATTTCTCACATATTACCCCTCGAATTACTGTTAGAGATATCTACATTTAAAATAAAACGTTGAAATTCAGAGCAAGTACTCTCCTCAGAAGTCACACAGTGTGCAGATGGCAGAGCAAGGATAGCAACTTAGGAAATGTTTTGAAGGCAGGTTCCTTTGTGGTAATCCTGAAACACTTCACTTACCTGTAAGTTCTGGGCAAGGTTGAGAGACCCTCATTAGGAATTGGGAAGGAGGCTCATGAAGCCCCACCCCTCCCTGAAGAGTTTGTTGATAGTTAATGATTGTGGGGGTGTGTCATTTTCTTCAATGATGTAACCACTGCTTGGTTACCCGTGGACTAGTAGCTAGCTCCCCCTCACCAGGCTCATTAAAACAGTGATAAAGTCAGTAATCACATACATATAAGACCAGAAGAGAGGAAGAGGGACTAATTGGGAGGAAAAAAGGTTAACAGGTGTAGGAAGGGGTAAGCTACAGCAGTGGAAGGGTTAATATGACCGTAGTCTATTGTGTACATGTATGAAACTGTAAAAAGAAAAAGAGAGAAAAAGTAATTTTTTATGCTGTGAAATAGTGAGTTAAATAAGTTTATTGAAATTATATATAAAAGGCAAAAGTTTAAATAAATTAATGCTCTTGATGTCTGGTAACTTTGGAGGAAAGGCATTGTTTATGCAAATTGCCTACCATGTACCCAAGTACTGTCCCAAGACTTTAAACAGGCCACATGATGAAGTATACCTTTCAATAAATTTCCTATGAGGGTGAATGAATTATAGAAACCTTATCTTTGGAGCAAGTGTGGTAAATCACATCTGTCATCCCAGAATCTGAGGAGCTAAGACAGGAGAATTGCCCTAAGTTCCACGTCATCTTGAGCAATCTAATGAGTTCTGCTCTAACCTGGGATATGGTGTACGGCTTTGTCTCAAATAGAACAAAACAAAAAACAAACAACAACCAACCAATCAAACGACCAAAATAAAAAAGCATCAGAGCAGAGCAAATAAAAAAATAAAAGGAAACAACAGACAAAGAGATTGATTTTGAAAGTCTGAAAACATGTTTATTTGTCTTAATGGTGCTGTGCAACTTTAGTTGGTCATAAAACTATTGATTAACAGCTACTTTCTTTAAGACTTTGAATATATTGTATGATGTTGGCTTTGCTTCTTGCTTTTAAAGGTTAACTATCTAACTAGTCCCTGTGAGAGTGTTTCCTGATTCTGATTGCTTTTCTGTTTCATCTCAATGGATCTAGGTGTGAGTTTGTCTTTTACTTCCTGTTCGTTTTCAATCTAGGAACATGTAATACACTGGACTTCCTAATGGAATAATTTTGTGTATATCAGAGACTTTCAACCCATCTGTCACATTTTCTAGTTGAGCTTGAATTTCAAAGAAGACTGTACTTGCCTCTGTGTCCTTCAGGGTGAAGAGATCTATAAAGTCTCCATGCAGTGCCTTTGAATTCATTATTCTTCTTGCACGTCTTAGAATTAATTATTCTTTTTGCATGTCTTAGGTTTTTAAAACTACTTTTAACTCATTTACTGAATTTTCCTAGTACAACTCATGATATTCATATATCCTAAGATTTTAATTGTTACCTATTATTATCCTGCCTTTTTTGCTTTCATAAATCCATGGTTAGAATGGAAGCTTCACTCAACTCACCTGTCATTTCTAAGTATATTTAGAGTTTTGTTTGAGTATTCTATTCATTTCATTTGGACTAAATTCATGACTTGATGGTTGGTTTGACATTCTTAGATTCTTTTATGTTATGGAATTTTAGTTTGTGGGATCATTTTGGATGTGAGGAATTTTTCTTTTGTTCTTTCATTCTTCTTCATTGACTGTTGCGTTTGTGGTTTTACTGTTGCTTTCACCTGCCTTCCTAGGCCCGGCAGATAATTAGATCTTGTAATAGAGTTAACATTTATACCTCTGCTCTGGGCTGATTGTGGGATAACATGTATTCACAGAGCAGGCTGACTGCATGGCTGAATTTGTAGAGTCACAGGTATGGATCCCGGAGGAGCTCCAACTCCCATGATTGCCATAGCTTCTTCTACAGATAGATGGAGATTCGTCCTTGCTTTAAGTAGCAAGACAAATCATGAGGATTTAGAATTCTTGTCTCTTGTAGAAGTCAAGCTCGTGCAGCTTCTGCTTGTTTCTCGCTTGAAGACCTTGCTTGCCTTTATCTTCAGCCCAATTTGTGTGCCNCCTCCCTCCCTCCTGCCCAAGCCCTCCTTCCTATTTCCCCTTCCTCCTTCCCCTTGAATCAATTAGGGTTTGTATTGCTTTGGATACTGATGGGAACTTGATTGGTTTTGTTTTTAAAATTAAACAGTTCACATGTAAACTGTGGGGTTGGGCCAGAGCAACTGTCTCTAGTTGGCTTACTTGGGCCCACCCACACCATCTTCTCCCTTCCTCAGGAACTCTGAGATGTTGTTGTATGCCTGTCCTTTCTTCCTTCTCTTGCAGAACTGCTTCAGGAATTAAGGGATTTACTTTCTTCCTGGTGTTGCCTTGATTGGGCAATATTCAGAATAAATTTCAAAGCTCCACCTTCAGTGTAAATGTCAGTATTATCTTAAGTTATGGAAAATGATATTAAGAAATAAGTAAGTTTACAGAAATTATTCTCATGAACCAATATTCAGGAGATGTGACATTTGATATGATGTGTACTCAAGTATAAATGTCTTCTCAGTTCTCATGTATGTTGTTATGAAATAGCTGAAAAGCTTTATGAGTTCTTAGAGCCTTCCTTCTTCCTTATTCTTTTAAAATCAGAAATAATATTGTAATAAAAACTTTCTATAGACGCTTTTATAAAAGCAAATGTTAATAAGGAAATTTTTAAAATCTTTTTCATATCTTAATAAACCTGAGGAGAATATGTGTGCTTCAGGGCACTTCCTCATGTACCTTGAGTACACATTAGGTTAGGGGTAGCAGTGCTCTGTAGAAGCTTCCAGACCTCCTTTAAAGTCAGGTGATGGCCCACACTGCCTTCCTGCCTACCTGCCTACCCTTCCAGTTAAGCTGTTTCCCAAGCTCTTTCTCCCTTGGTATAATCAGCCTGAGTTAGAGCCCTTGATATGCTCTCTTTATATCTTATAGAATACTTTCAGATCAGTTGTTCTATTAAAGATATTATTAATTTTAATTTTTTAAAGATATTCTCTAGATATGTATATGTTGTTATGATTTATGAAGTGGGTGATCCGAGGCTGTGGTGGGTGGGAGACAGGCAGATATACCATGTGGAGGGAGCTTGGGTATAGAGTTTATTTAGTGGGTATTGGGAAGGGAATAAGGGTAAGGGGGTTATGGAGGGAAGAGAGGGAGAGACAGAGACAGAGGAAAGAGGAGGGGTGAGATCCACTTGCCTAGGTGGGGGGGATTGGGAATGGGTGGGGCCTCTCTATTAAAGGGAAAGGAATAGAAAGGGTACCCAGGTGACAGGCCAGGCCAGAAGAGTTATAACATGTGGTATCATTTTCATAAGAAGAAAAAGTGAGGCGAGCGAATGAGTCTTGGAGTTCTCTGCATTTGTTCAGTCTTTGTCCTAGGTGATGGCTGTAGTTGATAGGTATTTTTTTGACTGTTTTTTTTCAGTGTGTGTGCATTGTGTGTATGTGTGTGTGTGTGTGTGTTCATGTGTGGCAATGCATGTGTGCACTCAAGTGAGTGGAAGCTGAGAATAACCTCCAGTGGCTACCTCCGTGAAACAGAGTCCCTCCTTGTCCTGGAGTTCACCAGTTAGACCAGACTGGCTGGTCATTGAGTCCCATGGAACCTCTAGTCTCCCCCTCTCCAGCTCTGGGATTACAAACACAGGGAACTCGACTGACATTTTTACCTGGGTTCTGCACATGGAACCCAGGTCCTCTTGTGCAAGTACTTTACCACTGATGGAGCTGTGTCCCAGGCTTTGTTCTCTGTCTCTCTGAGACAGAATCCTGCCAGGTAGCCCGTAGTAGCCCTGAATCCATAATCTTCCTGCCTTAGCTTCCATGTGCTGGGATCCCCTGCATGTTCTCTCTGAGAATGGCTGTAAATGTATGTGTATATTTTCTTTGCTCGTAGACAATACCACATCACTACACACTACCATCCTAACACTGTTTTTATACCCAACAATTTCTTTAGTAACTCATTCACTAGAAGTCCATGAAAAGCAGCCTCGTCACTTTTTTTCTTTCTTTAAGTAAAGCAGTTAATTATTGCTAGATTATAGTTCTGAGTGAATCATCACGCAGGAGTGGCTTGACATGCTTGTTTTATGTTAGAGCGCTGTGGACCATTTATTCAGCTCGCAGACAGAGTCTGTCTAGCAGACAGTGTGTGAGCCTTCATACTGAGAACGGTATCTGCAGAGCTTCAGGATGGAAGCTCGCCTGTCAGTTCTGTGTTTCCAACAATAGGTGGCACCAGCAATTTCTGTATTGGGGCTGTGTGGAGAGGGAAAGCACGATCATTTTGATCATTTTTTCATTTCATATCGTCGTACTTGGAGATTATTAAGTGCAAAGATGTGTTTAACTGAAAGCCTGGAGGCTGGCACCTGTGTGCCTACATCCCTGGCAGATTAAGAGGCACTCTGTAGGAAGGTTCTCGTAACTCAAGGCTGTTCTGTTCTCACCCCAGCCTGTGTTTGTCGTAGTCACATAGTGAGATAAGCCATTTTGTGAGGACAGTCTCATTGAGTATGGCTAGTATGTAGATGGTATGTTTCTCTTCCTGCATTTCTCTTAAAAATTATGTTTTTGGAAATTTTGTCTTGTGCCACACACACGAGTTGACCACTGTGTGGGGCTCTGTGTAGTCCCAGGACTTAGCCTGTCAAACTGGCAACCACTGTTTTTCATCTCTGTCTCAGTTCTAAGCCTTTCCCCCTTGCTCCCTGCTGCTTGGGCCTAGACCTCCGTCAGCATTTAAAACACAGCTCTTCAGATCAAATTCCTTAGCCCTGAGAGTAATTCTTTCCTTCCCTTTTCATTGCAACTGGAAGTCCCTCCACCAGTTTCTCATTTGCCTTTGAAGATTTGCCTTCATTGCTGTTCCCTGGCAATACAAGGCCTTGATTACTGCTTAAGTAGGTGATTGTCCTAGCTCTTCCCCTTTTTGCTTGAGTATGAGGAACATACTTCTCCAGCTTTAGAATAATAAAAAAAACTATACATCATGGTTGTCAACAATGTTTCCTAAGTCAAACATACACAGATCCCTCTGAAATGGCAAGGTTCCCAATCACTCTGGATGCAGACAGCTTCCGACGTGGCCTTTCTCTCTGTACCTACCCTCAGGTCCATAGAGATGTTGGAAATCAGGACAGGAGCAGTGCATTTCAGCTTTTGATTTGAGCTGGATCTGCATTGCCTTCCCTTGTCTCTTCCTTCCTGAAAGGAACATGCACCCCTTGACTTTCACCTGGCATCATGCCTTGACTTCATTCCATGCTTTGACCTGTGATTTCTGTCTTCACAGAACCTTTTGATCCTACAGCAGTCTCTGGTGGTTCTGCTGGTGATCGTTGAACTAAGACCTTTGGTTCTTCTGTTGTGCCCCCAAGTACCTGGCTCTTAGAGTTATTGACTCCCTCCAGAATCAAGCCATTTATTTGGTCAGTGGTAAGAAGCTCACAAACACAAACACACACCACACCGTATATACACAACTGTGAGTGTGTGTGGGTGTCTGTGCATGCATGCATGTGAGAAAGAGAGAGGGAGGGGAGATGCTTGGGTAGAGATCAGAGGACGATCATGGGAGCTGGTCCTCATCTTCAACCTTGTTTGAGTCAGAGTCTCTGGGTTCACTGGTTCTTAGCCCAGCACAGCCGGTCTGCACGCCTCCAGTGTGTAGTCTGTCTGTCTCCCACCTCCTGATAGGGTGCTGGGACTTCAGATACTGTCACAACTGCACCCAGCTTTCCCAGGGGTTCTTAGGATCTGAATGCAAGTCCTTGGGCTTGCTCAGCACTTTCCCCACTGAGCCATCTTCCCTGTCCTAGAATTATGAGTATTTTTTACCCAAATTCCTAATGCAGCTCCGTGGTTCTAGCTAACTTTGAACTCACTTTGTAGCCCAAGCTAGGCTTGAACTCAGGACAACTCTCCTGCTTCAGCATCACAAGGCTGGGGTTACCAGCATGGGGCAGCATACCTGGCCTTGCCCTTACTTTTTATACAGTGTTAGGATAGGGCTGCAGCTGCACCTAGTACAGGCCCCAGAGTTCTGGAGTTTTGCTTCCTGTGGTGCTTTGAATGAGAACTATCCCTCATAGGCTCAAGTATTTGAACACTTGGTACCAGTTGCTAGTAGTGCTTAGGAGAGGTTTGGGAGGTGCGGCCTTGCTTGAGGAAGGACCTCCCTGAGCTTGGGTGTGAGAGTTTTATAACCTCACCCCACTTGCAGCTCTCTCTAATTTCTGTTTGTGGTTGAGGATGGGGTCTTTAGCTTCTTGCTCTGTCTGTCATGCCTGCATGCTTCCATGCTTCTCACAATGACGGACTTATCCCCCTGGCACCGAAAGCCAGAATAAATTGTCCTGCTCGTGGTATTCTATCCGAGCAGCAGGAAAAAGCCTCATGCTGTCTTGACACTGTGAGTGGTTCTTCTAATTTTTCCATTCAAGATCTATTTAGACTTAATGTTTCAAACGTTTTGTAGCCTAACATGCCACAGACCTATCTTGGGGCGTCTGGCAGATTCAGCCATGGTGAGTGGCTGGGAAGCTGCATATCCAATAAGGATGAATCATTCTGATTTCCCCTGTAGCGCAAGAAGGGTTAATTTTTCTAGGAATAGATGTCACGCTAATCAGTAGTAGTAGTTAACACTTAATGAGGGCACCGTATGAGCCGTACGTAGTTGTCTATCCATTGACTTTGTGGTCTTCACCAATAACTCTCGGTAAATCTTGTGCCCCATTTTATGGCAGAGGAAATTTAGGGATGTTCAGTAGCTTGCTGAAGGTGAGAAGTAGAGAGGCTAAGAACTGGTTCTTCCCTTCATACTCTGCTCTCTACAAACTTTGAAATATTGTTCTGCAGCTTTACTCCAGAAGGGAGCATGGCAGTGTACAGTTCCCTCATCTAGACCCTGCTTAGCATTTTAGGACCAGCTTCTCTGTCTTCAGTGTAAATGGGCTGTTCCTGAGAGGTAACGTTCTGGCCTGGGCAAAGCACCCTTTGAGCCTTCTCTGGGGAAAGAGCTGAAGTTTCTCTGCTCATGCTTTATAAGTTTTCTTTGCTGTTTATCTTTTCCCTTCCTCAGCATGTATTTTTTTGTAATAATTAGGTGCCGAACACTAGGTAGAAAGTTGTTTAAAAAGATGTACGTTGGCCTATCATCCTGGAATCTGATATTCTGCAAGCTAAATGTAAATAAGAAAATAAGACAATGACTCACTTATTTCTGTTCATTATTGCCAGGATATTGGAAAACAGCATTAACTTGAGTATTTACTGGAGAGTATGTTGAGAAAAGACGTTGATATGACTATATTGTCTCATGGGTAGGAATTAGTAATTCAAACCAGTAAATGTTTGAAATTGATTAAAGGAAAATATTCAGATTCTTGAATAATGTTTTAAATATGCTGGAACCTAATACCCACGTAGTAGATGTTTTCCATTCTGGTCAATGTTGAAAGGACAACTTAAGGTAGGTGGCACTAATAAATATTCTTGTGGCCACAGAGGGTTGAGGTAGGAAATTTGTGGGCTTTTTGCCCCCCTCCTTCCTCATTTAAGAAATTAAAACTCAGAGAAGTGGCATATGCAATCTCTTCCCTGCTCCCCCAATCCGTGACTCGTAGGATGAATAGCCTGGTTTATCCGAGGTCTCAAGAGTTCAAGTTGTCAACATTTCACCCTCTCATGTATTAGCAATGTCAATGACTTGGAAATTAATGTGATTTGAGCTTCATAGTTCCTTGCCTTAGATGTGGTCGGATCACTGTGAGCTCATCGTGAAGAAGCACTTAGATCTTCTCTTGAGTCTGCCTTGTGAATTTTTCTTTACTCCTCAATGATCTCACTAGAGCCAGTGACTCAAGAGGCAGGTTTGCTTAGTGTGACCACTTCAGGGGACCACATTAAAGTGCCTGTGCTTCTTGTTTATGCAGGAATAAGTTTTCTTAGTGCCATCGCTGGATTCCAATGGGGGAGAGAGATTACTCATGCATGCTCTAATGATTAAAACATTTTTCCAGTGCCTTGGCTGTCTAGTTCTCATGTGGAGGTTCCATTACCAAATAGTAATTGATACAATTCTGACTAGCCGGCCGATACTGCTTAGAAAGTCAAGGGAATGAAACATTTGAGTCATTGGTGCTAGGCCAGAATTTCAAAGGATAAGCTGCATGAGACAACCTTTCATAGTTGTGGGGGACCCGCTAGATTTGAAGGACCCCCCATCTTGTCCGAATAAGTTAATAACTTTGTCTTGTGGGCAAGGCTCTTTTAACCTATGGGCCATGTTTTTCTCCTCTGTGCAGAAGGCCGTCATGGTAATGCCTGCTGCAGTTATCTCTCACGGCTGCTGAGATCAGTGGAGATCTCAGACCCGAAAGCTCACTAGAAAAATACTGTGTGGATTTGTGTGAATGCTAGGGTTTAAAAACATTGTAGTAACAATATACTCAGAATGACAATTATGATCCAAATCTTGGCTAGAATTACATATATGGGAACATTAAATGGGTACTCAGATGCACTCATGTGCTAGTATAGTGACAGTTGAAAACTGCAAGTCATTAGAGGAATGATCTTTTTACTGTTTGACATTAATGTCAATAAAGGAAAAAGTAGCTTGAAATCATGCCTTTGTTTTTTAAAAGGGTTAAACAAGCAACCTCAGAGAAGGAAACAACAGTAAAAGATGGAAAATGAAGCAGGTAATAAGAAAATGGGGTGACATAGAGGGTGAGCTCAGGACTTGGTGCATCTTCCTGTGACCCTGTTCTCTGGGCTGGGGATGAGTCAGAGCTTTGGCTCCCAGCTTTGCTGCATCCAAGGCAATGGGGGAGAACAATGGCCATGTGACTCATGGTCCACATGAAGTTAGATAGTAAAGCAAAGCTGGGATTAGACTCAGTGGTTTCTCTCAGGCAGTTCTCATGAAGAACGGCACATGGAGACCAACCACCCACAAGTATCCCAGTGGAGGACACAGACAGTTTCTGAGGCTTTTACTGTTGGGATTGCTGGATGAAAAGTTAAAAAAAAATTTTAGATTCCCTGTTTATGAGTTTTTTCTTTACTTTGTTTTTTATTATGACTATGCTAGCATTAGAAATGATAGGAGAGCCCGTGGTTCCTTCTGCTTCCTAGATCAAAGCCCTGAACCTTACAGGTTCTAAACAGAAGTCCAGGAACACTTGGTGAGGATCTGAGGGGCAGCAGTTTGCTCTGAGCCAGTTTTTGTGAACCGCAGGAGCCTGCCTGCTCTCAGTATCACCACCGCTTGGTACTTCCAGTTGTCTCTAATTCTGAACTTAGCAGTTGACCGTACCATGTTTTTGTCTGCCCATTTGCTGTAAAAGTGAAGAAAACCGTTGAATTTAGTGCCAGTCTCCACCGATTAGTTGTCCTTTGTTCTGTATTCTCTCTGGAAGCTGCTGAAAAGCCTGCAACATTGGTCAAGGAGTTTGTAGAAAGCAGATCTTCACACATTGACACTTCCAGCATGTATAATTGAGTGCTTACTCCACCCCTTTCAATAAGTATCTTAAACACCAAGAATCAGAAAATGTAGAAAAATAAAATATTTGCTTAAATATTAAATAACACCAATCCTTTCTTTTCAGATAAGGATGGAATTTCTAAACATTGGCTAGCAGTCTGTGTGAACTTTAGGCTTGATTCTGTAGCGCACTTGTTTGTTCACACTCAAAGAAAGTGACTTCTGATGAAAGAGGTTCCTGTGATATGTTCAAGATTTACTAAAACAAATTATTCATCAGCAGCTGAGAACAAGCAGGTGGCTGAGAGCCAGAGAAAGAAGATAAAGGTGGGTTTCTGAAAGGACCAGGACTCCCAAAGATCTCTCTTTGGGAGAGATATCAGAGGGCTGACCTTTTGTTGTCTGTCTGTGACATCATTTTGTGTGCTTGAGGGATTTTGAACTTGGGGCACTGGACTGTATTACATGTTACGAGAATGAGAAGCCGTGCATCCATTCCGGTTAAATAACTTTTTCAAAGTGGTAGCAGTCTCGAGTTTTGGCACCCCTAGCGTGGAGGTGATAAGCTGGGGCATGCTGGCATGTGGCATGTGGGCAGTACAAGTGTGAAATTCCTTTTTTTTTTCAGCTGCCTTTTCTTTTTCTAATTTGTAACATTAAAATCTACCTCAAAAGCAGCTTGACGAATATGAAAGATTGGCATTTATGAAATGGAGGTATCATGGCGATAAATGCTCAAGCAGTGATCTTTGTATTTCCTGGAAAGATCCCAGCTGACCTAGGAAGAAGCAGTTTCTCTCCTAATTGTCTAAGTCAGTCTGTGGGTGCAGAGGTGCGTACAGCTGAGTCATGCCCATCAGTCCCCTTCTGTTTAGCACACATCCCAATAAGATGCCCAGTGTGGAACACTGCCTCTTTGGAATCTTGCTGTCAGCACTTGGTGTCTTTTTTCTCAAACACAGACACTTTCTAAGATAGTTTTCTTGGATACAAAGCATATACCGAGTTTGGGAAGACTTAGGTTTGCTTGCTTGTAGTTAAAATACAGCAAGCAACTGTGGAGTTGGTATTTCGGAGACCTGCTCTGGTGGTGGTATTTTCTTTTCTTTTCCTCTTTTTAAGATAACCCCATTCCCTGACCTTCACATCTGAAAGCTTTCCTACTGAGGAGTGATCTGTACGCGCACTTGACATTAGATCGTGACCGAGAGATTTGGCCCCTTTGTCAAGATCTGGCCTAAGGATGAAAGAGACTCTTGGCTGGGTCTGTTTATGGTTGTTGTGGGCGAAGAATGTTAAATGATTCATAAAAGCAACCACCAGGTAAACACAGGGGGAAAGGGTGGGCCTCTTTTAAGTATCTCATTTCTGTCTGTTGGTTTTGCAGAACCTCTGATGAGTCAGTGCAGGACTTTCTGGAAGATCTGAGTCATGACAAATCTGATGGACAGAAGAGTGGTAGTGGGAGGAAGCTTGGTAGGTAGAATAGCGTTCTGTTGGTGGGGTACAAGTCGGGTCTGGGGTTACAATAGAAAAAAAGGAATTTATTTTTATTTCTGTAGTGCATGGAGGAGAGAGAGGCTTTGGCCCATTATGGCTGATGTTATGTAGCACGAAAAGCTTTCAAAGGGGTGTCCTATGTATCAGTTCACTGACCTTGGGCAAAGCAAATGGAGCTCAGGAGAGGAGACTGGAGGTGACACCTGCAACATTAATGATCTAGGGACACATGGAGGTCCCTGGAGAACTTACAGTCAAGCTCTAGTTCTGCTCTCCCAAGAAACACAGCAGTTTCTCCTCTTTCCCATGCTGGTTCTGTCTGTAGGCAGCTTACATGGGCCCAGCATCCTCTTTGAAGCTGTTCACGTGTAATGGAGTTTGAACTTACCCATGGGTAGCATGAATGATCTCAGATTTGTCATCCAGTTGGGTTACCTGTGTCCCTAAAGAATTATTGTGTGGGAAATAGAGAGATGGTGGCCCTGGGTTTTTACCTAACATGGAGTCAGCTGTGACGTGGTCCTGGTTATCAGCTCTCCATGTGGAGAGGTTTGTCTAGGTGAATTCTGGGGTTCTTCCTGAGAATCTTTCTGGAGTTCTCAGACGTGGTCTCAGCTATTGGGACTTCCTTGTGTGGAACGGAGGGTTGAAGACTTCATCTACGTAGACAATTCCCTGGTTCATCTCTTTGGGCCTTTTCTGCCTTTACTGGAGTACATACATTGCAACTATTTCTACCCCTAAGATTTCCATGCTGCCCTTACCACTGTCTCGTACATGTAAACATGTGTTAGAAAAAGGCAAGTGTTAGCTTTTCCATCCCCTGGGCTGGTGGCTCTCTCTTCAGACATTTGATAATAAAAGAAAGTTGTGGAAAAAAGTCAGATACCTGAACTAAATGTGGACTGATTTCAAAGCATTTTACCTCTCTAATTGATCTTTATATTCTATTCATCTAATGCGAATGGAAGAAAAATACTTTCCGTCTTAGTCATGGGTCTTGCACTATACATGTGTTTTGCACATGCTCTGAGAGTTCAGGAAAATGCCAAATAAAAATAATTACAACTTTCTAACTTTCCCTTTTCATGTGTTACACACACACACACACACACACACACACACACACACACACACCACACACAATCTTCTTGTAAAATAATTTCAAATTTAGAAAAGGTAGAAAAATAAATAATCCAGGTAGGGAAAAACATGCCCCAAACCCCACATTTGAAAGGTATAAACAGGACGTTCCATAGTTCAAAGTCATCCTCAGCTTCATATTGAGTTTGAGGCAAGCCTGGGCTACATGGTCTCAAAATGCTTAAAATAAACGCACACACGCGCACACAAAACCAAAAAGAAAAATCCCACCAAGGTTCTTCAGATATTCATAACTCAGATTCTCTGAATATCAACATTTTGGCTTGATTGTTGCCTTATTTCTCCTCCCTCTTTGTTGATGAAAAATGTCAAGTGGTTTGACCTACATGTATATTTCAGTCATTTGAGGGTAAGCGGGAGACTTTTTTTTTTTTTAAAAATACTTTGAAATACTTCAGAGCACATTCCTTGTTACAGAAGAAAGAGAGCCTTTCCCACTCTTCCCTTCTTTATGCTCTAGGGTTCAGCTCAGAGCCCTTCATTTCTCTAGTCTTTTAATCAAGGCTAGCTCCTCTAACTCCAAGTGCTTTCCCCATTAGCGTTTGGTGGCACAGCAGCTTCGAGAGCACTCATGGGTGTGCCACTCACTTCCTTGGGGGTTCCCCCCACACTGAGGCTCAGGCTCAGCGGACAGTTGTACCCTAGACATGATGACTGTTCATGTCCCAGACCAGGAGGCAATGACTTGTCGATCTTTGCTTCCCTCCTTTGGTTAAGAAAGTTAGGGCTGTGTTTCTCCACTATAGACCTATAAATGTTTTCTGTCCATCAACTTCCAAGTGATTAAGAAGCTGCTAATGTGGACATACTGGATATTATTTAACATTCTAACCATTATCAGATTTTTGCCCTATGCCTTCAGTTGCATTTACTTTCTAATTCTGTCGTTCTTTCTAAGTTTATTAGTTTTATTCTAAGGTGAAAATGGAATTATTTGTTGATGCATTTTTAAATTTTTAGTTTGTTTTCTAGCATGCCATAATGGTGCATTGCTAGCAGTATTTATTTTGTCAGTTAAAAAACACTACTAACCCACTGAGCCAGCTCCTTAGTAAATGAGGTCAAACCCAGCAGCCTGTTGCTGTTACTTGAATGTCTGGAAGTCATTCGCTTTTCTTTCACCCTTGGTGAACGCAGGTGGAACCAAACAACACTAGCTGCTCACCTGACATTAGTCGTAGACAGTCTCTGCTCTAAGCGTCTTTCCACGGAAACACATAAACGGGCTTTTAGAAAGAAAACAGAGCACCAAGCAGCTAAGGGAGGTGAAAGTCTCGCATGGAACACATAAGGCACAGTTGACCAGAGGTGAGCCAGGCCAGGGTGGAGGCTTGCTGAATACTCTGTGAATTGTAGATACTAGAACCCGGGAGACAGCTCACATAGCAAGGGGATTTAGAAAGTGAGCATGTTGTAAAGGGGAGGGGCCTCTTGTTGTCCCAGCCACCCGACTAGCTTACACCCAAAATAACCACACAGAAACTGTATTAATTAAAACACTGCTTGGCCATTAGCTCTAACTTCTTATTGGCTAAATCTTACATATTAGTTTAACCCATCCTTATTAATCTGTATATCTATCTCCACATGGTAGTAGCTTACTGGAGATTCTAAATGGCATCCATTTCAGGCAGAGGATCCATGGCTTCTCTCACTCTGCCCTTCTTCCCAGCATTCAGTTCTGTCTTCTCCGCCCACCTAAGTTCTGCCCTATCAGGCACAAAGCAGTTTCTTTATTTATTAACCAATGAAAGCAACACATGAACAGAAGAAACTCCTATACCATGAGCAAACCAAATCAGAATTGAAGCAGGGTTCTTGCTGTCTAGCTGAAAAGATAGTGCACACTGGACTAGATATGGAGGTACTGGTTCTAACTCCTGTATTTTAGAACCTCTGTGTAGATAGGTATAGGGGATATGCCTAGGTATGCCTGTTAGTAATGTACTTGATCTTTGTTTAAATATTTCCCAGTAGTCCCCTTGCAAGAGACAAGGAGCAGTGACTCTGCAGTGACAATGGCTATGTTTGTTATCTGAGGTTTCTGTCCTGCCCAGTTCCCATAGTCGTTAAGTCCCAAATAAATCACACAGAGGTCTACATTAGTTATAAACTGATTGGGTGATTAGCTCAGGCTTCTTCTTAACTCTTATAACTTATAATTAGCCCATTATTCTTGTCTATGTTAGCCATGTGGCTCAGTACCCTTTTTAGCGAGGCAGTCACATCTTGCTTCTTCTGTGGCTAGTCATGCCTGCTGAGGAATGGGGTTCCTCCTTCCCAGAATTCTCCTGTTTTCCTTGACCTGCCCCTTCTGTGGCTAGTCATGCCTGCTGAGGAATGGGGTTCCTCCTTCCCAGAATTC
>LOEQ01000199.1:212618-242804 GCA_001685075.1 Bramus lutescens | reverse complement strand
TGTGGCTAGTCATGACTGCTGAGGAATGGGGTTCCTCCTTCCCAGAATTCTCCTGTTTTCCTTGACTCACCTCTACTTCCTGTCTGGTTGTCCCTCCCACCTATACTTCACTGGCTACTGACCAATCAGCATTTGTTTAAAATGTAATTGACAGAATATAGACAATTCTCCCACACCACTTATGTTAAACACTTAGAACTTGCATTCTAAATGTGAATGCCCACGGACTGATCTGGGACTCTATAGATATGGCTTGCTCCAGGGCCAAAGCAAGGCTATAGCAAATGAACCTAGAATAATTTACCATACTAGAAAGCAAGAAATTGCCCAACAAATACCAGGAACATTTTGGAAGGATCCGGGAGGCAGTTCACAAGCGTTCTTGCTGCTGACCAAATATGGGGCATTTGAGCTCAGGACTGTAGGGCTGTGTCCCACCTGCACCTTTTATTGTCTTCTTCACCATCTCTGCAAGATACTCAAGTTAGCAAAACCAAATGTCACTTAATCCACCCAAATGGGTAATCCCTGTCTTGTTCCAGCCATGTGATTCTCGAGAGAACTCACCATGTATCTGGTCTCTGCCGCACTGGATAGTTTTACGTGGAGTACTCCATTACTGCAGATAAGTCTCTGGTCAGCTCTGGCTGAGCTCACCCTGAGTGTATTGAAGGTGCAGAGACTTAGGGAGATTTGTGATGAATTTTGGAGATGCCTTCATAGTTTGCTAATTGACGGAGTGAGGTAGGAGGGAGGAATTACTCATTCACTTGGCTCAAAGCTGATATTTAGCTTTCTGACCCAAGTAACTAGGGAGGGAGATGGTGTGGATGGCAGAGAGGAGGTTAGGTGCAGAGGTCAGGAGTCTGTGTCAGTTATATGATGCCATCTCTATCAGACCAGAGTAAAAGTCAACCTTAACGGAGGTGGAGAGGTGAAAGAAGCCTATTTTAGGAGCTTTTTAATCTAAGCTCCTAAGTAAGTCCTCCTTCATCTTTGTAAGCTTCATTGCTTCAGTTTTACAGAGGCCATCACTGCCTGTTGGTTGTTTTATTGCATGCTACTTCATGCTGCTGCAGAACTGAATTCCACACAGATCTTTGTTTATTTAAATTTTCTTTGAATTATGATCTTGGATGCCAACTGAAAGTGACCAGAAAATGAGGAGTCATCTTTGTTCAAGAGTCAGTTGCTAAGGGATCACAGATGTAGAACCCTGGCCTGAGGCCCGTAACCAGTACAGTGAAACCTAATCTTTCCTTTTTGGAGCTTAACACTTCCAAACACATCTAGAAGGCTTGCTTTCTAAAGGAGCAACTGTGGGGGACCTGAGGGTCTGGATGTAGCCTTCTTTTACTCCAAAGGACATCTTTTAGTTTATATAAAAGTGATGCATGGGCTTTTTCGTGTACCATACACTGGGTATTAGTGGAGACCTATGAAGTTTTTCAGTCCTAGGAATCCCTGCCAGCCGTGCCTCTGCTTGTTAGGAGTCATTTGCCTGTTCATAACTTCAGTGGGAGATAATGTACTGGTCATAGTACCGGGGAGAAGGCTACTCACTTTTTGTGGATGTTTTCTTTGTGCATACATTGATACAGGTAGACTGTCTAGCGAGCCCCGTCTCCACCTCTCAGTGCTGGAATTACAGACACACGCACCTTACTGTGCCCTGGTTTTTGACTTGGGGACTGGGGATCCAGCTCAGGTCCCCATGCCTGCTTAGCAGGTACTTTACCAACGGAACCTTCTTGCCAGTCCCGCACACTCTTTTAAAGCCTCGAGGCTTTGTGAATAGTGGCCTACAGGTAGGTAAGAGGCCTGAACCCAGTGAATGAGCTCACATTGCACTGTGTTCTTCCTCTCACAGGCCTTCTGAAGCATGGGAATAGGCTTTGGCAGCCAGGGTTTGGGGTTCACCAGTGTTACATCCATAGGCTTGTCATGCTGGCTCCCTCCACACATCATGCTTGTAGACCCCATTTCATTATTCTGTATGAGTGGGAGAGATCACAGACAGGGCTTATAAAAGCACGCCAGTAGTGACGTTGGCAGTGTGACCCTGTCCTTTGTTCTCTTCACTCTTGCACACCACACACCCACAGTTCCTGGCTCCTGTTCTCTTTGAATGTTCACTCGTTAATGTATTGCGGTCCCCGTGCGCCCATGCCGTTTTGTGAATCAGGTAGATTCCAATTTAAATTTCAAGAGGGAAGGGGGTTTTGATTTTTACTATAATGCACGTGACATTCTTATTCTGCTTCGTTTCTTTCTGTGGTGACAGTCCCCTCCCCTAAATCTCTACTTGCCAGAGAATGGCTTTTTCCAGAGCCATAGCCACAGTAAGAAAACAGTACCAGGGGAGTATAGAGAGTTTGGAAACTCGAATCCTAGACCCACGTTAGACTCTTTGAGTGAACTGAATTGGAAAGCGCAGGGATATTGGACTAAAGCTTAAAACAAAGATCTACCAGTTGTGTGCTTTAGTCAGCTAATAGCTTATAGCTGAACCCTGGTTCTCTCTTGTCTGTTTTTAGAACCAGGGCCCTGGGTCTGAAAGTCCAAAGAACTGGCCAATTCAATCCATATTTTCTTCTTGCATGGTAGTAATTTAGAACTAAGGAGGAAAAAGTGCCCTGGCATGTCTGTTTAAATAGAAGCAAAACTCAAAGCTTATAAAACGTTCTCTTCTGAGCATATGTAATAAATTTATGTGAATATGATTTTCTTAAGCATTAGCAAGACCACAATGGGATGTTGCACCGAGGAACATGGAGCCCAGCATCAGAGTGACAGATTTGAATTGAGAGATTCATTAGAACCATTTGATTTTTGAAACCTTGTGTGTCTGTCCTTATATTGCTGAACCATTTCTGAAAAGGATTTCAAGAAACAACCAAGTCTGCCTTTCTTTCAAAGATGGGCACATGCCAGCTCTGTATTGTCATGGTGCTGAAGGAGACAGACCCTGAGCTGGAACATGACTTTGTAGTAACACGGAGTGAGGAGGAGGCTTTGAAGTGGTTACTTCAGACAGGCATGCTTTCAGAGTCTGTAGCTTTCAGTGGGGACTGGGAGTGGAAGCTGATGATGGAAACATTCGTTGCATAGAAACGAATCATAGAAAGATGATTCTGTGGCATGGGGCCAGAAGATGGCATTATAATGAAGCTCTAAGGTTTTGGATGCTTGGACCATGAGAGCAGAGCCCTGGAAAGAGCCAGGAATCTTTTCTTAATGGTGTTGTAGTAAGGCCAAGTAGACTTCTTTCTCTACGGTAAATGATTAGCTGTGCTTACCTACACAAAACTTGGCAGTCAGGTAACAGAGGGAGAGAAGGATTACTCTTGTGTGTGTAATCACACATGTATAGCACACAAACCCTCTCTCTTTGTGTGTGTAAACACATATCACATGCATGGGTGTGCACACATACAGAGTCACAGGTAAACCTCATGGAATGGCTGTATATGGAATCTTCTAGTTTTGCCTGGAGACTCAAAGGTAGGGTAGAGTGGGTTTCACATAGATTTGTTTCTTGCTTTGACATCTTTCTTCCCAGAATGAGTTAAGTCGTGTTCTTTGGGGAGTTTTGTCTTTCTTTTCATGAGATAGTGTTTTCATTCTCTTTTCTTGTCTGGCCTGTGGACAAAGAGCCGTCATTTTTAACTTGATGACAATAGACTTTATGAAGTACAGAGTGCCGTCCCATCACTGACATCACATAGCCTAGTAAGGTGGGCACTAGACTCAATTATTTCTAAGTTAATTGATTTTAAAGTTCAGGCTAGCCTGTCATTCAGTCTCCCCTTGGATAAATGGTTAAAACTAAGATTTTTTTTCCTAGCTTACAAAATGAACTTGATGCTCTAACATATTTCCCAACTGCACAGTTTGTAATTTCAATGGTGGTAGGAGCACAGTACCTGAGGAAAATTGCATTTTATTCAAAATGCAAAATTATTAAATAACTTTAGTCTTAGAAAAGAATGTAGCATCCTTGGAGATTTTATGACCAGGGTAAAGGACATCATCAAGAAAGCTTAGTGAAAGTCAAAAGAAAGAGAAAGGACACACACATTCTGCCTGTGTCTTTTTTTTTTTTTTGCACTTTACGTGAGGGTTCTCTTGTTCCTTCTGGAGGGGGAGCAGCTCATGAGCAGCAGAAAGAAAGCATTGGTTTCTCTTCCAGGGTTACAAAGCACAAGCTTGCAGGGATGCTCAGCAAATGAGCAAAAGTTGAATTGTGCAACCAAAGAGACATGTGACCCATGGAGATTTTTATTGGCTGCTGGGCCCTGACACAAGTTGTGACACCAAACGTAATTCAGAAGATGATCTTCCCCCCCAAGTCTGCCTGCGTCCTCTGCCTACTGAGGCTGACCATTTGACACACTAATAGCTTTGAAACAGAATATGGGTTAATTTTGCTGCTGCATCCTTTCCACAAAAATATGTACTTGAAAGCTTTTATGACAGGATCATCAGAGAGCAGAATTTATTTTCTGAGCAATTATCCCGCTTTCTGTTAAAGTTTGTTCCATCAGCTTTCACCATGAGTTCTGTTTGATGTGTGTGAGAGCAGCCTGAGCTTGGCAGGAGAAGGCGCAATGGCCAGCGCTGCTGGTGAGAATTGGGGTCACTGAGGTCACACACTCTCCTTCTACCACTGGCCTCTTACCTGGCTCTCTCATTCTAAATAGCACTAATTTCTCTCTGAAGTTGTTTATTGCTACTTTGGGAGGCCACCCCCACCATGTCTATTTTCTGCCTTTACACAAAAAAGCAGGGCAGGTACTGGTCTGGAACTCCACTATCCTGAATAATATTGAGCGTGTTGTGGGGTGCAGGATAAGTATTTGTTGAGTGAAAAAAAACAAATAAAAACGTCAGCACCTGGAGTTTACATGTGTTGGGTGTTTATTCGCCAGGCCGTGTCAGGGTCCTGGCATCTGCCTTGTGCTTTTCTTTTTTTTGGTGGTGAGTAAGGATCATGCCTGGGTTGATTGAATAGAATGTCTGCTGCTGGATTATCCAAACTATCAATGATAGCCATGTGTGCTATCTTATTTATATAACTATTTATCACACATAGCTTTGGGAATTTAAAGGTAAGTTAAGGAAAATAAAAACTTGAGTCCCTTAGCCATGCTAGCCATGTTTGAAGTGCTTGCTCGGAGCCAGTGGCAGTCATATTGGACAGCGAGATCAGAGTGCATCCCCATCTTTTTAGAATGTTTTCTTGGATGGAATTTCAACACAGATTAACACATGGATATTTCCTTTGCAGATGGATAGAACATATGCTTTTTTAAAGAAAAGTAAGGAGGCTGGGGAGCTGGCTCAGTGCATAGAAGCAGTGGCCGCTCTTCTGGGGGACCTGATTTCAGTTCCTAGCACCCACGTGGCAACTTAGAACCATTTGTAACTCCTGTCTCCGGGATCTGATGCCCTCTTTTGGCCTTCTCCAGTACTACATGTACATTTACCCATCCATCCAATCCATCCATCCATCCATCCATCCATCCATCCATCCATCCATCCATCCATCCATCCATCCATCCATCCATCCATCCATCCAGGCAAATGTTTATACATACAAAATAAATCTCGAAAAAAGTTATAAAATAGAGAAAGTGTTCTTCAAAGAAAACCTACAGGAATAGTGCTGTTGGTTGTCAGGTGTGGCTTTCTCATCTGAGCATAAAGCATGATAAGAATCAGACAGGCTGAGGACACAAAGGAGCATCGTTTTAAGAAGGTGCTGGTATAGGAGCCTTCATCTGACCATCAACAGGCGGTCCTGCAATTGTTTTGAGGATTAAGTGAACCTGGATAGCTGGTATGTAGCAACAAGCTACATTTCACATAGCTTTTTGTGTGTTTGTTTGTTCGTGGATGTTTCTAGTGTTTTCAGGCCCACATTGTCTTAACAGCTCCCTACATAGATATTTCTGCTTATAGTTTTGACTCCCTTGTTCATCTCCAGCAAAACTTTATTCTGCATACAATAAACATTATGTATTCGCTTTCAGGGTAAATGTCATTGTTTCCCATACCCTTAGCATAAAGCCAGAATGCTTCCCAGTGCGTTTCGTGAAGTCTTCATGCTTCCGGAAACTCTGGTTATTTATGGTTTACACTGAAGCTGCCTCCTCCGAGTTTTTTACGATGGTTGTACCCTGAATCTGAAGCTGTAATCACTGCCTGGAGGTCACAAGACCTTTAGCATTGCCTTGTCTAGGGAGGCGGAGTGGCCCAACAGACACGCCAAACACATAAGGTACCTCACTGGGAAATCATTAGATTCCTGGAGTCCCAGGGTTCATGAGATGTCAGGGATCCTCATGAGGCCCTCTCTGCCTTCTGTGGAAGACAAACAGTGGGCTGGTCTGCCCAGGGGACTTCTCACAGGGAAGCTTTTTGTGAATTGTCTATTCTGTGCGTGGGACTCTTCATTGGTAAAACTGTCCATAAGTTACTCAGGGAACTTTCTGCTGGTGGTATAAGCTGCCTTTGAATCACCAATCCTTCTATAAGTAACCTGCAATAAGCTCATTGGTTTACCAAGGTGGACCTTGGTGGGATCCTTTGTTTCATTGGCATCCTTTTTAGCGGAGGTGAATAGAAATAGGCCTTTCTTTATGTCTCCCCAGGAAAAGTCAAGGGGTATTGTAGAGTAACTGTCAGCCCCGATGCTGCAGGAAACCACACCTCTCATTTCCTGTTTGCTCCAAATGCCCAGCACAGTTCCTGCCAACATAGAAGAGTCCACCAAGTCTTCCCCTTATGAGTTAATGAATGGAACTGATAACCTATCGCTAGCTCCAACATGTGATCAGTCTTAAGCATGATTCTGGGGTGAACCTGTACACATCACTGGCCTATTTAAGGAGACAGCTTAAACTCAACCAGGGAGATGGGAGAGAGACCCAAGTCAGTCCACAAAGAAAGCAGGACCTTGTTATTTGTTTTTCTATCAATCTTTAGAAACTGAAATATAATTTGCATACACTGTTCACTCACTTAAAACACTAATCTAACAACTTGGTCAATTTTCCAAAGTGTGCAGCCGTTACCACAGAAACAGTTTTAAGAATACATTTATTACCCCTGTAAGGTTTCTTATGTGCACCTGCAGTTCATATATGTCTTCCTTCCCCACCACTAATCATTCTGTTTCTATGGATTCACCTTTTCTGGGTATCTCGTACAGCTAGACTCATGCAGTGTGTAATATGTTGTGTCTGGGCTTCTTTCTCTGGCCATTCTTTTCTTGGGACTCATCTGTGTTGCATTTATTAGCATTTTATTATTTATATTGACATAACTCATTGTAACAATATACCACATTGCTATTCATTGACGACATTAGGCTTGCTTCTGCTTTGAACATTTACATACAAATTCTCTTTCTCTCTCTTTATTTTTTTGAGACAAGGTTTCTATGTAATTCTGGCTGTCCTGTAGAACTCACTCTGTAGACAGGATGGTTTCAAACTCAGAGATCCACTTGTTTCTGCCTCCCAAGTGCTGGGATTAAAGGCGTGTGCACCCACGCCTGTCTGCATACAAATTCTCTACTGGATAGATTCTTGCATTTTTCCTCTCTAGGTATTTATCAACAGACTTTCTGGGTACATTTATATTTAACTTTTAAAGAAACTTTGAGTTGTTTTTCTGAACTTGCTAACACATTTTACATTTCCATCGGCAGCACGCAAGAATGACCTTTATTCTTAAGTGCTAGCCTTTTCTTCTTTTCCCACACGTGAGACAGTCTTCCTATGTAACCAAGCTGGCCTTCTGCTCATGTGCTTTATGCTTCCTCAGCATATAGTGCTCAGCTAATAGCTCTACCCAAGGCTAGTGGTCAGTAACATGGTGTTTCCTTATAAGAACAGCCACGTGCAGGCTAGGTGCGAGAGTGGCAGTCCTTGCTGAGTCTGTAGGAAAACCTTCTGCCTACTGTGCTTCCATCTTGTACCCAAATGGGTTTTGCATATATACAAAGTACATGGAATGAATGGAAAGGAACACAAAGACTTGGTACAGGTTCATACATTTAGCACAACCAGAAAAGCCCTAGTAGCAGGGTTTTTGCTTGGTTGTGTATTCTTTTTTTTTAACCAAGCATTTGGTGACAGGATTGAGCTGATGCTGGCAGTGCTTGGTCTGGGAATTGAAGCCCGTGCAAAGACAATCCATTTTGTAGGAAGTCACACTGAGGCTGCAAGACAGAGTTTCCTTCCGCAGAGAAGAAGATGCCAGACATTAAAGATTTATCAATGCGACAGCTGCTCTGAGGTAAGTCGTGGAAGGAGTAGAGCAGTGGGTGGCTCAGAGATAAGAGGAGCCTGGCTGCTTGGTGACACCAGGAGGAGGTGCATGGACCAGTGGAACTATGCAGGAGCATGTGGCCGCTGGCCCCTGTGCAGGCCCTTTCTTCATTAGATGAGCAGCATTCTTGGTTTTTTTTTTCTTCCGTGTTTTGAAGCTCTCTTGTTTCCTAGAAAACATTACTTGCTTTAGACTGAAGATTTAAGGTTTCTGGATTATAGAAACTCACGTAGTCACTAAAGTGTGCACTTAAAAAAAGAGTGAGAGAAAACAGTTCCCCTCTTAGCAGGCGTAAATAGCTTGCTGGGTGTATGTAAGCAGGTCAAATTTGAAATTCTATTCTAATTCAAAGCATGTTGCAGGGCCCTGCTTTTAGATTGGCGATTCAAATGTTTTCCCAGATAATGCAGGAGAATGTTGAGATAAACCAAGGCCAGCGGGAACTAAGAAAGGCAACTGGATGCCAAACTTCACTGATAAGAGGAGGCATGATAATCTGATGGTTACTTTCTGGTTGGATTGTTCAAAAATGGAATGATTAACTACACCACAAATCCTTTCTATATCGCAGAGCTATGGTAATAGGTACTTTCTGAGGGTTTCTCAAGAAGGTCTGTAGGGCTTCTGTTACTGGAATTAGGCTCATGTGTTACAGCTTGAGCTAGCTGAGCTATGCACTATGCTGAAGAAGGTGCCTTTCTTTTTCAGTAAACACTTAGGGGGATACCTGCTCTGTGCTAGGTGTTAGGCTACCAATAGAGGAACCATGTTGAAGGTAATATCATCCTTAGGTTTGAGGAACTCGGTACCCACTTTTGATGTGAAGCTGATAACTGAGAGAAAGCATGATGGGATGGGTAGCACTCTGTCTTACCTTCTCTGTGCCTGTGCCCCAGAATCTCGGCCGCCTTAGCCTTTAGCAACATTTTTATGAGTTTGCCAGTGTCTGGAGACATTTCATTGTCATAATTTGGCAATGCTAGTGTATTCTGGTGGATAGAGGCTAGGTTTACTGAAATACACAGAACTGCCTCTATAATAAAGAGTGATCCAGTCAGAATGTCAATAGAGAGGTTAAGAGACCTGGGCAAAGAAGATCATGAAGTAGAGCGTCTTGTAAAGGCACTCACAGTGAGTCCCCCCCTTTAAAAAAAAATCTAAGAGTGATAGGAGGATGAGTTGAGACCTGCTATATTGACTTTTGTCAGCTTTTGTCAGCTATGATGCTAATTAAACTATGAAGAAGATTCTATGGTGTCTAAATATAGTTAAATAATAAACGAATTTGCATTAATGCTAAAATAATTGAATGAATTTTTATAGGTATAAAGAGACTTTGTAAAGATGAGAGTTGTTTTAATGATTGACTTTGAAGGCAATTTACCAAAATTTGTTTAGATCTAAAACAGATAACAGTCATAACAATCTTTTAAATTGTGTAGATATAGTCACGAAATTCTTTTCTTTCTAAAACATACTGAACATTTCTAAAACATTACTGAACACTAATATTTATAAATAAATGTTGATAATATTAGCCAAAGATATTTGCAGTAACATTAAAATATATAGATAGAAAAGTAGATTTAAATCATCTGTTTTATTTTGGTATAAAGAGTTTAATATATATAGAAATAGTTTATATCTAAAATTTAAGATTTAGAGAGTTGTTTATTTTTCTAACAAACAATTGACGTTGACTTTTATACAAATAAAAATAAATTACACAACTTTTATCTACATCAATTAAATGATCTTAAGTTTGAGAAATAAATATTGGGAAAACTTAAGTCTGTTCATGGTGTTTTATTACATTGACTTTTTTTTGGTCTATATTTTCTCTGTGTCACCAGAAATCTTCTTTATTACAAATAAACTCATAAATCTTTTGTGAAGCTGTATTTCAAAAATTAAGGATGTTATCCAATCACGAAGTTTCAGAAAATTCTTTACAATAAATCTATTAATTAAAAAACCCCTAATGTTGTTTATTAGCCTTGGAGAGAGAAGTGGAAGGAAATGAGTATGGTTTCTAAAGACTCAAAGATGGCAGCTGCAGTGAAAACAACACAAACTCGTTGTCGATGGAGTCCCATCTTGAGTGACCAGACAGGGCCTCTTTGGTCACTTGGGATGGGAGAGTTCTGTGTGTGGCATTGTTGGAGTTGCGAGATGTTTAGCATCCCTGACACACATTCATTCGTGCCAGGAACCTGTCCCCTCCAGCATAATGACAAACCATGAGACATCACGTTCTGCCAAATGCTACAGAAGGAGGTGACAGAGACCCTTCTGGGAGACTCTAGGGAGGAGCTGATCTGAAAGTTGGGGTGTGTGAGTTCTGGTGGAGGTATTCCTATGCATGAGAGCCTTGCACCTGAATCTGTGAGGTCAGGACACTGGGGTCAGGTCAGGGGCGAGTTCAGTGCAAGAAGAAAACCCCTGCCATCTTATTTACTTTTTCATGTCATTTTTGGAAATGGCACTTTTGTGTATATTTTAAGATTCACATAGCCTGACTGTAGTGCAAGCATGTAATTTATGTAAAAACAAACACGCGTTGCTTAGAAATGTGCTCAGTAGCATTTTACTGCAGAAGTGCTCCCTCAGAGAGGTCAGGGATTCAGGCCTCTTTCCATCCCTAGAGCCTAAAGCTCTGGAAGGAGAATCCTAGCTGTGGATTCACCTCTGCTGAAGGTCACACTGAGTGGTGGCCATTGGTGTCACCAAGAAGCAGCCACCCACTGAGTTCCATCTCCTGGCATTTGGAGAGCGGCACAGAGCTCTGGGCAAAACTTGACACGTTCTGTTGTCACACAGAGTCAGAATTTTTAAAAACTGGCAAGCCACCAGGGTTTTTCAAATTATTCTCTACATGAGTGTGGAAAATACTGTTCCCTGACAGAAAATTTGATTCACACTTTACAAAGAGCATGGGGACATGGTTGAATTGCATAATCGCCTCTCACAAAAGGACTCTGAGCAGGAATTGCGTCTTCTAGTCTTGCCTGCACCAGTCTGAACAGAATTGCATGCTTGTTTTCAAACACTCAGGCTCCTCAGTGAGCAGCGTAGTATGACTTTATAATCTTAAGACCCCTCTCTGGAAGCTGTTCAGGGCCATGGTCCCTGCTCAGGTCCCCTCTACTGACGTCAGACCAAACTGCACAGAAGTAGGCCTGTTGAAGGATCAAACATTTCCCAGACTATGGCTGTCTGAAGATTTAAGCCCTGCCCGAACCCCCTGCCAAAGCCCCCTGTTAGGTTATCATTTTGTCCTCTAGCACAGGAGGACATGTGCCTGCAGTCCTGCAAAGCAGCCATGTTGTAGAATTCAGCCCGTTTCTTAGATTACTCATGTGTGGCAAGATACTTTGCTTTGACAAATAAAAGCGTTTCTCCCTAGAGACAGGCCGAGACAGAACTGCAGGCCTGGTAAGGCCCGTTCTTGGCAGGCGAGGAGGTGAGTGTGATGTTAGCAGAGCAGAAGTGAGTGGGGTTCTGTTGCTGTGCAGGATGGCTGTACTGATTTAAGCACCCAGGCATTGCCCTAAGCTTTGCTCAGGGGATGTGCATCGTTTCTGTGGCTGTGTAGGTGGAAGCATTCATCCCGGTGAAACCAAGTTCAAATCACAGACCTAGTGACCTAAGAGATCTTCAGAAACCACCCCAGTTGCCTTTCCAAGTTCTCCCTTCGTCGGAGAGGTAGTCTGGCGTAGAGTGGCCTTAGCCTGCTCGTGCTGAATTCCCCTCTGCTCGTCCTTAGTTTGGGCCTGAACTGCATGCTTTCCGCTGCTGCTTCCTTTTTCACAGTGCCTGCCGGCATGGCAGAAAGCCTGTGCTTGGGTCCCAGCACTGCCTGGTAGTTTAAATGTAGCTTGAAAGATGTCACTGTGTATATGGCACAAAGTGACAGACACCAGTCCTATTCTCAACTTTAAACAAAAATAAACGTGAATCTGTCCAGATTGATAGCCTGTCTGTGAATGGCTCTGTAGCCACATTTTGAGGTTGAAGCCTTCATGAAAAGTGTGCACACTTTAATTGTATCAGGGTGCCTTCTGTCTTTCGGTCAAGGAATAGAAACACCAGTCCAGAGATCATTTGCTTTAGAATTAAAGTCCCTAAGTTCTTAGGTCACACTGGCACCCCATGTTCAAATAGAGCCAGCAGGTTTCCTTCCCTTCTCAGTCCTGTGACCCTGTGAGGATGGGATTGGATTCAGGATATATAGCATGGAACTGGGTCTCCGAAAAGGTAATGGAATCTCCTCCGCATACATTATGAATTAAGAAGTGTGACCTAGAGGTGGAAATGGGGTGTTGACTTTGCTTGGGGCTAAGGATTTTCTAATTTTTAAGGGGGCAGGTTGTCTCTGTCAGCTTTCAGGCCCTCTTCCTTCCACAGAAAGTGTGCTTGGCTGCAGTGGGTTTGAATGTCCAGATAAAGGTGTTAAACGGCTATTTATTGTTATCGTTGGGTTTGATCCTCCCCTCTGCCCACAGTACGGCATGCATGCCAGGTATCTACATTAAAATGTGAGAACTCTGCTAATCTCCCACTTGCACCCAGATTTGCTAGGTTGAATTTCAGTAGACAGTTAAACAGTTCAGCTCTGGTGTAAGTTGACCCAGGGTTCATATCTATCAGAGATCTTCATACAGGCAGTTATCACAATTCTGCATTTTATCACAGATAGATCATTTCGTGTATGGATGGTTCAAACTCCTCATTAGACCTGAGAATTTGCAGTGCAGAGCCCATGGTTCCTCTAGCCCATGACACACTGTGGGAAAGATTATAAAACGTTCTCACATTTCATTGACCTCTCAGAGGTCAGGCAGCATGGCGGGGGCCTTAGAATCCTGCTGCACTACAGGTTTTCCTGGGCAGTTCAAAAGGCTGTGCCTGCATTATCTACCAGTAGGAATTCAGAATTTCACAGTCTTAGACCTTGCTGTTGGAGATAGTAATTATATTTGTAGAAAACCCATCGCTTTCAGTATTTGGAGTTGCCAGCTAGTCTTTATATATTTTTAAATTTGGTGAGGTGGGTCCCAGGTAAGGTGCTTTAGTAAGCTTTGGGAGCCCCTTGTTAATGCATCCCTGAGCTTTCTTCTTCCCAGGCCTGAACACTTTGATCTTTTCTCTTTTTAATGTCTTCAGTAAAACTCCTGAAGATGAAACTCATCTGCGAATCTCTTTGATTGCCTTTCAGAGTTCCCTTCCAGACAGTTCTGTTAAAGATTTCCTCTGGTCCGGGCGTTGGAAAATAGAGACTTTCTATCCCAGGTTTGCACGCGAGAAGCTCTTGTACGGTTACCCGCTTTCCTTCTTTCTCCTTCAGCTTTTCTCCCTTCTAGACCCCGCTGTCAGGTTTTAGATTCGACTGAGGTGTCGTGTATCTTGAAATATGGGATGAATAGCAGCAGCCAGAGTAAACCAGAGTAGAGTAAAGCAGCAGATCAGGTAGGGGAAACGGAGAAGCGATGCTCACACCTGTCCTTCTTTGAGTTCTGCTGAAACTTGCCCCTTTTGTTCATATTTCTTATAGCATCCACATCTAATGTGTGTCTTGTCCGCTGCAGCTGCTTTTCTTAAGATCGTTACTGACCCTCCATCACCTGAAATTCCTTCCCTTCTGTTGTTGAATCAACGAATGGTCCATTCCTGAATCATGAGGTTCCTGAGTTGGGTGCTGATCTGAGGTGAGGCTGGATCCACTGTCAGCATAACCCAGCAGAGAGCTGAGCTCCCTTTGGGCTCATGAGTTCTCTGTAGCATCTTTAGGCTCCTCTGTGATAATCATTCATCTTTCAGCCCTCAGCTCTGTACTTTCCCCTGTTCTGGAAGTGAATTCTTACACAGTCCTAGGTAACACATTGTCACACCAGGAAAAGAAGAGGGAAAAAAATCCGAGTCCTCACTGTATATTCTATATGCATTCTACTGAATGGCTGGGTTCCATATGAGCCAGTCTGTTGCCCTGGCCAGGCATCTTGCAGTGTGAGCATTGGCTGAAGCCAGCCGTGGTTCAGATTGAGAGATGTGAGATTGGGAGATAATAGATCAAATCCCTGAGAGTGAGAAGAGAGGTACATCAGATGTGGATGTCTTTGAAATGGGTCATCTATAATTTGTTTTTTCTTGAAGCTCAGTTCTTTGGTCTCAACTCTTTTCAATCTTGACATTGCTAACTTTCCTGATTTCTGTATAATTCCATTTCCCTGGTGGGCTCCAGAGGCTTTGCTTGTCAGCACGACTCCTCTGGCACACGTAGGCTTTCTTACCACGCTCCTTTCATCGGTTCTTTTCTTTCTTTTGGACCTTTATACCATCTGCAGACAGGAGTTCCTGAGAATATGTCAAGTATTTCAGTGCACAAAACTAACGTATTCTAGAAGGCTTTGGGATATGTGTGTGAAAACATTGTTAGTAGCATCTTCAATTTTTTCCCCCAGAATTGTGTACCTTTTTCTTTTATTTTGTATTTTCCTCTCATTATAGACAGTGCTTTCATTAGCTTAAATTTAATGACTATCTGTCTGTAGGCTGAAGTTTCTGTCCTGCAAGCTGTTCTCAAGTAATTACACAGAGGCTTAATAGTAATTATAAATGCTCAGCCAACAGCTCAGGCTTATTACTAACTAGCTCTTAAAACTTAAATTAATTCATATTTCTTATTTAAGTTCTATGACATGGCTCATGGTTTGTTACCTCATTTAGTATACATCCTGCTTCCCCTGTGTCTGGCTGGTGACTCCCCATACTCCACCTTTCTTCTTCCCAACATCCTCTTAGCCTGGCTCTCCTGCCCAATCTCTTTCTGCCCAGCTATAGAGCAGCCAGCTCTTTATTAACCAATGAGATTAATACATATTTACAGTGTACAGATTGTTACACAGCAGCCGTCTAGCACACTGGTGATGTTTGACTCGGAGGCCGACCTTCCTTATTCACATCAGTGCTTTTAACTTTCTTTCTTTCCACTTTTCCTATGTTGCTATTGTTGTTCTTAAATAGTAAAGTCAAAATATAGTAAACAGTACTGGCCATGGAACTATACAAGCAGGTGAAGATACCTTCGCTGCCCAAACTGAACATCTGGCTTACTATTTATCATCAGATGGGTCAGAATACCCATTCTGGGTCAGCTGAAGGAAGAAAGTATGTGATTGGTCATCTTTAAAGTAACAGAGATTGAGGGCACCATACACACAGTGGTTTGAATGTGGACACCTTGCATTACATGAGGCAGCCAATGCCCCAGTAGTTGGCCTAGTGACATCTCTGCGGAAATGACAGCCGAGTGCCTCACTGCATTCTCCTGAGCAGCCAGAGAAGCCACCATCTTCAATGGTGATTCAAAACAGAAAACCTAAAGTCATCTCTGATACGACCCATGATCTCATCGACACACCTTGTCAATTAGCGCCCAGTGTCATGAGCCTGCCCTGCCCTCACCACCACTCTCATCGCTGCTTGAGTTTGGTTCCATGTCACTTTTCAGCTGGCAGATTCAGTTGCAGGAGCCATCTCTCTTCGTTCCTTCTGCGTCCGTCTCTTATACAGGAATCAACAATCCGTTTCTGTGCTGTACCAGATAGTAAATATGACGACCATCTGGTCGCTGCTGCGACCACTCAACTCCCTGGCTATGGAAGCCATTGTAGTGTATAAATGAGCAAGCACGACCTGTGTTCTAGTAAAAATTGACTACAGGTAATGTGCAGGTATGGAAATATCATACTGGTACCCCTAAAATAGATACAATTAAAGTGAAATGACACTTGAAACATTTCTGAAAACATTACATCCTTTTTGTGGACCCTAAAATGTTAATCTTGCCTAGTTTTTATGTCACAAAATTTGAATCTTCTAAAAAGAAGTTAGATGACAGAGCTTCTGGTATCTTTCCCTGCCTGGGAGGAGTTCAGCCATCCCTACAGTTAGTCTTTTGCTCTTCAGACAGAAAGCAGACATGCTGGAACCTGGCAGCTCTCACAGACCTGAGTTCCATCCTTTTCTCTTATAGCTATAAGCCTCCTCTCCTCCCTGCTACCCAGATCCACGGTGGTCCTGAGGGATAGCTTTCATCCATGCCACAGGCAGGTGCCATGCTATGGACCCCTTACCTCCCCCCTCAAAAGACGTGTGAATCAGAAACTCCCATTTCCACACAAATCTAAAGGTAGGTCCTATTGCTCCCCCAGAGATCCCATTGTGCTGTCTCTGATGCAGCTCTGCCCTACCAGCATTCTGGAACTGAGGGTTCTCTCTCTCTTCAGGACCAAACATCATGGCTGAATGTTAGATGTGATATTACCTCCTAAGAAAGCTCTCATCTAAAGGATCGTTTGTCTCCACTTCCTTCCTGTGGGCTTTCTTTTATAAAGTATAGCATCTTTAAATTTTATGTAAAAACCATTTAAAAAGGTAAGGATCATTCTTAGCTTCAAACAAAAGTCCCTCAGGCTGCAACTGATTGATGCACATTCTGCACGGTTACAAGAATGAGCTAGCCAACATACAGCTGCGAATGTCTTACATGTAACCTTACTTACATCTATACAAGGTATGTCAGTGGAACCTGAGGGAATACAGCCCCGCTTCCTTCAGATGGCTTATTGAGTTTTTAAATTTTTTTTTTTTTTAGTCACAACCCTGGTGCTCTCCAGAATGCTGCTCACTCCCTTATAATTTTCTATCCATCTTGCTCTGTCTTTCTGTTTTCCTCAGACTTCCTCATGCCATTTTCTCCCCATTGTATTTAAATCATTGGTTTATTTGCTCCCCTAGAACATTTCCTGTTTCTCCACTCTGTTCCTGACATTTCACTTTTAGTCAGTGCCCTGCTCAAGTGGGCACATCGTACATATTTGCTGCATGCATGCATGCGTGTGTGAGTGAATGGGCAGATGAGTAAGTAGGATCGTAGAGTCAGAGGAGCCATCTGGGATGTTTTTTTTACCAGGCGTGTCCACAGAGCTGCTGACTTTACAGGCCAAAACAGCCCTTAACACAAGGATGAATTTGGCTCCAAAAGTTGGTTTATAAGTTAGTTGTGTAGAACGTTCCCAATACAAATGGTGTTAAAAATTTAGGTCCAGCTCCTAAAAAGGTTATTTGATACACCCTGTTGAATAAAATTAGAAAATGACATTTGACATCTCAAGCCTTTTAAATTCCTTTTTTTTTTTTTGAGACAGGGTTTCTCTGTGTAGCTTTGAAGTCTGTCCTGGAACTCTCTTTGTAGACCAGGCTGGCCTTGAACACACAGAGATCTGCCGGCCTCTGTCTCCCAAGTTCTGGGATTAAAGGCATGTGCCACCACGCCTGGCCAAACTTATTAAAATATTTTTGCTTGATGACTGCATATATTTCCAGTACTTAGGAGAGTGAGGCAGGAGAATCACTGTTAGTTCATTGTAAGCATGGGATACATTGTGGTTTTTAGGCTCTGGACTTGAGAGGCTTGGAGTGAAACCCTGTCCCAACCCCCAATATCTATATGCCCATTTTTATATGTATGTATGTATGTATGTATGTATGTATGTATGTATGTATGTATGTATGTATGTATGTATGTATGCATGAATGCATGTATATATCTATCTAATTTCTGTAGTCCAACAGAAAAAATTTAAAGGGTACATCCCTGTCATGTGTGTTCGAAACTGAACAAAATTGAATGAAGAAACAGGTATTGTGTATATTAAGAAAGTAATGGAGTCTGAATTTTTTTTAAAGAGAAATGGGAAGTTTAAGCATCTTTTTCTTTACTTTTAAGAATTTCATGCTTGTGTACAATGAAATATGGCAATCTCTACCCTCCCATTCCCCCATCTCTACTTGTCCCCCCCACCCCAGCACATTCCCCTTCTAACTTCAGGTATTTATTTTTCAGTAACTGCTGAGTCCAGTCAGTGCAGCCCATATTGCACAGGAGTGTGAGCTCATGGGAAGCTGTCTAGGGGCCACAGTCTCAAAGAGCGATGCTTTGCCTTCCCCGGCAATTATCAGCTGTCAGTAGCTCCTCGGGAACGAGTGGGATCCAGACTGGTTTTACCTTGTGCACGTGACCACAGGTGCTATAGCTTCCTGACTCTCATGCCCACATTATGTCCCGAAGATGGCATCTCACAGCCTTCCTCTCCGTCCTTTGGGTTTTATATTCTCTTTCTCTCTCCTCTTCCTTGATGTTCTCTGATTCTTGGTACTGGGAGGATTGATATAGATGACCTGGTTAGGGCTGAGCACAGAAACTCAGGATTTTTAAGAGAATTAGTTCTTAAAAAAAGATAATTAGTTCTTTTATCTTATTTTTGTCATAACTGAAAACTTAGAAATTTCTTGCCTTTCTAAATATTTATCATGAGAAGTTTTTTTTGAAACATTGTAGCCATGTTTCTGGACCCAAGTCTTAACCGTTTGATTCTAACTTCCTTCTGTAAAATCGCACTTTGACTTGATATTTTTGGTTCTAAAACTATTGTACTCCTTTGCATCTTTGTCTCTGATAATCAGTGTTTTTTCTTTTTTTGTGGCCTTTAATTTCCCTGTACCTTGGCTAAGAAAGCAGGCAGATGCCAATGAAATCAGTAATATCACTAAGCACCAATTTGTTTTTGCTTGTTAGTTGACTGCTAAATCTGCCCTCTGTTCAACATATATTGATTAAAGTGTGCTCTGAGTGTAATGCAATGGAGAACACTGGGCTCCATGACAGGAAGAGGGTTTGGAAGGACAGAAGGGAGTTGGTTAGACAAAATGGAAGTTTAAAGAGGAAGAGCAGGGCTTGGTGTTCAGAAACCATGTAGATAGTGGGGTATGCCAATATAAAAATCCTCACAGTATAGAAAAATATAGAAATGTTTATTTTGTGTGTATATTTTGTTTCCATGTATGTATGTGTACCATGTGTGTCTTGGGTCTATGGAGGTCAGCCACCAAGTGGGAGCTGGGAACTGAATTCTGGTCCCTTACAAGAACAGCAAATATTCTTAATTGCGGAGCCATCTCTTCAGCTCCTTAAATACTTCTGGAATAAACAAAAAGCCCCTCTAGAACTCCATTGTCATACACCAGGTACATTCATATAAACATTAACTTTTCTTTTTCAAAATTGGGATTGCATGTCACCTCATCGAATTAAAAGTGCCCAAGTGGACATGTGTCATTATTTTTGTGTATCACTAAAAAGAGGAAATGGTCAGTTTGGCTTCCACCGTCTGGGCCAGGCAAGTATTCTGATTGCTCTTCTGCTGCCTGTTCTGGACTTTTCTCTGTCTTCTCTGGAAGAACATACATGGTCTCTCTGGTCTTCCAGCTTGGGGATCTGGCCAAAAGGGGATCTCTGCAGGAGGAGAGTAGGGAAAGGATTTTGTCCTGTACCTTGCCTGAAGGACACCTTGTAATGACTGTGCTCTAAGATAGATGGGCACTTCCTTATCTCCATGACTTTGTCTCTCCTTGCCCAGCCTGACCTTTCTTCTTTCCACCTGTACCTTGGTAAACTTCCCACTTAAGAATGCCAATGTCATAAGATGCATCCTGATTTCCAAGATGTTGAGGTGTGCTGCACAAAGACTTGGTATTCCACCTTTTCCATTCATGTAAAAACACAAAAGTCAATGTAAAGTCTGGTATGCACATACTCTTAGTAGCTTCATTCATAGTAGTCCCCAGAGAAAAGCAAACCAAATGCCTGCTAAGCAAATCACACGATATCCATGCATTAAAATGCTATTCAATGATAATAAAGAATGACTCCTGGGATAACTTTCAGACTTAGTGTAAGTGAAAGAAGAAAGGTACAAATTTGCATTATCTTTTGGTTTTTCAGGTCGAAAAGGTGAAAACAGTAGAGACAAAACATTGACTGTAGGGATCGAATAGGGTTGAGGATGGGGAATTGGGATTAACTGTATACAGGTTTGATGTAGGAGGGTCATCTGTCTGTGTGTTACTTTCATTGGTTAATAAAGAAACTGCCTTGGCCTTTTGATAGGCCAGCCCTTTGGTGGGTGGAGTAGACAGAACAGAAATGCTGGGAGAAAGAAATCCGAGTCAGGCAGATGCATGAAGCTCCAGCCCAAGATGTTCATGGGTTAGAATCTTCCCGGTAAGCCACCACTTCGTGGTGGTACACAGATTATNAATGAATACAATTTGTGTGTTGTTATTTCGGGGCTAAGCTAGCTGTGCGGGAGCCATGCGGGACGAAAAGCAGGCCTGCTCTCCCCTTTCACTACACGGGCTGATGGTAACACTCTAATCTAGATTATAGTTATTACACAGTTTGGCAAAGCCACCTTAAAAAAATTGAGTTTGATACTTAAAAAGACAATTCTGATCAAGCCTATGGGAGGTCTGTCCCTTTCTGAATGTGGATAGGGGAGAGGAAGGGAGGAGAGGAGGGAGGGAAAACTGGGTGTTCTGTAAAGGAAATGAAAAAAGAATGTTATTTAAATAACAACTTGAGTCAGGACCGAGCTTTTCCACTTATGTAGAGGTGGGGTCGGGTAGTCCAGCATGGGGAACAGGTTACCAAAAGCCAGCTAAGCGCCAGGGAGAGGTCCTGCTCTCACTGATAGAATTCCTTACTGAGAGACAAAGCTACATGATTGTCACACACATGCAGAGGGTCTAGATTGGTCCCATTCAGGCTCCCTGACTGTTGGTTCAGCATCCGTGAGCTCCTGTGAGCTCAGGTCAACTGTCTCCATTGTTTCCCCCATCATGACCCTCCCTGACTGGTACAATCCCTCCTCCATTTCTTTAGCAAGTCTTTCAGAGCTCAGCACAGTGCTTGTCTGTGGATCTCATGCCTCTGCTTACATAAGTCATTGGATAGAGTATCTCTGATGACAATGAGCAAAGTCATTACTCTGTTTATAGTAGAAGGCCAGTTCAGGCACCCTCTCCACCATTGCTAGGAGTCCTAGTTGGGATCATCCTTGTGGGTTCCTGGGGGTTTCCCTGGTTCCAGATTTTTTTCTTACCCAAAAATGCACCAACCCCATCAAGATGTCTCTTGTTACTCTCCCTCTCCATCCTGCCCCCAACCTGCCTCTCTCACCCACCCCCAGTATGCTCCCTCTAGTTCCCATCCCTCCATCCTCCCAACCCTGCCCCCAGTTTACCCAGGAGATTTTTTCTACTTCCCTTTCCAGGGAAATCCATTCATCCCTCTTTGGGTCTTCTTTGTTATATAGCTTCACTGGGGTTGTGGATTGTAGGTTGATTATCCTATATTTTACTCCTAATAACCACCTGTGAGTGAGTACATACAATATTTACTTTCTGGGTCTGGGTTACCTCACTCAGGATGATTTTTTTTCTAGTTCTATCCATTTGCCTGCTAATTTCATGAGGTATTATTTTTTACAGCTGAATAATTAGTATTCCATAGTGTGAATGTACCATTCATTATCCATTCTTCAGTTGAGGGGCATCTAGATTGTTTCTAGGTTTGGCAATAATGAATAATGCTGCTGTGGACATAGTTGAGCAAATATCCTTGTGATATGATTGCGCATCCTTAGCGTATATGCCTAAAATGGATATAGCTAAGTCTGCACTCCCACCAGCAGTGGAGGAGTGTTTCTCTTACTCCACATCCTCTTCAACATAAGCTGTCATCAGTGTTTTTGATCCTAGCCATTTTGTTAGGTGTAAGATGGTATCTCAGAGTCGCTTTGATTTGCATTTTCCTGATGACTAAGGATCTTGAGCAATTCCTTAAATGTTTTTGGCCATTTAAGATTCTTCTGTTGAGAATTCTCTGTTTGGATCTGTACCTCAATTTTAAATTGGATTATTTTGGTTTTTGAATCTAGTTTCTTGAGTTCTTTATATATTTTGGAGATCAGCCCACTGTTAGATGCAGTGTTGGTGAGTATCTTGTCCCGTTATGTAGGCTGCTGTTCAGTTTTGTTTACTATGTCCTTTGCCTAACAGAAGCCTTTTCAGTTTTAGGAGGTCCCATATATTAATTGTTGATCTCAGTGTCTGTGCTACTAGTGTTATATTCAGGAAGTGGTCTCCTGTGCCAGTGTGTTCAGTGCTACTTCCCACTTTCTTTTTTATCATGTTCACTGTAACTGGATTTGTGTTGAAGTCTTTGATCCACTTGGATTTGAGTTTTTGCATGATGAAAGAAAGATATGGATCTGTTTGCATTCTTCTGCATGCTGACACCCAGCTATTCCAGCACCAGTTATTGAAGATGCTTTCTTTTGTCCATTGTATAATTGTGGATTCTTTGTCAAAAATCAGCTGTTTATAGATGTGTGTATTTGTGTCATTTATGTGGATTCAATTCCACAGATACACATGTCTATTTTTATGCCCAAACCAAGCTGTTTTTATTGCTATAGCTCTATAGTAGAGCTTTAAGTCATGGATAAAAACACACATATTGATAATGATTAATACAGAGTAGTTATGTCTGCATCCATCGGCCCCTAATTCTGGTGGATTTTTAATCTCATTGTACATCTTGTGGGCTTATTCAAACATCCCCCAACGAAACCATGTCTCACTCTTTGGTGAACATGTATTCTAATACAATTTCTAGGGAAAAGAAGATAATATCACTTTACTTCTGTTTGATTGCTGTGTGGTCTTTCGTCTCAGGGATAAAATAAACTTTTATCACGTTTTCCCCTGAACAGTGTCTTTGCGCAGCTCCCTATCTTCATGTAAGGCTATACGGGCTCCTTATTGTTGAATTTAGATTAGATTTAGGGTTCATGAACAAATTGTTTTAATCCTTGTTCTCTACATTGCCAAAGATAAACGGGAGTTGGCCGTAATACCTTATATTCATTCTTGTTTTGGACGGTGTGATTGATTACATATAAATATTATTTCCTGTTAGATGACCTTTTTGGTATAAATGACCAATATTCTTAAAAAAAGACTTTAAATTAATTTTCCCTGGGACTTGCTTCTTTCATAAATGGAAGGTCAATTTTTCATGTTCCCCATTGACTTTCAGCGAAGATAACGATAAAAGGCATTGAACTTTCTCACATAAAGTTAAAGTGCAGTTGAAGCTTAGATGAGCTCTTTAGCTTAGCTAAAATGCCTACTATGCAGCAGCACTGTGCTAGAAGAATCCCGTGTGGCTCTGTGTTCTCAGGGATCTTAATGGCTAGTGAAAAGTATAACAGACCAAAGCAGCTCACCTTTGAGATCCTGTGTATGTCAAAGAAGTAGAAGGAACTCTCCTGTTTGATGAATTTAAGACTCACAAAGTTGGATGTGATTTAGGAAGTATTATTTTTAAGATTTTTGTAAGGGATGTATTGTTTTTAAATTAAAAGAATTGAATTTGTGTATGTGTGGGTAGCAGGGGCATCCACAGGTGTGGGTATCAGTGGACAACATTAGGGAACTGGCCCCTAAAACTCAGACTTGCAACTGTGATTAACACCTCCTGAGCCTCGTGATGGCTCACCTTTGACTAAGTATAAGGCACGGTTGGGATTTGAGGTGTTTTGAAAAGGAGAGCTTTGAAATGAAGCTCATCAGTATTCTTAGTTTACTAGGTGAGAAACAGAGTGGGGGGCTTTGCTCAGATCACACATCTGGGGGTAAGGGAGCCAGGACTCTGATAAAAAGCCCTAAGCTTGCAGGGTTGCTGCCTACCCTTCATATGCTTATCATACACATCACCTATGGAAGGAAGTAGACCACCAGAGAAGGCTGGAGATGGGCAGAATGGCAGGTCTCCTCTGAATGAATTCAAATTCAAGAGCGTGTTGTTAAAGTCTTTGTCCACTGGCTTCAACCAGATAGGACGAATTTGATCACTCTGATCAAAGCAAGCAAGGACACTACCAACCTTCAGCGAACAAAATGATACTTACTGAAATCTTTTCATTTTCGGCCTATCTCCCCATTGGCACACAATAACTTGCTGTGCATATGTATTGCTGTACAGTAAGTTTGTACGCCTAAAGAATGGATGTATTTGCATCTAGACTGATGATGATTCTTGTATTATTGGTTGCCTATTGCTGCATAACAAACGATTTTGAAACCCAGTGGTTTAAAGCAATACATAATGATTTTCACTATTCAATGGATCAGTGGAATTCCTTCTTGTAGTCTGGACTACATCATCAGGAGCAGGATGGCCTAGGATAGCTTTGCTTTTCTGGGCTCCTGGCTTGGGTTATGGGGTAAGGTCTCTTTCTTGAGGCCCCTGGTCTCAAGGAAGCTGGCCTAGACTTCTTTATATGTATATTGTGGCACTCCCTCAGTAACAGTATGATCTCATGTGCTTTCTAAGACTATCTGTATGCCCCACTGGGGAAAGGAGGATTACTAGCAATGGCATCTTCAGGTAGTATATAGATTCTCTCTCAGCAAGGGGAATGACCAAGTTGATCGGCTGCATATGCTTGTGAATTAGCACAGTGTGTTTGGCTTCTGTAGAAGAGACTGTGATTGATGGAAAGTTTTCTGTAGTAGTGGGGAGAGGAGACTGATGCTCACAAAGATGGATGTCCACTCATGTCACCTACCTTGGCAGACAACATTACTTCAATGCTGTAGGACACTGGAAAGAAAGACAACTTACTGCTGATCTCTAGAATAGATGGTGGTGTTTGGATACCTGAGGAGTTGGTAGCATTCACAGAGCAGAAGGGGCCTGTATTTCAAAAAGGGCCTACATGGGACCAGCACTCATACCTTCATGGACCTGAACAAAGCCATTTCATTGCTCCTGACTTCCTCTACTATATCACCTCTCTGGTTGGGATGCTTGTGAAATTTACCTCAAGTTCTTGACTGTTCAATTTATAACCTTTACATACATAAAATGAAATCAGTATTCCACCCCTTACAAAAAAATAGAGTCGCTTGTATATAAGGCAGGAAGATTTTTATGGCCAGACACAAAATAAAAAGAAAACCTGGCTACTATAACTGCCTTAAAACGGGTCTGTAGGAAGAAGTTACCTAGATGGGCCCTGTCTTTTAGAGAACAGGCAGAGCAATGATTAAATGACTGGAAAGAAGAAGTTGCCAGGAATTGTTTCTAATGACCTGACATTAGTTGGGTGAAATATTGGGTAGTATGGCATCTGAAAATAACCATAAAACCTCATGCAGAGAGCCTCATTTTTAACGAGGACACTGGGGCCTTGAACAGAGATTGGTCCAAACGTGCACACTGAATGAGGAGGAGCCAGAGGCTGTGTTCATACAGTTTTGTCTTGTAGCCCAGGACCATGTGGTAAGCAGGCTACCCTGATACGATAGGGTGGGGTTATTGCTGATCTAGGCCTGTAGTGGCTTTGGAAAACATGCGGGCAGGAGGCTCTACCCCATAATATATTGCTTCAAAGTCTCCCAGTTCCCACTCTTTTGCCATACACATCCTTCCTGCACCCCTGCAGTGTTCACTGTTCTAGGACCCCTCCAGAGCTCAGCCTTGACATGGATAGCCGCTGGCGGCTTGGAGCCAGAGGAACCTATAAAGTATGTGTCTGTGCCCAGTGGTGGTGGCACACGCTTTTGATCCCAGCGCTTAGGAGGCAGAGGCAGGTGGATTTCTGTGACTTCGAGGCCAGTCTGGTCTGCAAGAGCTAGTTCCAGGACAGGCTCCAAAGCTACAGAGAAACTTTGTCTCAAAAAATCTAAAAACATAATAAAGAAATAAGCCCCCAAACATGTGTCTGAACACTGTAAATACAGCAAGTAGATACATCCTTGAGGTAGGCCCATGGGAAAAAGGAGTTTTGACTTTAAACCTACCTGTTCATAAACACTCTGACACTGGTGGTCTAGTTCTGTTGTTAGAAGATAATTGTGAGTGATGATATGATACCATATTTCCTATGGGCTAAAGACTAGAGGAATTTAATAAGTGCGGCTTCTAAACAAATGTATCACAGCTGAGCAGGTTTGAGAGTGAAAGCGGCTGCTTATAATAATGGCCCCCAACATCCCACATGACCAGAAACACCGGGGACTTACATGAGGGGCCTTTAGAACACAGTGGCTCAGGAAGATTGGATTGCTTGCATAAATTCCCTAAGCTGATAATATGCTGTTCTAGGTAGTGTCTTAACTTAGAAAAGGGAGGAAGAGGAAGAAGTGGGAGGAAAGAGAGAAATGCATGTCTTCAGGTAAACTTTCGAAATAGGACAGGAAGAATGACTTAGGCTTTGTTGGCTGTTTGTAGCTCAGGACTCTGAAATTACAATGTCAGTTCTCCTACCTGGATGGCACACTTGAGTTCTGTCTTCCACTCTGGACACTGTAAGCTGTAATTCGAGTATAAATATCAGTGATAGAGCAATAAGGACCAAGGCAAGACAGTGTCCAAGATGTGAATTCTTGTACCCACGGTAGCTCAGACTGAAGTATGACCTTCAGTGGTTACAGGATGGCTGTCTGCCAAGTTGTATCACAAAATTGTAGCGGTTGAAACCCTAAATAATTCACATTGTCCCTAGACATCAATTTTTAAATTAGTAGAAACTGTAAAATACAATCCCAAATAGTAAACCTATTTTGAACCCTTAAGTTTACTTAAATAACTGGCGTTTGTGCTGGGTAGTCTGACATGCTCGCTGATTTTTTAAGGGTAAAATATTGCTAATGGAAAATGGTTTGAGGGTGTAGTTATTGCAGAGTCTTTAGTGACAGCTTTCGTTTAACCTGCGTTCATCAGGAATAATGCTCTGCACACAAAATTCTCTATTTGATGTGGTCAACCTGAACATCTATAGATTTGAATTTTCACTTCTTTGTTTTTTTATTGTAAACCTTTGACATGCTTATATTATTAACACTTGTGTATTTGGACTATCGAAAGTATATTCTAGGCAAAAGCATGAAATACAAGAAAGTTCAGCACAGAACAGCTTTATATTTGTATTCGTCAGTATACAGATGGGCTCTGGGAGCTTCTAGCTAGTTTATTTGTGAATTTTCCACCAGCCCACAGCTCTTCTTTCTCCAGACTTGGTGCCTGAAAAGTCAACTATCTGCCTGCTCAATCTAAGGGAGGCTTGTAAGAGGTGGTTGTTCACAGACCTTCTTATCTGGTCTCACCCACTTCCATTGTAGGTTATCGGAGAAGTGTGACCTAGAAGAATGAGTAGGTGGCTCAGGCATTAGGAAGAAATGCCTTCCTTGCCACCATGGATGCTCTTGGTAGTATGTAGCCTCTGAGCCCTTCCTGCGCCATGTGCCACCCAGAGTCATTCTTGTCGGCTGTGAAATAGAAAACTGTCTTTAAGATTAAGAACACTTATATGGAGAGCTGCATGGAAGCATTGGGCTTTTGACAAGGGACGAAATAATTGCTAGCTTTGCTCCATAAATCACCGTATTTCCCTGAAGGTAGTGATAATCAGTTCACTTCAACTCCGGGCTTCAGCGGGAAGGATCAGGGATGAAATATTTCCCGTGGATGCAAGGCTTCCAGGGTGCAAGCTGTGATGGGAGTTTGTGAATTCCAAAGAGTAGCTGAGGTGTCACCAGAAGCCACGTGGCATAGGGGATGTGCTGTCGTTTTATCTGTCACATAGCCCGCTCAGTGCTGCCTGCTTCCTCTGCACGGAGTGCAGTTTTAGAGAGGAAAAATAAATACCTGGGACACCACAGCAGACATCCACAGGGAATTTCTTATCTTGTGTCCTGGATGCTGGCTTTCCAAATTTCCGCAATCTTAGTATGATTTCACGGTTTCCCTTCAGACCTTGGGGGAGAAATGACAGCCATCTTAGAAATGAGCAAGCTCAGTGGTTTTTGTTTCATCCTTCAAAACCGTATCATTTCTCTGAGGCTGGTGCACGAGAAGTTGGTTGTTTGGCTGCCTCTTTCTCATCTTCTCTGTACTCTTCCATGTTTTTGTATTGGGCTCTTTGGACATGTCCTTTTGATCATGTCAACCCGAACTAGGAAGATTCTGAACTACATGTAGCGACTAGTTTTAAAAACTCCACTCAGTTAATGGCGAGATCAATGTCTAGTATGTGTGGCCTGATCCTGTGGGCTTCCTGTCTTGTTATATTGCTGTACCTTAGCAGAGAAAAAAAATCAAAGTCAAACAGTAGTGATTTATTATATTCTTTGGCCTACCGTGTTGGCGGAGTAGATTAAGTCAGTGGAAAAGTAGTGTGCCTTGAGATTGGGTTCCCATTCATCATTAATGATAATGTAAAGTGTGAAGATATCCATATCATCTAGGGGGAAGTGTACTGACATCACTCCCTTTTATAACTCATTAACCACGCTTCTAGAAATTAATCCAAAATCCAAAACAGGCAAAAGGAAATATACATAGAAATGTTATCTGCAGTGGCCTTTTCCTTAAGGGGTGGGAAAACTTCTCTATATTCAATTCTTAACAGCAAAGGAATAATTAAGCAAGCTTATTTTTTATATAGTAAAGTATTAAAATTAAGTGCACAAATGGTTTTTAAGGTGTTAAGCATAAATGTATGACTAAATGAGTAGAATTTTATGTGAACTTATTTTATGAAATATGTGAATTGGTTCAGAGCACAGACTACAGGAAAACTAGCCCAGGATGCTATCGCTCCCTCCAGACAGTGCGATTGCAAGTCATTGCTGTTTCTTTCCCAAGGTTTCATTCACGTTTCTAGAATTCTCACACTGAATGTGCATTATCTTTATGGAAAGGGGAAAGTGAGTTTCTGTCTCCCTGAACATGCGACCAGGATCTTGGTCCTGATTACTTGCTGATATAATTCAGGAATGAGGAAAGGGCCAGATCCTGGCTTCCACTGCATAGTTTGGTTCTGCACGCAGAAAAGATTTCCTTGTATCATTTGGCACAATTAGAGGTCTCTGGTTGGAGCTGTGGCGAAGTTAGGATGCCGCCAACTCAGGTTTTCTCCATGTCCTAAAGGAGAGAAACCATGGACGTTCTGCTCTAACATCTGCATCTGACATTTTTTTTTGTCAAGTGAAGATAATGATAGTTTCTTTATGGTGACAAGAAATGGTGTGTGCAATCCCAAGCATGAGCTGTAGAGAAATAATCCGTCGATATTTGCTCCATAGCTTTATTTCCTTTGATCCCCTGCTGGGTATTATTAGTAGGGCTGCTTGTGGAGGGGAAAAACTCATTGAAAACTCATTCCTTGTGCAGTGCAGTGGGGACTTGAGTAGATGTAATCTTAAGAGCAGGATGGTCCTATATAGATCATTTCAGAAACTCAGGAGCAACAAAAGCAGTCCCTGATTACTAAGAATGTGACCCACCAGGGTTAAGAAATCTGCATGTATTTATGGACATATAAAGCTTAGAAACATACTGGGCAGTGGTGGTGCATGCCTTGAATCCCAGCACTTGGCAGGCAAAGGTAGGTGGATCTCTGTGAGATCAAGGCCAGCTCTACAAGATCTAATTCTAGCAGATCTGCAAGTGCTAGTTCCAGAACAGCCAGGGCTACATTGAGAAACCCTGTCTCAAACAACAACAAAAAAACCCCAAAACCCAACCAACCAACCAACCAACCAAGCAAACAAAAACACAAAAACAAAATCAAAATAAAGTAAAAAAAAAAAGAAAAAGAAAACTTTAGAAACATTTGTTTTCAGTAGCTGGAGATTCAGATTCTTGCTCTCTGTTAGTGGCTAGGCTATGGGTCTTTGACAAGTTCCAGAGTCCTGGAGAACATGTTTCTCCTCTACTTTCATTCATTCAGTAGCCATTACCCTCCAATTCTCAGTTTTCCATTTTTGTTCTCTAAGAAAATGGCTTTCATGTATTTCATTGTTAAAAAAATTACTTTAGGTTGATCCCGAATTTCCTGAGAAACCGCCACACTGATTTCCAAAGTGGTT
>LOEQ01000199.1:190383-212273 GCA_001685075.1 Bramus lutescens | reverse complement strand
ACTTCCCAAAGGGCAGGGAACCCTGACTGCTCTTTGGACTGGAGAGGGAGGGGGGAGAAGGAGGGGGGTGGGAAATGGGAGTAGGGGAGGAAGTGGAAATTTTTAATAAAAAAATAATTTTAGTAGGGCTTTTATGTGATGAAGTAAGGGATCAAACCCAGGGCCCCTTTCCGTGCCTGGCAAGTGCCCTCTCACTGAAATATAAACCTAACCCTATCAACAGATTTAGATAGTTTCTAAGTTAGAGCTCTAAAAAACACCTGAGCCATGCAGGCACAGGCAGGAGGATTGTGTGTTTCAGGCCACCCTGAGCTGCATAGTAAAACGCTGTCTCATTTAAAAAACAAAACAAAATAAAAAAACAAGCAACAAAATAACAGAAGCCAGATCTGAGATCATAGACTCATAAAGGGAAAAAGATCTATTCAGTTCATGACTGTGGGGCCCTGTTGCTTTGGGATCTGTGTTGAGGAACACATCATGGCCAGGAACAAAGGAGAAGGTAGATGACCATGACCCCTCACTCCTCTCATAGGTGAGCCCCCCATGGTCTGAAGACTTCTCAGTGCCACACCTGCCAAGGTTTCTGCCAATTTCCAATAGCAACCGGCTGGGAACTGAGCCTTTAACACAAGTCCTCATGTGCTGGTTAAGATCCAAACCACAGGACATTTGCTTTTAACAAGGCCCTTTGGAAGTAAGAGTATGATGTTCTAGCTGATAGAATCACTGGTCCAGTTAGTGAGGAAGAATTTTCATACAAAAAGGCCTTCAGGCTGTTTCCAAAGACAACTCCTACTTAACACTGCTTCCATTTTAAGGAGAAGGAGTGTTGAGCTTGGAAGACTGTGTCCTTGGAGAGGACCAATCATTGGGAGTTCATTGCCCTCTGAGGCCCTGCCTATGGCCCCTTGACCTGTTTCTGAATCATGACATGAATCCTCTGTCTCCAGTTACATTTACATGAAGACAGTCAGTTGTAGAGTTTTTTTTAGGCTTGATGGCGCATGTTGGAGAAACCTAAAATTAAACCCCGTCAGATGCCAATATGTAAATAAACTGTAAGTGAATCATTAATTATTAAAATTGGAGTCACCACACACTGCCTTTGGATCATAGCCTGGGAACCTGGATGAGAGATTGGCACTCATTTCCAGGAGGAATTAACTGCAACACAGGATTTAAAAATCGGTATTTCCAAAGGAACAATTAATCAAACAGGAAGGTTAATTCACAGTTTATAGACTTAGCATCTGCTTGTTTAGCATATGCAATAAAAAGCAAGCTAGTGGTAGATTTATAAAAAGTGTCAGTTAGATAATTGATTATATATACATACATCACATACAAGCAGCAATCATTTTTGCATAATTTAGTTTCTCCTTCTCTCTAATGATCTCCACTAACATACTGATTTGGATCAGTTGGTAGTATTTGTGTACCATGTCTTAATGATTTAAATATTCCAAGTTGAAAGAATGAATATACCTTTGTATGATGTTTTGTCATTGGAATTTCAAGAACTTACTATTTTTTTAATCACTGAATTGAAAATATCTGTATGTTTCTCTTGGCATGTCTCAGTACTATTTTTGAGCTGAGGTTATAGGTTAGATTGTTTTTCTAAGTAGGTAACACCCAAGGCCTGTTGAATTTGCTGTGAACTAGAAATTAAATGCACTTTGTAACTCAAAGAAATGAACATGTTACAGATTAATTCTTTCCCTAGGCATAGTGACCATTATTCTGTGGGAGCATGCTGTTATTTAATTATTCTCTCTCTCTCTCTCTCTCTCTCTCTTAAAGATAGTTTCTACTGTAAGAAGTCTGGCTTATATATAGCGTTTCTTAGAGAGGTCTAAATATATTAAAGTGCGAATTTGAGGTAATATTGTGAAAGTCTAAGTGTGTTTTACTGTTTTACTTAAAGAAATGTTCAGATTATTTTTCTCTATGGAAGTGTGCGTGTGTGTGCGCGTGTGTGTGCATGTGTGTGTGTTTGTGTGCACTCAGGCTAACATTAATGTCTCACACTAAAGGCCCAAGACCACATACCGTTTGAAGGCTCCTCCAGTATTCCCAATTCCCAGTGACAGATGATTTGCATGGAGAACTTGTTAATATCATTGGTTCTTTTAGAAATGTCTCATTCCTCAGGGATCACTCTTTGTGTTAAAATGTATAGTTCCCAAATATAGTAAAACACTTGCCTGTAATTAGAATATCAGGAACGTGTGAAAGACTTATTTGTTCAAATTTACTTATTTCCTGCCTCCTTCTCAGCAGTGTTTAAAAAGCTCTTTAGAAAAAGAAAGGAGACATTTATGCTGTGATTAATAAATAGGAAGAACTGGAGGCAAATTAGAGAGTTAGGATAAGGGTGATAAAATAGGGAACAATTTACCAGCTGAACTTTGAGAATAATAAGGGCATTAAGAACTTAATATTTAATTCGAGCCTTTACTGTAATTCGAACGCCTGAAAACATTGCTTGTTTTCCCCACTTGAATTCCTGTCTTGGTAATACTTGCAGTGGCGTTGGTACGACATCTTTCCTCTCTACTTTGGGCCAATTTGAAGACAAGATTAAAACAGATAATAAGTTTATTACAGATGCAAAGATTGAGTTGTGAGGCTCCCAAGGGATAGTCTAAGTGTGGAATGTGGCCCTCAGCCATTTCCTTAGATCCACAGAGGGTTACACAATCCGGAGCTATAACTTAGAAATAAAAGGTTTTTATATAGAACTTAAGACTTACGGAGCAGCTAGCTATATGGCCCACTTTCCCACATGATCACATGGTATTTTCATGTGACTTAGATGGCATTTGGACTGTATTTATTGCCTGGCCATGGGCCATTTGTACAGCCCCTGAGTATGACAATCATTGCTTTGACAAAGTCCCCATATTCCTGGCACTGGTGAGGGCTATGTTCTGTATATCAAACTTGTCTCCTAGTGTCTTTCTTCTGGTTTTTGTTTTTTAGTTTCCCCTCTTCCTTCCAGGAGAAAGCACACACAAAACCGTGTGTTGAATGGTTACTGGAGGTGATGCATTAATACGTGTTCATCACCCTTACATATATGATTCATTCCAGAACATTCATGTCATGGTTACTGCTAATCCGGGTTCAGATAATTCTGCTAGTAGACGATACTGTTGGAAGCATTGAATACCTTTGCACTGCGTAAAAGAGGATTGCAAGTATACCACATGTTGTGATGTGTGCTAATCTCGGACGTTCAGCCAGTTGTCCGTTCCAGTGTCACATGCTGTACCATGAGGAGAAACGGCTTCCGGTGTCGGTTGCTCAGTTCAGGACCTAATGTCTTAGGTGGCAGTGCTCACCCTACCCTAAGAAATGGAATAGCCAACAGGCTCACTGTACTGAGGACAAGAGCTAAGTCTCGTCTGGAAAAGAAATCTCAGTACTCTGAGAAAGACCAAAGCAAATACAAGATTCCCGAGTAAATGAGAAAAGATGTATTCATGGGGATTTATTCCCAGCCTGAGTGTGCTTCATTTTAGGCTACACCCCTATCCCTCTCTCCCAATCTAGCATTTTGTAGCAGAGTTAAGCTTCAATCTTTATATACCATAAAAGGTTTTTGTTATAAAAAGAGGCATTGTGCACAAAATAAATGTTCTGTATATTTGTTACTTGTCTTAAATTAAAAAACAGAAACTATGACAGATTATCCAGGCCATTTTTTTTTACTTCAAATGGCCATAAGATGCAAAGATTCTGCCATTTCACCACCTTCAGTTATTGGTTTCTCTTTGAATGACTTTGAGAGTCTATTTCTTGATGGATTTTGTGTACTGTGCATTCCAGCATTTGTGAAATGTAGTGGTGTTGAAGCCCCTAGCAGCCAGGACAGGTTGGAAGGATGAAGCAAGGCAGGCGTTAGAGATGAGGGAGAGAAAAGACATCACTAGAATGAGGTCCATAGACCCCACGACTGGATCATGAACACGTAACCCGGAGCAACCCAAAGTATATGGGCTGCAGTTCTGAATCAGCCAAGAGTGTCAAGAAGAGGAGTCCTGTGGGCATTTGCTAAATTTGGTGGCTTTGTATCACCAGGGCACATTTTCAAAAGAGGTGGTTGGGATAAATGCAGCGGTTTAGACACAGCTAGCTAAATGTGTCCAAAGTAAAATATTCACACTTGAAAAAGGTATTCTTTCCGAGCCAGCTCTCCATGGTCATTTAATAGCTTAGCCAATTGACATTTGAGCTTTTGTTCTGTATGTGGTATGGCAATGTTAAATTATGTTCATTGAAAAGCTGCAATGTTTAACCACTGCAGACCAGCCTTAAGCTTAATAATTCCAGAAAGAAAAATAGTTCCCACCATCCTGGTCATATTCCTTTTCTATTACTGCTTTTGTCAAAGTTTTTAGATCATGTGATAACTTATCAATCCATCAAAGGTCATGCTAAGTGATATAAATAGTTCTTGTCTTAGATAGGGAATATTTTTAAACAACAAGGATATTTGTTTCGGATTTTGAAGTCTGTATCTGATTTTTAAATGAAGTGAATGAAGTTTATTCCATCTGTATTTTTCTTTTCTTTTTTTAACACTAAAAAAGGAAGTTCAAGGTTGAAGTTGGAGATAATGTGATAGGATAAATTTTAATTTAACCTCTAAAAATGTCTAGCAGGTTGTCATTCTTAGGCTTGAACTTAATATATGTAATGGTTAAGTCATGATCAATACTTAAGGTATTGATTAGCATTTTGTTAATAAAAAGAAATATTTTTATCTTGTGGTTCTGTTCAATGTTACATATTCATATATTTTCATAGACCAGTATGTAATGTCATGTCCACCCTTACATAATTGAATTGCAACATTCAACAATAGCTGTAGTATTTCAACAATGAATGTATGGTATCTGAAACATAATCTTTCAGGTGGTATCAATAAGGTTGCTTTCTACCACATTCTTAGGTGGTGACAAATCTCATTCTTACACAGAAGCTTGATCACGTTCATATGAGACTTTGTGTGACTACCTGTGTATGCTAAGCAGCCTGAACATACTTTCCATTGTGATGACTCAATTAAATAACAGCCATTTGATCGATTCATTATTTTTCTCTGTTGTGTTGTTCGCCTCAGGACAAAATCAGAAATGAACTCTATTTTTGTATCTATGATGGAAATCTTTTTGCGGTTCTTGCTTGTGTGGGCTTTTGGTAGTTATCAACAAGACACACAGTGTGAACATACAGGGACGGTCAGATAGGCCAAAGGTAGCCTTCCGAAGCCTTTGTAGTGTGAGGAGTGGACTTCCAGCTGTGTGTTTTTGTCAAGAATAAGCCTATCCAAGAGCAATGTGAGGTTAAGGCAAGGAATGAATCCCAAGTCCAGCTGCTGTGTGTCTAGAGGTCAAGACTGAATGGGGCCCCTCTGTAAGTCTGTGCATGGATTATTGAGTTGTATGTTTCCCAAGGGATCCCATTCCTTTGTTGTAGACTATATTGTTCTGGAAAACTGATTCCAACTGTTGACCAGCCTGCTTGACACATCCCAGCACAATAGACTTATGTGGTCTCCCATAGGTAAGAGAATTGGGTCCAGTAGAGAGGTTTGTCTGCAAATTCTCTTTGATTGTCTTTCAGAGCTCGTTAGAAAATAATCTTTTCCAGAAAACTTTCCTGTATCTGCTTTTACTCAGCTGGGTCCAAACGTTTGTCTTGTCTCTCACTGGATGTTTCTCAGAGGTGGGACTTCTGTGGACTAATGTTGCTGCCATTTTCCCCAGTGTGAACAGCATAATTACTGCCTAAATGAAACACAAAACAAATGGAAAATTTTGAGGATTGACATTTTCCAGAAACTCTCTGTTTTTTGTATTTTTTATTTATATTCATTTATTTCACACAGGTGTATACCATATTCTGCCGCCCCACATTCTGCCGCCTCCTTTTCTCTCCCTCTGTATCTCCTCCAGTTACTAAGGCCCCATCCCATTTTCATGCCTTTCAGTCTTGTTTTGGTTTTTTCTTGTCTTGTGATCCATTGGGTTTAACCAGGGATACTTGTATGTCTATGAGTGTGGAACTATATACTGGACTATGAGCAACTACTTCACCAGTCACTACATCACTGGGACAATGGCTTCCTCTTCTCAGCAGCTGTCAACTTTCAATAGCTCCCCTGTACAGGTATTTGGGGGAGATCAGCCTCTCTCTCATCTATGACTGAATGTTTAAGGGCTCAGTCTTGTGCATTCCCCATGTAGGCTGCCAAAGCTGTTGTGACTATCATGTATGCTGTGGCCTTGTGATGCCCATAAGACACAGAAAAGCTTGTTTGTTTTTAGCTCTCTCTCTCTCTCTCTCTCTCTTTCTCTCTCTCTCTCTCTCGCCTTTTGCATATGAAGTCATTGTGTTTAATGACTATTCTCTGACTGTCAGTTATATGCTTGTGGTTTATCTTTGCTTTGATATAACTTCAGACTTGGTAGAAAAATCATATGACTAGTACACAAATTCTTATATTTGTCACTCAGATTGTTCAAATATATTTTCAATGTTTTACGCGTCATCTTTTGTCCCTTTTGACCTATTGGGAGTAAGTTACATACACCACACTCCTTTACTCCAGTATAGTTTAGTGGCTCCATTAAAAGAGAACATTCTCTTAGGTGAGTGCAACAGAAATGCAAAACCAGGAGCTTGGCACCAGTGCACAGTGTGACATCCAGACTCTAGTGGTCTCACTGTTGTCCCCCGTGAAGTCTTTATGGTCATACAGTACATAAGTGGCAGCTGGGCCACGACCACCCTGATCCTAAACACATTCTCTGACATTAGTGAGTTTCCACCTCACTAAGCTAAAATGAGACCTTGAGACTTCATGCTTGACAACACCATGCTATGACATTTTCTGAAAGCCTCAGTAAACTCCAGCCTTTCAAATCTGTGTAGTAACTCCTGAAATCTGGGATTAGTAATGGTGGTAGGTTTTTCTTAAAGGTCAGTGAACATAAAATGCAATTTTTTAAATCACTCAATGCTTTCCTTGAGTCCTCCAGGCAATAAAAGTCTCATTTATGACATCCAAATTAAGAGAACCCCTCCCAGCTGACCATGTTGGACACCAGCAGAACATGTGTCCAGCAGTTAGCCGACACTGGAGAGTCCTGAAATGAAGAGACGGGAGACTCAGCTGTCTTATCTTTCCTGTTGAAGATGGTGGTGATGATCTTTGACTCCATCAAGTAAAATAATGACAAGGGCTGCTTTGTGAGACTGTCAGCTCACCACGTGCAGTGTCCTACCCTGACACCATAATTTGCAATGGCGTCCTGGCTGTCTAACAAAGAGCTTAGATTGGCTAATGGGACGTTTCAGGGTTTAGGCCTAACCAGGTATCTGGGCTTCTGCCCATTTCATTTAGTTCATCATTTAATTTATTGCAGGCATCCCAATGTGGCCTCTGGCATATTAAAGAGAACATAATACTACAGAATATTCAACTTGAAAAAGAATTTGGCATTGCTCAAAGGTTTGGAGGACAATTACAAAACTCATAAAAACAGAAAACGATACATAAATCTTTTCTACAGGAAAGTGTTGGCTTATTTCTCAAAATGTTTCTATTACTTAATAATATGAGTATCAGAGCCTTTGTTCAGCACATAATGTTCAGGATAATTTGGTAGACATGAACTAAAGATCCTTTAAACAACTTGCTTTTATCACAATTCAATTTTATTCCTCTATTCAGGCATAGTGACATTCATGTAGTGACTTTGTGGTGGGAACATTTCTTTGCATGTAATATGCAGAACCACTCAAGTGTAGTCTGTTTTGGATCATTATTCATTTCTTTGGGCTTTCTTGGATGGAACAAACAGAGTCCAGTTAACAGCCCCAAGTCAAAAATATCTGAAAAGCATAACTCGCCTTATATGTATTATTTTAAAATGCCTTATTTTTGGATATGCTTTAGACAATTATTTACAATATAGAGTTAGTATGAAACATTAGCAACTTGGGTTTGTATTTTGGGGAGAGAGGAGAGAGAGAACACAGTTAGGAAGAACTCCTTGTGGAGGGTTTCCGTGAAAACCTTTGCTGTTAAGGAGTGTAAAGAGAGGCTATGTCTAACCATACCAGTTATGTTATCTCCAGAGCCAGTGTGCTCCTTCTGAGTGCTGTTCGTGGCTGTGGCCTTTAGTGTGTCCTCATCTGAACTGTCGTTCTCATGCTACTTGGCCAGACCCAAAGTGACCTCTTAAAGAAAATTCTTTGACAGAAGAAACACTCAAGAAAACATGAGAAGATGCAAGAGACACGGGAGAGATTAAAAAAATAAACAAAAACAAATAAAAGAGTCAGCCTCTGTGTTAGGAAACAAGAAAGCAAGAAAGCACTTTCATTGGTGCTGGAGAGATATAAAAGAGAACCCCAAGCAGTAGAAGAACATGGATCAGTAATGATATTACAGTCCCAGGGTCCAATCCTGTGACTGTCCCCTTTACCAATGACGCGACCTCCCTGAATAAATTATATTATCTCCCTGGCTCTTACTTCGCATGCATACCTGGTGCATCCTACATTCATTCATCAAGTGTATTTTGGGCACCTCGGCTGCAGCAGTACACCACTATGCACTGGAGCTCTCTGAGGTTATCTAGACATGGCTAGACTCATGACTGAGAGGCCCGTGTGAGAACCTGTGTGGTCCTTTAGCAGAGTGTCTAGCACAGAGTATCCATCAGTGCATCTCTTCCCATTTCTGTTTGGCTTCCCAGCCTGCAGGGGAAAGGAGGAATCCAGACATGACTGAAGAGTTTAGTGAACTAAGTCGTTATTAATCGCCTTCCAAACTGAAGCTCCTATCAGAAACTGTCACAGTCTGGACTGTGACCAGTTACAGATAGAATTCTATGGAATCTGTGCCGGGCTGAGTCACCACACATGAACTCTTACTCAGGCATTGCTGGGAACTTTCTGCTCTTGAACGGTTTTCTTGATCTCTGTGGGAGTCGTTTCTCTTAGTGGCACAATAAGTTCATTAGGTGAGCTCTCTTCTCTTCTTCTGATCCTGCTGATTCTATGTATATTAGTTCATAGCACAGGGGGTAGTTCGTGTGTGTGCATGTGTGTGCATCTGCGTGTCTGTCAGTGTAGGTAGATAGGTAGGTGGGCTCACCTGTATGCATGTATGTGTCAGCCACTAATTGATATTGGGTATTTTCTGCCATTGCTCTCCAGCTTGTGTTTTGAGACACAGTCTCTCAGTGAACTCATAACTCAACATTTGGGCTGGAATGGCTGTGCATCCAATCCCTGGGGTTTGTTCCTCATTGCAGTCATTACAGACATGCAACAGTGGGCCCAGCTTTTACTTGGGTGCTGAGAATCCAAACTTCTGCTTCTCAGCAATTGCTTTCCTGTCTGAGCATCCTCTCAATCTGTGACTGCATTTTCGGTTTTCCTTCTTCAGTTAGTGTTAGGTGTGTGTTTTCCTGTCTGTCTGTGTTAGGTGTGTGTTTTTCCATCAGCCAATGGTGTTAGGTGTGTATTTTTCTGTCTGTCAGTGTTAGGTGTGTGTTTTTCTGTCTGTTAGAGTTAGGTATTTTTTTTTCCTTTTCACATATTTGGTCTTCCTAAATGAGAAGGATTCGGCTTCGGTTTTTAAAACTTGATCTGGCTGCTTAGCATGCTTCTTTCTAATGACTTTCCTATCAGGACAGGTAACAGAGGAGAGAGAAGTGGAAGGAAGAAGAAATAACTGACTGTAAATTGTGTCTCCTTGACAAAAGGGGAGGAAACTGAGTTCCCTGTTTTTTTGTGAGAATGCACGAGCCTGAGGACATTGTTTCCAAATATTGTTAATCAATTGCTGCTCTAATTTATAGCCACAGTGCTTAAGTCAAATGATATAATAATAAAAACCAAACCTGGGAGGGACATTTATGGTCCTTTGGAAATCTGCAAAGCTGAAGTCCTAGACTGAGAAGAGAAGGGCTCTTTGTCAGCATGTGCCATTGACCAACCGTCCGGCTGGACCATGCATTCAGATCCTAGCACAGACCACCTGAGTCACTATTAAACAGCAGCTTATTCTCATGGCCTATTCTTCATGCTTATTTAAGCCTCTTAGGTGACCAAACAGCACGTCTCCATTTATGGTAAAAATCATCCATCCCTAGGTTTCCTCATAATAAAGTCTGTTAGCCTTAAAAGGATGTCCCCAGTATCTCCATTACTGAAAACTTTATTTTCTAGTCTTCCATGTATCATAGAAGTTCTAAGAAAACCTGAGATGCTGTGACTGCTCTTATTTCCACAGATCTCTTGTAATTTTGTTTCTTAATAAACGTAACAATCATTTCGCACAGACTTTAATGATTCACAGTAGCACAGACACTGTGTATGTTAGTTTCTGTCATGGTAACAAAACGCCTGAGGTGACAGCTGAAAAAGAAGAAAGGTTTATGATTCTCACTCTTGGAGGTTTCACCACATGCCCATTGACTCCATTCCTTTTGGGTCTGGTGAGGCAGGGTATTATGATGGGAGCAGCAGGCAGAGAGAGCCTTCACCCCATGGCCAGAGTGAATGAGAGACAGAGGAAGAGTTGAGAGTCCCCTGATACCCTTCAAGGGCATGCTCCTAATGACCTAATTCCCTTCCACTCGACCCCATCTCTTAAAGGTTCCTCTGTCACCCAGCAATGCCACAGGCTGGGGACCGTGACTTCAACAAATGGGCCTTTGGAGGAGTATTTAAGATTTAAACTGTAGTATAGTGTCAGGCACTTCCCTGGAGAGCAGTTGTTTTCCCCCATATTCCAGAGAAAAACTTGGAGATTTACACAGTTTTGTGCTTCTGTGGACATTGAGATGAAGTGAACAGTAATTTAAGAGTTGAAACCACATGGTCTCATTGCAGAGTCTGTGTCTTTAGACATTGTTTAGTCCCCGCACCTTGCTTCCTCCAGGCTCCTGTACCACTCCCTCAGTGTGCAATTCACCTATAATACTTCCTCTTGGTCTGTTGTCAATTCTCTCTCTCTCTTTACAGCCCTAAGCACTGTTGATTCTGAGTGCCAACCCTGTCCTTTGTCTCCAAGTCCAGATTCCTGAGCAGTCTCCAGTTGCATTGAACACATTGTGCTCACTGACATTCTCTGATCCTAGTTGAAGAACCTCTTCCTGGCTTTCTTTCCCATCTACCTGCCTGTAGTTCTGTCTAGACGCTTATCCAGGTGGTTCACAGTTTACTCATCAAGACCAGGTAGTCCCTTGGGTGGCCAGTGGAGGGAGGGGTTCTTTAGAGGCCTGAGTCTCCTGTGAGACATCCTAGCTCTAGGTCAGAAGTATAGAGCTGGATACCGAAGACGTTTTAGATAACAGTTACCTGTAAACAGGTAAGAAGAATTTTCCCCCTGTGGAAGATAACACGCTTTTTTTCCAAGGACAGATGGCATATTCTTCCCTTTGGGCATTCATGGACACGCTTTTGTCTAAAAGAAAGCTGAAGAGATAATGTTGGAAAGAGCCAACACGCCTCGTGAGAGGGCCCTCCAGCCTCCATTCTGCGTCTGTAAAGACAACAGTGAGGGACACACTCTTACAGTATGAGAAAAGCATGCCCACGGCAGTTTCTGAAAGTTCCAATGACCCAGTGCATCCAGCTACAGTGATGGCTTGAAAAAGAAACCAAGACCAAAATTTGGAAGGAATCTCTCTCCACTCCCTAGTTTCCAGCTGCTCGGCTATCTTTGGTTTAAACAGTGTTATTTCTGTCAGGGTACAGCATCTCTTTGTTTCTTTGAAGCCCGGGCTTTGCTTTGCTTGGAAGTGTTCATCTGGTTTTCACTCCCTTCCTCTCTTATCCATAATTTTTTTTTTGTTTTCAAATAAGCCTTTCACTTTGTACAACATTTTTTTTTGCTTCCCGATATTATTTGTCTCTTGCTCATAGGATGTTCTTTGCCATCTAATTTTAGATCACACATAATGCCTGAGAAACAGCCTCTCTTTTGCAGGAATAAACACCATGGTTAAGATGTCACTTCTCATAAATCAGTATTGGAGAAGATGAAGACAGCTGTGGTAGGGGAGCGGGGGCCAGGAACTCACAAAGTCTGACCCTTTCAAAGTCGACTTAATCCTCCTTCTTATCCCTGTCTACTGCAGTCTTGGAGAGTGGAAGGGCCCTCTTTAACATGAAGAAATGAGCTTTTGCATTGTTTGCCTTTGTCACAACAACAAAAGCTCTGGAAAATTCCAATTAATTAGCAAGCCTTGGGCTAATGAAAGAATAAAACCGAAAGAAATGCTCTGAGCTTTCAGAGAGGCGTAAGCATGTGAGCACAATGCTGATTTCAAATATTTGGGGCTGTTTGTATAATTTTCCCAGGGTTTGCCTTCCTGAGACTCACGGCGATAAGACGCGAGAGACAAGAACAAGGATTTGTCAGAGTTAGGCTGCAATAACACGACTGGCTTTTAAGGACAGTAAATGACCCACCATCATTTGAAGAAGGCAGTTAAATGTGAACTCACACACTCAGGGAAATTAAAACCAGAAAGAAGAGCTTTGTGCGTTGTATTTAGAGGAAGACACGAGGATTAGATGAATGTGAAGAAGATTATGAATTAAGTTTAAATTTAATTATTATGAAGGGCCAGGAAATCGCTACCCTATTGTAGAACTGATTGAAGATTTGCACCTAATAAGGATACCAGACGTGGACGATGATGAAAACCTCTGAAATCACTCATTTGTTGTCTTCATATTTTATGCATATTATTATTACTATTATTATTAATCATCTCATCTCAAAATCACTACAAACTAACATACTGAGTGTGCCTGTTCTGAGCATCCTTCATTCATTCTTCAACAGTGCTGTGAGACCGTAGACACTATGTGTTGATGTGATTGTAGATTTTCACTTTGTGTTTGTGCTTGAGGATTATTTTTGCCAACTCTACTTTCTTCATGGAGAACATGGAGGATGACGATGCCCCTAAATGACCGGCTCACATGGATTAGTGGTAGATCCAGGTTTGAATCTATGTAGTCGACTTTCGGTGTCCTCAGTCTGTCCTACCTTGCTATGCTGGCTATGGAATTTCTGCTGTGACCGCAGAAATCAGACCCGAGAGGTTAGATGCTACCAAACTTAACTTGAAGCCTGCGAGTTGGCCGGTTTATCCTCAGCTTGTTTTCCACTTGCTTCTATCATCATGGGCTAATCACTCATCATTCCTGGCATGTCTGTTTCTTAAACAAGTTTGTTCTTGGATGATACCTAAGATATTTTCCAGTTCTAGCATACAAGCGAGTGAGAAAGGGGGGGTAAATGAAATAAGTTTTGAGGCTTGATGTGCTTGTGTATTCTTGAAATGCATTAGATCAAAGTTCTAAGCATATCTACATTCAAAGTATTTTATATGGTAGGACTTAGTGTCTTTCATCTTCTCATGATGATAATGGCATTCATTGCATGTGTAAGAGTTTCTCACACGATGCATGGGTGTTTCTCATATCTAATCCATCTTGGTGGTGAGTCTTCTTAGGGAACTGGATCGATAGAGAAGAGTAGTTCATGAAAAATATCTTGGTATGACTGTGTAGATGTGTTTGCATGGCTGAACATTGGTTGATTGGCATAACAGGTGAGAGCAGTTCAGTCTGAAATGAGCAAGCTCTGGTGGGCCTCCTTTTAGTTCAGTTCATTGAGTTATTTACTTTTCCTCAGTTTTTTTACCCCTTGGTTATTTGTCTGAAAATGTTTTTCAGAGGCTTTGGGAAAGGTGACTTAGAAATGATGTGGTTGTATGTCGGTTGACCATACCAGTGTCCCACCACCCAGAGGTTCATGCCTTAAATTTTAGAATATGATTTTAGTTTCAAACAGTCTTTGTGACATTGTTTAGTTAAAAGATCATACCATGCTGGATTGGGATGTGACCTAATACAATGATGGTTATTATAAAAAAAGGAGGGAAGTTTAGACATAGGCACAGAAATAAGAATGCCACCCGAATACAGAAGACACAGAATGGGAGATGATGTGTTGACAGAGGGAGAGACTGGAGAGTTGTGTGGAAGAAGGGAGCAAGGCTGCCAGCAATTTCTGGACGCCAGGATGAAGTAAGAAAGAATCCCTTAGAGCCTTCAGAGAGAAAATGTCCAGCAAACACATTGATCTAGGGCTTCTGGAACTCCCTGGGAATAAAGTTCTGTTGCTCCTGTTGCCTGCGTTGGCGACTCTCGGTAAGCTAGCCCCAGAACACTTAACATACCAAGACGGATGGATACCTTGCCTTTGATGGGTTTGGAAGACAGTGAGAAAGACAAGTGGACATCAAGAAAAACAAAGGGAAAAGATGAAGGGGGTATCCAGTGTCATCATGGTCCCTTGTTCTGGGGCCCGCAGAAGCTCTTTTTACTTGGTGTGTACTTAGAACAAGTGTTTGGAATTGACAAGACAGAATTTGATGAAAGAGAGTTACAATCTTTTAGTATTTGACTTTCATAAAGTCAGTATGCTTTAAGTAACAAGTATTATTCCCACAGTGACTGTTAGGAGAAGGACCTGTTACCTTACTTCTCAGCTGATTTAAGTAAGCTTGCAGCTCCGTCGGCACGATCCCAGAAACAAACCAAGGAAAGCTATCCGTGAATATTAACTTACCTGTATAGGGGACTGGAAAGCACTAAGGTCCTTGGACTTTCAGACTTTTGTTTGGAAATGGGGATAAATCTTGAAATCCTAATGAGAAATGAGTCTCAGCCACCTCAGAGGTAACGGCTTTGTGGAAAGCAACCGTGATAGACAATAAGACACAGCCGTCAAGCAGGCTTGGGCTCTGCGGACTCAGTTTGTCCCAGAAAAGCTCCGAGTGAAGACAGCTCGTGAATTCTGTCATCAGGCAGTGAGGCCCATATCGCATGTCGCTTCGCTTTGTTTTTAACATGTGGCTCAAGCTCCGCCAGACCTGCTGCTGTGTGGGAGATGTACTTTCTGACAAAATAAGGCATTTTCCTGGCATCAGACCCCTTTGGAATTTTTACTGGTGTGCATAAACCCAGCAAGCTGGTGTTTCCCACACATATCTAATATAGTCACTCTGGCTTTGTAGATTTATAATGGTCTCGAAGCCTGTCAGAGCCAACCTGGTGAGGTGGTCTTGAGGCCTGTCAAAGCCAACCTGGTGAAGTCTTCATCATTACCAAAAGTTATTAAGAGGAAATGAAACCAGGCACCATTCATCCATTATTCAGAATTTGCCTTTTATCTACCACAGGCAAAGCAGAGAGGCCAAATTTGGAAGTACTGAAATGTGTTTTTGCATGGAAATGAAAGTGCTCCTAACAGGCTGTCCCTCATTCTTCCTTCTCACCATCCATCATGATAACAAAGCTCGCTGCGAGAGTTCATTTATGTTACTCTGTGTTTAGAGACTTGATGATGGTGATGATGATGACAGCGATAGCTTGATTATGAATATTAGTGTTCATTTTTGGCTATCCACTAGTGGTCAGGTTGAAGTACTCCTTAAATAAACACTAGGGCAAGAGAAAGCAACTCTGAGCTTCTTTTGGAAGCCTTTTCTGCTTGTGCTCTGAGCTCCTACTCCTTACCTCCTAAATGTGTTTTCCTGTTGGCCTCAGTGAAACCACATGGACACCCTCACAGCACAGCCCATTGTCTCTGGTGTTGAAATAGATATAACAGCCTTCTCCAGCATGTAAGGGGCTCTCATGTGTTAGCATTATATAGAAAGAATAAAGTGTGTTATGCTCCAGTGCACTGAGAAAAGTAAGAAAGTATACAAAATGATAAGAAAGTCTGCCAGGTGTGTCATCCAGCGCTTTGGGTGATGGTCCACTGGGCTCCTTCATTGAACCCACATTAGGGACTATGTAGTAGGTGTGGGACTATGTACTAGAGATATGAACTCCAGCGAATCGCAAGCCGTACTTGCTATGAGAGTACTCTGTAGAGTTGAGTCAGGCAGATTTATCTGGTACCACTGCTCCCCACTTCCGCACACCTTCCTTATGGGCTTCCTGTTCATTAGGCCAAGTCAGTTCAACATTATGGTCTTTATACTTAGCCACTGTCTATTCTTGTGACTCTACCCTCCCCCCAAGTTCTTTCACAGCTGCTTTTTTCCCCTATTTTCAGCTCAGATTATGAACCACAAGTTTTACCTGCCACTCACCCTACAGTCGTCATTCCACCCATGTGTGGCATTTCTTTTGTGGAACTTACCTTTGTTTGAAAGGGTCCTTCTCATTCGTCCATTTTCTTGCTTTAATGAGCACCCCTTCTGTACTATACTGCATGGAAGTGGAAGGAGAGGGGGGCCTTTATCCTCAGCAATGCCTTTTTAGGTGAATGAATGGATGGAAGAATGAATGACTGACGTTCTGTAGGGAACATGTGAGCCACAGGACAAGGAACTGAGTGGCAAATTCGGCACATAAGCAGGTTAAGGGTATCATTACAGAATGGACAAACGAATGGCCTGGGAGGCAAGAGAAGTGGAAGGTCCTGTTTGTGTGCTAATGTTCTTTCTCGTTTCTCCCGACCACCTTGTTCAGACACACCTGCCCTGGAATTCAGTGATCAGTCCAGATAACTTTCTGCTAGGGTGGGTGGTCAGAGCCCAGCAACTGACCCCTGCCTTCTTTGGAAACAATCGAAAAAGCAAAGAAAACATGATTATTGAAAACAGTCTGTCATGCTGTGGAAAGTCGCTAAAAGTTTCTTTCCAATAAGAAGGAATTTAGAATTGATGTAATGGAGAAAAGGAGCTTATGAAACATAAATAGGCATTTTTGACAAAATAAAAATAGAAGCTTAAAAGATGCATCGTTTTTGGAAGAGAAGAGAAAGGCTTTTTCCCTTCTACTGTAAGAAAATATGTGTGGATGAGGCATGCATGTTAAACTATAGAATAAAATTTGCATATTTCTTCAGGGTACTGCAGCCATGGCAGTTGGGTTTTGTCAGCCCTGATAGACACACTTGCAATATACACACCCATTAACAAGATTATCGCTCGAAGAGACAGTCATATTTCTACTGAAAATGTTCTTCATTTTTGAGGATAAAACTTATTGATACTTAATGAAGCGTGAGGTGTCTAAATGAACCATGAAAGCAATAGCTAAACTAATTAACTGCAGACAAATGCTCTTAGAATACATATGTGATGTAGGCTGTGTGCTTATCAATCGTGCCTGGTTACACTGACATCTTTGATAACACGCTCCTTATATATGCTTTGGGGTAGAAAGTCTCCTGTCGTGCATGCACTACAGGAAGAAACGTTCATTTAGATTTCTGTAAATATGGATAATATCTTTAAGTCAAGCTCTGTGGTGTTTATAGGTTATAATTTGGTAACGTCAAGAGAGTAATGACAATGTATTATTTCCACACACTTGATTAAAGTTTCTATGTTGTTTCCTTCAGGGATAAATTACTCCCTGGTTCTAAAAATATTCATTTTTCTACTTCCCTTTCTCCCGTCCCAAAGAGAGATCAAGGGTGCTAAAAGACCCAGTGTGAACGCTTTCTTGTACAATAGGACCCTTGTACGACATGTAGACCCTTTTCAACTGTATACAAAAATAACTCTACGAATGTTAGCTAGAAGGTATGCAAAATCAAGTTCTGCTTTGACAGCAAGCCATGCCAGTTTGTGAGGCAGGCGACTTAGATAAATAGAGCTGTTAATGCTGACCCTTACCACTTCAGCCATTGTCTCCCTGGTTGGTCAGTGACTTAGGCATAGGCACTTACTTGCGCAGGTACTGCAGATCAAGTTTTCAGCAAGTAGATTACAATCCTGCAAGTACTTTTCTCAAAACATTCACTTACAAATGAAGACCTGGAGGATCCGCTAGAGGCAGGAGGCAGCATGGTCACATATGTTTGAACATAGTTTTGCCAGCTTGGTTGTACATCAGTTGTCCCTAAGGACTTGAAAATACCTACGTGATTCTCCATCTCCAGAGTTTCTGATTTAGGGTGGGACCTAAGAATGTTCATGTCTAGTAAATTCCTTGATGATGCTAGATGCTGTTGGCTCCAATACTAAACCCTGTGGACTACTGTGGAAGCATGTAAGAAGCTAGAGCAGAGATGGGTAGTTTTCAGGACCTTCTTTGGTGAAGTCATGACCGTGTAGTAGAGGTGCGGTTTGTCTCACATACTTCAAAAATTTTTGTTCATATGTATGTATTTATGTGGGTTTGTGTGGATGACTGCAGAGGCCAGAAGGTGGCATCAGATTCCCTCTAAAAGTGGAGTTACAGGTGGTGGTTGTGTGCCATCCTGTGTGGATGCTGGGAACTGAAATTGAGCCTTCCACGAAAGCAGCATGTGCTCTTTACCACTGAGCCATGTCTCTAACTCTTTGTCTCACTTTCTAGACATCCAATCTTTTCTTTCTCTTTCCTAAAGAGTGCTTCTGTTCTTTTCTAAGGCACCCAGGCCTTCCTCGTAGATAAGGGCATTTTAGCAAACTATAATAGAGTTTTCTTAGGATGACACAAAGAAATGTCTATTCACCCTAGAATGGGAAAGCAAAGCAAGGATTCTGTTCAAATCCACTGTGATGAACTGATGAGTTGGTTTTACTTACACGATCATAGGTGACTCAAAGGTCAGACCACCGGAAGTTTGTCAAATTACAGAAGATGAAGCCGCTGAAGAATCCCATCCATAGAATGGGTGACTGATAAAGATCTGGACTACTGAAGAGTCCTCTGGGCAATTCAGGAGCTGCTCCAGGACCTAGGTGCTTCTGCTTCCAGTCGATTGCTTCCTTCTTGCATCATGACAGGGAGGAGAGGCTCTGGTGAGGGTCTCGTGGAGAAGGTTTGAGAGCTTCTTCAGCCTTCTTGCTTCCTTGTCAGTGAGCATGATCCCAGGAGGGTCTCATGGCAGTATTCAGCAGCTTTCTTCCAAGATGGCACTGGTCTTGTCCAGTCTGAAGGAAACAGACTCGCCACTGCAATATATAGGGCTTCCCTTAACAAGGACAATAGGTGAAGCTCAGAAGTATTTCAGATCGTTCTTGGTGGGTTGAAGGCTTTAGGGACATACAATGCAGGTGGGAACTTACTTTAGCCATATGATCCATGTAATCCACCTGCTCCTTAAAGTATCTGTACTCCAGCCACCTCACAAATGATACCGTTTTTGCTTCCCATTTCTCTATACCTAACCCAGGGCTCTTACCCACCAGACATGTGTTCCTTGTACTCAGAGAAACAATAAAGCTGTGGGACTCTGTACCTCTTTCCTCCTTTCACTGGGAACAGTGCTAATAGAAAAGAAAGACATGCTCACCCAGAATCCTTCCCTCTTCCGGGTTCACCTGTATGAGGTGGGCCTCATATGCTGCTTAATATATTGAGAGACAGCCAGGTGGGTGGTGGCACATGCCTTTAAACCCAGCCCTTGGGAGGCAGAGGCAGAGGCAGGTGGATCTCAGTGAGTTTGAGGCCAGCCTGGTCTACCAAGTGAGTTCCAGGAGAGCTGGCACTGTTATACAGAGAAATCCTGTCTCCAAAAACCAACCAACCAACCAACCAACCAACCAACCAACCAACCAACCAACCAACCAACCAACCAACCAACCAACCAATCAAACAAATAAAATAAAAATCTGATAGACCAAAGGTGAATAGGAATGGAAGGGAGGCATTGTACTGGGAAGGACTAAGACCCAGTTAGAGAATGAGGAGACGAGGGGAACTCTTCTTTCTCGGGGACTGTTGGGAACAATTTATTACTCTCATGTGGAAGAGTAGAAGAGTGAAGGGAGGCTTCAGTATGGTGCCAGGCTTGCGTTTTTATTTATTTAGTTTTGTGAAACAGGGCCTATTAAACCAGCTGGTCTGTGACATGGCATCCTCCTGCCTCAGCTTCCTGTGTGCTAAGGTTATAGGTATGTGGCACCATGCCTAGTTGGACTTGAGTTTTGAAAGTCCTGCTCCATCTTAAACTGGAATGGTAGATTCTGGGATTTATTTGGGTTATACATGTTTAAACATGCGAATAGATCTAGGTTTGCTGAGATAGTTCAGAGGGTGAAGGCGTTTACTGACTCCAGCAAATTGTCCTGTGACTTCCATATGTGGGAAATATATAAATAAAAATAGTAGAAACAAAACATTATGTTTTTAATGTTGAGTTGTAGGGAACAATGATCTGAAATGGTGGTTTTCAAAGCAAGGTTACAAAGGACTTATCTGTATTGTTTGGGAACTAGATACAAATGCTTAGCTTGCAGCCCATCTATGTTTTTCCAAGCTGTCCAGCATGCTTTGAGAGGCAGGGGATGGGGGAACCTTCTGAAGGTACAGCAGCCATTCTTGACTGATCAAGAGCCACAAGCCCAGGAAGATGGCTGGTGGGTAATGTCTTGTATGTAGGATTTCCACACTACCTACTGTATCTGAAAAGCCTATGAAAACAGGGCGTTGTGGGAAGTAAGACTAATCCCAGCACTCCTGAGTTAGGAGGACTGGGAGATCCAGACAAGGCTGGGATGCCTAGTGAATTCCAGGTCAGACTGGACTGTGAAGCGAGACTCTGTCTCAGATAATCAGCGAGGCCTATACGCCAGCAACATTGTGAGCTCAGCATTGAAAGCAAAGGGGTGAACGTCTGAGCTGGCGCAAAGAGAGTTAGCGGAGTTCCCGTACTGGACAACTGCACAGGAAGGAATCTACGCCACAACTGGGAAAGGAGCCTGGGAAAGTGGCTGTGTAATGGGTCAGTGACTCCCGGGTCATTGGCTGCAGGACTGTGCTTATTCTCTTGCCTTTTATCTTTTGGCACCAACTTGATAGCATGTGACCTTGTTAGTCTTTACCTAGCATTACATTATTATTTCTTTCTTTAAATAGCATTTTGCCTTAAAAAAAACAACAGTGTCTGCGTGTTTGCTGTGAAAGATTTTAAATACTGAATATAGAGTAAAATAAAATGACCTGTTAGTACTTCATAGATGTGGAGATATTTATCATTAATGTTTTAGGCCAGAAATTTTTGTGTATGCATTGTGATTCTACTCTCAGGAAAGTTTTAGATTCTATTCCCCCAGTGTGTTATGAACTCCACCAAGTACTTCGGTGTTCTTGAAATTTTTTTTTTTAAGTTCAGAAGAATTTTTTTTTTATCACAAGTATTATACTTAAACTGCAGTTTACTTAATCAAGGACTTTTAAAAATTAAAATTATGTCATCTCAAGCAGCATGTAAGTTATTGAGAAAACCTTCGATTATTTCTTAAGATTATGGAGTCAAGTGACTATTCCAAGTACCCTTTATCATGCCAAGAAGTTCCTTCTTAAAGGTTTATATCACACATTACACTGTCAGCTCAACCTGCTTGCAGAAGGTTGTCTGTTTTTGTCTCATGTATTGGGTCCTTCTTTTAGAAACTATTTAAATCCTAAAATGCCTGTCATTAATTTGGATTTATAAAAACCTCGTCCTATGCCATCCTTAAGTGCTTTTTTATATAGTATGGTAGTTGTTTCCTCGTCTTCTGTTTACTTCTTTATGTTGCTTGTCACGCTGATTAAACCAGCATATTTTTTTATAGTAATAGTATTTATCTTTGTCTGTGCATCCCAAATGAAATAAAAATTCAAATACATCTCGATTTAGTTGTTTTATAGTTTACTTGTACTATTTTCTCGTTATTTTCCTGGGTGATGTCTGAAGCCTTATCTCTCATTCCTTGTGCTTTTCTGGTGTGTGGCTCTAATTCCATGGCCAGGAAAAAGAGTCCATTTCTCTAGCCTTCTGAATCTAGATGTATCTTGAGACTGGTGTGGCCTGTCACAAGGCAGAAGTGGCTGTG
>LOEQ01000199.1:170090-190322 GCA_001685075.1 Bramus lutescens | reverse complement strand
GGGTACATGAGGGTGGGCATATGCATCCATACTTGCATATTTGGAGGGCAAAGGTCAACATTAGGTATCTTCCACTATCACTGTCTACTTACCTTGTTGAAGGAGGATTTCTCACAGAATTAGAAGCTCGTGTTTCAGTTAGACTGCTGTCCAGTGAGTCCCCTAAGCCGCTACGTGTGTCTGCTTTCTTAGCTCTGGGCTTAACAGGAAAAGGCTGCGGGAGCCAGTTTCTAGATGGGTGCTGAGACTCTGAGGTCACATCTTAATGTTGGTACATCAAGTGCTTTACCGCCCTGTCCCCCACCAAGCCATTTCTCATTCATTCCCCCACCTCAGCCAACTCCCAAGCTCCTTTGGCATGGCTCTTAACCGATGTGAAAGGTTCTGCTTTCCACCTCTGGGAATCTGCCACCATGCCCTGAGAAGCCCAAGTCAGGTGCCATGGCCATGTGTTCCCACTCATGGCCCAAAGTGAACCCAGTGTTGACACCCAACATCCTTTGCTCGGAGAAGTGAGTGACTTTAGATACTCATCCAGCCTTACGTTGCAGCCTTAGCTAACAGGTGACCTCAGTGTCCTGGAGCAGCCCACAGAGCCATGGAATCACAAGAGCCATAGAAGACAATAAACATTGCTTTAAGAATCCTAAGATACGGAGTGGCCTTCTTCCATCTACTGCAGCAGTGGATGGTCAGCTCATTTATAATGTAAGTATAAAATTAGCTCTGATTTTCCCCCTAAGCTGTGTCACACGATTGCTCTTCCATTTTTATTGATCCCTTTCCTTATTAGTTTGTAATGTCCTCATGTACTAATTACTGCATATCTGAGGTCATGCTCTTATGATTCTGTTCTGTGTTAATTTTTAAGGAGTCCCTTTTAACCTCTTATGACATACAATATACGTCCCTGCAATTAAATATCAGTAATGCGGAAGCTGAGACTGCATTAAACTATAAGATAGTTTAGAAGAATCAACATAGTTTGCTATATTTATTTTTATTACATGCTGTTCCTGGGAATTAAACATTTTTGGAATTATGGTTTTGAAATTTATAATTGATAGTATATGAGAAGCCTATTGTTTATGTCACGTATGTCATGCCCTGTTACTGTATTGAATTTTATTATTTTAATAGTAATTTTATTATTTTTTATAGTAATTTTTAGGAAATCCTATTGGGTTCTTGGGGAGGTGGCTCTTTGGAATTTAACTGGACACGAAGAGTAAATGTGATGCTCCTTCGGAGAATGTTTAAGCTGGAAGGGATTTGGTAACCATTTAATCCGTTGTCTTAATGACGTAGAGAAGTTAAGTTTATGCCATCCCCAGTTCACGTGAAGCAGGACTGCGCCGCAGACTAGACACCCTCTCCTTCATCCTGAGTTCTTTCCCTGCACCTTTGGCAGCCAGTCCTGCCTTGACTTCTTCCAAAGATAGGAGCTCCGTGCTGCACAGAGTCCCCTATCCCTTCTGATTGCTAGAACGTTTTTTTTCTGTGGTTGAGCTGCAGTTCTGTTTTCTGGGGTCTGGTGTGTCCTTAGAAGGATAGAGGAGGAAAAGTTTTGTCAGGTTTCTAGATGTCACGATTGGAGGTTCTGATGGCCGTGGAGAGATCGGTGTTACTTGTGGGTGGACTGAGTGAGATAAAGGATTTGGGAGGGGTTGAAACTGTTGTTTTCTGTTTTCATGTAAGAACCATGTAACCTGGGCATCTCCTAAATAGTTGTTGAAAAGATTTGAATGTTATGTGATGTTTCTAAGTTTGCTAGGCCTATGAGTAAGCATTTGTCTTAAGGAGGACTGAGCATCTTCACCCCAAATGCCCATTTTCTGTTTCTACCAGGGCTGCGCATGCTGGATTAAGAACAGGTTAACTAGGGACAGTTGCTTTTGATGCTTCATTACCAGGCAAGATCTCAGTGCCAGGGGGCTCCATCCAAACTCACTGACCCAGTGAGGAGCACTTCCATTATTTCAGACTCCTGAAGGCAGAGCTCTTCTTCAGCACAAAGACAAAGGAAGTGAGGCCACAATGCAGAGGAATTCCCTCTGTCTGTAACTGCTAATTGGACGATTGTTCTGCAGTTCTTACTATGCCAGGAAACAAGAGCCCTCTAGCCTCGCCCACTGCTTGTAAACTTCCTTTGAGATGGAAATCTTTTTAAAAAATTATGCTGTCAAGTTTGATATGCTCAAACGAAACCTTTTCTCTGCTTCTTACCAAGGGGCTTACTGTTCCCGAGTAACCTCAGTGTTGGCTCCATGGCACATTTACATTTGGCAGAGAAGGAACCCTGCCCTTGTTCTCCTGAAGCTCGTGGTTCTACTCCAACTCCAGGTTTAGGAACATAGGGGCAAATTTGCCCTGGATATCTTCTTATGAAATGGTGACACAAAGCAATCTCAGTTCCTCTTGCCTCCACAGGGGCACACACTTGTCTGATCTGGGGGAGTGAGGCTTTGAATTCTTTGGGTTTGAAGACAAAAGGAGGAGGGAGAAATCTTTCTGGGACACCTTTCAGAGCTCTTGCGTACTCTTAAATAGACTGATCTTTAGACACAGCTGTCATGGAGGGGACTCTGCTATTGCATTATTTCTCTTGTCCCATCCGCTCCTCTCTGCTCATGCCCTTCCTCCGCTAGCTCTCTACCTCTCAGAACACTTCTAAACCCTTCTAAACCCTCTGCTCGCTAGGTAGATTCAACTGTCTGCTCTCTTCACTGTTTTGGTGGGGAAAGATGTTTTTAATGCCTCCAAAGTGTTTGCCCTAGTCAACCCCCTTGTAATTTGCAACCAGTAGAGGTGGTATGATCTAGAAGAACAAAGCAGGTTCCGGTGGGTGCCAGGGAACTTGGGTTTTTGTATGCGGACTCGCTCTGCTGTGACTTATTTGGCTAGGCTATTACTCTGTGTATTTGAGTTGTAATGCCTGTTAAACAAAGAAGTTGTATACGTTGTAGCTAATCTTTCTTCCTGGTACATTACATTTGGAATTTGGAGTCTAATGGGAGCAGGGACACATCTGTTTCTCGTAGGGAAACCCTTGTAATTGTTTTTTTTTTTCTTTTCCTCTTGCTAATTCTAGTTTAAAGGTAGTTTTTTTTTTTTTAGGTTATGAGAGTCTAAGGTTTTTCAGATGTGAACTGCAGGAATGAAGGGAGATTAGCATTTGTTGAGCATTGGGTTTTTATGGGGCCAGGAGCTAGCTAGTCAGCTATATGATGTCATCGAGCTGGTTGAGGTGATCTGGCCAGATTCATTCAGTGACATAGCCACAGATCGAATTGGACTCAGTGACTTTGCTGTGGCAAGGTCTTCTGGCGTCTCTACTGCTAAGCCTGCCTACCCTTGTACCCACGCTTCTGTCTTCCTCGTGGTAGTGTTTAGCTGGATAGTAGAAGACAAGAATGTTGCTGTTGGCCAGGGGCAGTCGCTGAGTGGTCAGACGCTACTCTTGCTGTTACATAGCCGTAGTTCTGCACGATGAATACAGAACCTGCCGAGGGAGAAATTTTTAAAAGACCTTTAGGCTGGCTGCACATGTAGTATTTACAAGCTATGTTGACCGGTAGAAACTGGTTTTATAAAAGGTCAGGTTTGTATTGGAAGTTGTTCAGTTAACAGTATTTTCTATTTACTTCTTACTATTGCTTGGTACCCTGACTGTTCTTGCAGGGGTGTGTGTGTGAGGCATAGATGTTTGTACAGTGCTGAATCCTTGTAAGCTGTATACACTCAAGACTCCAGAATGAGCAAGTCTTTTCTATGGAAAAACTTAGGATGGTGTGTATTTTCATGTGCTCTTCTAAATATCATCATCATCGTCACCACCTCCTCTGCCATGACCACTACCACGACCACCACCACCACCACTTCCTCCTCCTACTCCACTACCACCACCTCCTCTACCACTATCACCACCACTGCCACCACCACCACTGCCTCTTCCCTTTAATGTCCCAACAATTAAAAAAAAAAAGAAAAAACCCCCTTATTTACTAATCATTTCATGCTACAATTCTCTTGACTGATTTCACCACTGGCACGAGGCAGTTGGATTCTGATTGAGTGAATGAATGAAAAAATAAACATGGCGTCATGTATCAGAAATTCTCAGAAGACAGACTGCATACTAGACAGTACCATGCTCCCTAGAGGTTATACTTTTGTTAATCTGTTTATACATGGTCATGACACCATAGATGCCCCTCCTACTCCAGAGTAGAGTTAGAAATGTTCCTGCCTGTTGACCATACATAGAAGCTGCCTGTTGAAGGTTGAGTGTGTTTGGGCTATCTCAAAGAAGCCTGGGGTTCTGACTACCTTCCGCCTTTTCCACGTGGAGGTGCTTATTCAGTTGTGTCAAAATTTTGGCTTATACATATATTTGTGTGCATTTCAGGCTTGGGCTACTTGGCTTCTATATTGGCTATTTTTATGTCAACTTGATACAAACTAAAATCATCTGAGAGGAGGGAACCTCAATGGAGAAAAACACCTCCAGATCAGGCTGTAAACAAGCATGCAGGGCATTTTTTTTAAATTGGCGATTGATAGGGAGGGCCCAGCCCATTGTGGTTGTTGTTATCCCTGAGCTGGTGGTCCTGGGTTCTATAAGAAGGTGGGTATTCTGGGTAGTAGTGGTGCACGCCTTTAGCAGAGGCAGGTGGATCTCTAAGTTTGAGGCCAACCTGGTCTACAAGAGCTCTTTCCAGGATAGGCTCCAAAGCTACAGAGAAATCCTGTCTCAAAATACAAACAAGCAAACAAACAAAAAAACAAAACAAAAAGAAAGCAGGCTAAGCAAGCCAGGGAGAGAAATCCAGTAAGTACCACCCCTCCATGGTCTCTGCATCAGCTCCTGCTTCCTGCCCTGTTTGAGTTCCTTCAATGCTGGACAGTGATGTGGAAGTGTAAGCTTAATAAATAAATCCTGTCTTCCCCAAGTTGCTTTTGGTCTTAGTGTTTCATTAGCACAATAGCAACCCTAAGAGAGCTAAGATAGCTTCAAATTTTCACTCTCAGCAAGTACTGCGCTCTCTGAGCCTTGGGTTTTCTCCTCTGTGAAATGGGATGTTAACCTTGAGAGCTGGAGAGTTAGTTAAAGCAGAGAGCCACCAAGCAAGCCTTCTGCTAACATCAGTTCTTATTTTTACCGCACAAACGAACCATTATTGTCGGTAGAAGTTATGTTACATTATTAGAATATGTGTTCATATCCTGCTGGCTAGTGAACTTCTTTACGTCCCCTGTGGGTCCTGTGCTAAGCAGGGGAAGGGACAGGGAGGTTTGCTTCATGCTTGTTTCCACAAAGGGCTTCACAGGACAGGGCGATGAGTCAAAGGCATCGGAAAGCGCTGCATCAGTGGGACCTGTGGGCTCCTGAGGTGTGGAGTGCGCTTGTGGGGAATGACGGTCACAGTGAGGTTAGAAATGGCTGGGGTAACTAGAAGAGGCTGCCCAGAGCGGTGCCACCCCCACTGGGCGTCTCAGCCAGCATCCCAGGTCACTTTTATTTTTCATACCGCTTTAAATAATAAAATCTCATTCTCGATTTGCCCTCTGCTCATTTCCTTGTACTGAAACATACTCCAGGCATGGGCTGGCCATCTCCTGAACATGGACATTAGTGATTGCCTGTCCTCTGCAGGAAGCTGTGGCCTGGACCAGGGGTTGGAGAGTGGGAACCTAGCCCTATGGGCAGACTATGCATAGTCTCTGTTCTTGTCTACCTACTGGTTAAGGGGAAAGGAGACAGAGCTATATGCAGTAGACCTGATCAATAAGTTAGTACAAGATGTATTAAAACAGTGCTACGTAGGGGATAGAAGAGGGGGGAATGCACTTTGAACTTGGAATACAAGGCAGGAACCTGGAAAACTCATGGCAAGGAAGGGGTGATAACAGCTGTTCTTCATTGGTGGGAATATTGAGGAATGGGATGGTCACACATTGAGGAGGGCCCCAGCTCGAGTGTGTATGGGGGGGCTGTGGTGAGATGTTAGATATGGCTGTGAGTGCAGAAGGAAACGGATGCAGCCAGATCTCACCCCCCCAAATCAGCCATAATTAGCAAGATTTTTTTTCCTGAAGCCATTTTCTCTATAGCAAGAAGGGGGAGGGGGAATTAGATGGCCAGGCATTCTCAGCCTTAGGGGTTAAATGTTAACTTCTTGTTACAGTTAACAACTAACTCAGTCTTTTTTTTTAGAGAGAGAGAGAGAGAGAGAGAGAGAGAGAGAGAGAGAACCTAATGCCACATTAACTACCTCACTTAAAAAAAAAGTCAAAAGCCCTACTTGTCCGTGTTTATGTGGCTGCTTGTTTTATACTTAAGAGGCTTGTAGCTCTTGCAGAGCTGCTGCACATTTGAACAACAGACTGTAGAAGCATCTTTGTGAATTCCCCATGTGTCTTCTGCAGGCTTTGCAGACAGTTAGCTATTTTAGAACACATTCCTAGTTCACCCATTAGAAAATTATGGGTTTTATTTGTATAAACTCAGCAGCTAAAATGGGGCTTGCAGAAAGGTGGGTGAGCTCACCACAGTCTGCTCTGACCCAGGCAAGTTAATGACCTGCCCAGCATTGTTCCCACCGGTCTGTACTGGCTGACTTCACCAGCAGTTCCACTTGAAGGGAGACATTGTTTCTCGGGCTGCGTTCATCAGGAGCTCTCTGCTACCGGCCTCTTAGCAGTCCCCGAATGTGCACGCTGCCTGTAATTTATAAAACCTCAAGAGCAAGTGGCCCTGGGAATGTATGCAAAGTACGCCTGGAAGCCTTCTGAGACCCCCAGCAAACAGCGAGATGTAAACACCTCCATATCCACATGTGTACCCTAGCAGACACTGCCTGAGGGAACCCTACTGTGGGAGGACCTCTTAACTGCCAGTACTTTGCAGTGCAGTGGCTAAGGAGCATGAATAATTTAAGCATGCGCGAGGTGCCTTTGCTGATGACTCTGATCACTGCTCATAAAGAGTGATGGTAATGTATAGAATGAAGGTAGGTAGAGGAAGGGGCGTGGGATTGCAGTTCATATTTGCTGTAAATATGAAATATGCGGGATGCTGACTTAAAAAATTTTGAAGATATTACCTGCGTAGTATCTACATTTTGGTGAAATAATGATGGGCCAAAGGAGATTAATTGCAGTGGGCTTAAAAGTTTTAAATATCGGGAATTAAGATAGGTTGGCTGGAAAGCATAGAGAAAACGCTTTTAATTTGGTGTGTGATTGAAGTGAAGTACTTGACACACAGTCAACTGGAGAAAGAAGGGCAGTGCAGTTTTTAAAAGTCAAAGGGAGCATTGTTTGGAATGAACACAAGTCAAGCCTTGGTATCTGTATCAAAACATCCCAGCATACCCCGTAAATCAGCCTTGTTACTATGTATCAGTTCGGAAACATCCTGACATTCCTTCTGGCCTGTTGTGAGGCGCTATTGAATTATCTTTCCCTCTGCTGTTTATCTAGAGAACGGTTTAGTCTTTTTATGAGACTCATTAAAGACAGAAGGGAACCCGTCTGATAAAGAAGGGTTGGAAGCGAGCATTCTGGAGGCTCCATCCTTGCTGCAGAGAAAGAGAAGCCAGTCAGGCATTGTGTCCACAGCTGCTAACACAGAACTCCATTTGCCAGGCCCAGGTGACTTGGATAAAACTTCATTCTTTGGTGTCTGTGAACGCATTCTTGGGAGGATTGCTGCTGGGTAGTGTTGCATGTCAGAGATGAGGGAGGGTTAGTTATTAACCCTGCAGAGAGGGGAGAGAGGGGCAACGGGCAGCTGCTGGAATGAGGAAAGGAGCCCGCCGAAACATTTCCAAAAGGTCTTTTTGTTGTTTATACTTGTTAATTATTAATATTAATTATTGATGAAAAACGGTTTTGAGTTACATGCCACACATTGTTTAGGAATGAATTATCACACTTCTTATCTGGAACTAGAGTAGATATTGAACTCTTTCAAGTAATCCATATTTATTCATTTAGCTAGATTTTTCAACCCCCTTGGAACGCTAAAGACAAGGATGTTTGAGGTGTTGACTTGAGGAGTATGTTTTACGGGCCTACACACATTTCCCCCTCAGCCTTGGGTGACTTCTAACACTAATCAGCATGCTAAGAACTGAATTAGTCCAAAGAAAGGCAACAATTTAAAGAGGAACCAGATACAAAGTAGCTATCTCATAAGCAACAGGTGGTTTGTGGGAGGTAGCATTGCTACTTTAGTTGAGCAATGGTCTCCCTTGTTTAAGGTCTTTCAGGCAGGTCCTCTGGTCATCTCAGTCTCAGGACGGGCCTCCTAAGAGTTTCCATGTTCTGTAGATTCATGTGTGTTTTGCTCACATTCTGATGAGTGGGTGAGAAGTACATCACGTGATTGAAGCGACTCTGGAGTCAGACCGGAACTGGCTAAGGCTTCTGGGAAAGAGGGGTGAGACGAAAAAGTGGAGAGAGGCAGGAGGAGGAAATGTGAAGGGAGTTAGAATTTGGAGGTCTCTGGCAGGGTGGGGACAGATGTGACCTGGGACTTGGGTCTGGGAATCAGGCTGTAAAAGCCAGTGTTTAAGCTTCTTAGGCATTTGGGGCTTTTTTTTTGAATGCTATCAGGTTCACTTAAGCCCAATTCTTAAAGAACTGGTGTGATGCATCTCCCTGGGCTTTATTGACTTTTCTCTTTAGGTTGTTTCGTGCGTGTCCCTCGTCTCAGTGATCTATTGTAGCAGTGTGCACAAGTACTTAGTCTCAGCACTGGCAAGCAAAAGATTGAATCACCGCTAAGACTAAGTTCTGGTTTGCCAGGCTGGCCTCCTCAGGTTGTCGTTATTGGTTGGTGAGTTTCTTCACTTGGGAAAGTGGGAGTTCTGGCTCTAAGGCAGAGTAGGCTGCTGGCATGGGTCAGGTCTTTGTCATCTGAAAGACTTGGCCACTACCCTTCTCTGTGTCTGGGAGTGTGGTCTGCAAGTAGTTGAACAACTGTGTTTGGGCCACAGGTTCTCTGGGGGCCTGGGAGTTCTGCGTTAGTTTTATATGTGAAGGTTTTACGCAGATAAACTTTGCTTTCAATGGCTCACTTGGTTTTGGGATGAAAAACTCTGCCACTGTGGAAAAGGACAACACGGGCCTTTTCCACAGTGGCTGCCAGCTCTTGGTCTCTCCAGAGAGAATTCCTGGTAGGGACAGTTATAAAGAACAAATAATGCTTGTAAATGAACACAGTGTTCTTGCTTGAATATTTCCCATAATTCTAAAGAAATATAATACAGGTACATTTTTCTATGTTCTCACTGTGATTTAGATTTATGAGAAGAAGAAAAAAGGATTAAGGGCTGGAGCTTTTTCTTATCAGTGACTTAGGCTTTTATATCTCAAATTCTGGTCACTATAAAGTCTTCTAGTTTCTTGCCCTAGTCACGGTTGATATTTTCCCTTCTAGAGACCTTTGAGTTATTTTTATTCATAAGTGAAAATGTATTACAGCTTTATTTCCTTTTATTAATAATTCGTTCTTGCTCTTAACCACTCTTTGACTTCTTGGCATGCGGAGAGCAATGAGCTCATGCTTAATCATGTATAAACAACCATCTAATTATATGGTTTTGAATTTTCATCTGACCAGCTAAACAGAAATGACATAGAAACGAGAAATCTGACAGCCTTCCTGTCTCGGATACCTGGCCTCTCTCTCCCTCACCCTCTCTTCATGTGTTCCAGAGCATGCATGTTTCAACTTATCAAAAAATCAGTTTGCATTTGCCAAGTTTCTGAGGTAAAATTGTTCTTTTCAAGGCTACGTGTCAAAAAAACAAGTCTGTCAAGCTGAATTATACGTCTTCTTTTCTTACGTCTTTCAACTCTGTTCTTCCGCTGCTGGACGGAGGTGTTCCTAACATTCCTCTTACTGCCGGTGTCAGGTGACAGAACAACATTCAGGGACGGTTTCCCAATCTTTGTCCCTTTGCTGTCACTTCTGAGGTAAGAACTACTCCAGTTGCCCTGCTCATCCTCTGACACCATTTTCTTGAATGAAGATGGTGGGAAAATTTGATGAAACAAAGATGTTCTTCCTGTTCAGATGGACATGGAAAGAAGTTGGCCATTCCTTTCGCTAGGTACTAGAAATCTGAACACAGGCAAAAACTCTTGGCTGTTTTGACAATTTCAGCATAGATCGTCCAGGGTGCTTGATGGCAGGAGGGGTGCAAGGAAAAGCTCCCACTGAAAGACAATTACCACGTGACCTTCTGACATGTGGAACCTACAATAGTGGGACTCTAGGAAGGGTGGGGGAAATGAGACAGAAATATTCAATATTCGCAAAATACTAGAAAGTTTAATTTATTGCAAGATGAATGAATTTAGAGCCAACATTTACTATTGGTTACTATAGTTGGCAATATTTGCACAGTTGACATTTATCATAAGGATAGATTAGAATTTTAACACACATAGATAGGTAACTATGTGATATGAAGTATATAAAAACTACTTTGTGATGACTGTTTTAATATGCACACACACATACACATGACACACATCTAACTACCCCTTGCACTTTCAATATTTGTACCATAAACTTAATGTATTCTAATGATCACCTTTGTGGTTATGTGTGCTTTTGAAGATAGCATTTCACCATGTAGCCCAGGCTGCCCAGGAACTAGCTATGTAGAGCAGGCTGGCTTCAGACTAGTGGTGACCTTCATTGTCCTTTTCATGTTCTATGATTTAAAGCATGTGCCACCACATCCAGCAAGTCACACATTCCATGCTTCAGATTTCAGTGTTTTCTGCTTGCCAGTTACACTCTAGTGAAGGTAGGCAACAAGAAAGAAACGCTTCCCTTTTACTAATTTCATTCCGGATATTTTGCAAGAGGAGTACTTCAGAACTCGAGTCTAGCTGCTATCATACGAAGGAAGGAGTAGGGGCAGATGCTTGTGAAACTGGGTCAAAGCGACAGGTTTCCTCATTAGTCCATTAGTCTTGAAGCATAATTTGATTTCTCAGGTTCCCCCCCCCCAAAAAAAAATCCATATCTTTAACTGGCAAGATTTCATACACTTGCGGTTTAGTTGGAAAGCAGAGCCTCCAGCTTGAGAACTGAGGTTTGGCAGTGTCCTGCCGAGGTTAATGTCTGATAGGTGGATGTTGAGGAGTTAAATGCTGCACGGTGGAAGGATTCTGGTAATGCCTGCCCATCTTCCTGTCTGCCACTGGGAGCTGTTCTTACTTAGTGATTATAAGACAATACTTTATCACAAACCGTGGATTTCTTTCAATAGTCCCCATCCTTTCCTGGTACAGTGAGGCTTTTGGCTGAAGCTGTTAGTTTTGTTTTATTATGGAACATTTAAGGACAGAGGGACACGCACGTATCCTGGGCCACACTTATTTAAGATGGGCTCTGCTGTAGTGGGAGAGGAGGAGGGAGGCTTTCAGCTGTCAAGTTCAGGACTCTACTTACATGGTCTTTGGAGAGATGGGGAAGAATTTTATTTCTTTCCCTAATTATGCCAAAGGACACACTGACTTAAATCTCTTTAAATGCGTCATTTATTCTTCTCTAAGAAGCCGTATATTACTAATGAAATAAGACTGCCACTCAGCATTCCGCTCTTCCTCTCTTTGGCTTTTGGCTTTGGTATTCAAATTTTGATTAATAACTGAGACTCCTTTTTAACAAGTATTATTTCGGGGAGAACCTAGACACAACTCATAATTTAGATTTATTTTTTCCATACTGGCATCAAAATGTCATAGGATTGTTTTATGTTCCTTTTGTGGTACTGAAGATTGTGGTTGCCTGGTTAGTACTCAGCTGCTAAGCTGTATCGATAACACTGCTTTAGAATTTAGAATTAAAGTCATTTGATGTGTGCCAGTTTTCCCTGTGTGAATGATGCATTTGCATGCAGTGCCCATGGAAGCCAGTAGAGGGCACTGGATCCCCCTGGACCTGGAGTTACAGAGTTAGGCAGAATATAGTGAGCTGCGCTGTGGGTGCTGGGAATAAAGTGGTCCTCTGGGAGAGTAACTGGTGCTATTAACTTCTGAGCCATCTCTCTGGGCTGTGAGTTTGTGTGGATGTGTTCACCTATGTGTATGTGCACATGCACCTGTGGAGGTTAGAGGTCAGTATCTGTCCTTACTGCTTGCTTTCTTTCTGCCTTGTATTTTTTGAGTCTCTCATTGAACCTGGAACTCAGATTCGGCTAGTCTATCTTGACCAAGCTACCCCTAGGTATTCTCCTTCCTTCCACTCTCCAGCACTGGAATGTATATGCACCACTGTGGAAGCTTTCATGTGACTGCTGAGATTTGAACTCAGTTCTTCATGCTTGCCCTTTACCAGTGAAGCCATCTCTCCAGCTCCTGCTTTTGTGTTTGAATAGGAAGTGTTTGTGTTGGCTGCAGTGCTTTCCCTCCTATTCACCATTCATGGTTCGGAGTTACTGCTAGCAACATGGCTGACTCAGCATGCATAGGGTACAGGGTATTATGGTCACAGCCACTTAAATACTACCTTACCTTGAGTCCTGTACAGAGATGCTTAGATTGCACCATTTCTCTTGTGAGTTCACGGATAGCATCAAAAGAAACAGGAAGAAACTTAGTGTAGGCTCCGGCCAGGTTGCCTGTAAGCTGTGGTTTGTGAGATTTGAATCTTGTTAAAAACTATAAAATAGTTAGGGAGTTTGGTTAACATTGCATCATTTTATACAGTGATAACATTTCTTAACCAGAAGGTAGTTGTTTCAAGGTTAAAATTACTGCCATAATTTTCAGTGAATTTGTAGTTGACACCACTTAATATTCCGACTCATAGATAGTTAGGAAAGTTCTTTAAATAAACCATGTCCACTCTTATTTTTATGACTGCTGCAATATAAATAGTCTCAGTCATTGTTGATGGGGTATCTTGATATTCTGCAATGATGATACCCCAGAAACAGCAGAAAATGAACTTTTTCATCTTCGTTACTAGATGTCTCTTGAGAGGCTCACACACCAGCCCTTTTTTTGTTGAGCTCACAAAAGCTAGAAGCTAGAACACATGGCTCATCCTGGAGGCAGCTCAAGATGTTGGAGAAGGGCCCTTTACAGGTGCCTCAGTTGCTCTGAACCTCTTCCAGGCAGCTTGACTAGTCTTGAGCAGAGCTCAGAGCCTTTGTTGTTTACCCTGCCAGAGAGGAGCCTTCCCAATCTGGTCAGTTTCAGGGACTTCCTGAAGCTTTCTTGAGTTGCTTATCTTCCTGTTTAAAGAGCTCCGGCAGGATTGAATGTTTCAATTTTGGAGAAAACTGTTACATAACAAAGACCATTTTATCCCACCCACTTTCCAAGCATGGCTGAGCCTTCTAAAAACCTGCAGAAGGCCTCCCAGGGGATGCTGTCCTCCAGGAAGATAGAAAATGAGAGCTTGGCTCCTCTGAGACCCCATCCTGAGGTCATGACAGTCTTCCTAGCTTGGCTGCCTTCAGTCTTTGCTCTGCCTCCGCATTTTCAGAAAGTATTTGGACTGTCCTCTTCATACGCACCCGTCATATGCAGGCTTATAAACCTGCCCATAGCTCTTGTCTTGCCTGGACTTGGAGGTGTGCCATTCTTTAATAAGAACAGGGACTCCTAAGGCTTATGGACTACTTGCTTTCTGCTGGAGAGGTATGGGACAACTTTACATATTTGATTTATTCAATTCTTCCAACAGCCGTATGAAGGTGGGAGCAGTTATCACTCTGTATTCCAGATGGGTGGGCAACAAAGACACAGAGGGTTTAAGGAGCTTGCCCATGGTCATGGTCCTCATGGTCATGCAGCTTGTATGTGAATCCTCTCTGGCTCCGTCTACATCACTTGCAAGGTCTCCAGTGCGGAAGCTCTTAGCACTTCCTTCTCTCCTCACTCTGGTCCTCTGCCCTCCGGCCACGAAGAGGCTGGGCTAGAGGAGTGCCACCCTTTCCTCCAAGCTTCCACAGATCCATTTCTCATCTGTGATCTTTCTATATGCAGCACCAAGGCCCCTTAATTCAAGAGTAGCTGTTGCTCACATTTCTCTCTTAAACTCCATCCAGTTGGCCAGAAGATTTTGCAGAAGAGCTTGTCCCGATGGCCTGAGATCCCATGACCATCACAGTGCCAAAGTCCACAGTAGGTCAGTGTGACTCGTTCGTGGCCTTGGGAGACTAAGACAGTTTTCTCTTCGAAAGTACATTTTCTCTCATTCTTGTGTTTGTGGAAATTTTTTAAAAGTAATTCTGCCTTCATACATTTCCACAGTTGAATCCAGCAGACAGGCTTTGGTGTAAGCTCACTGTTAGACTGTAGGAAGGAGCTGCCTGACTCGTCTATGAACCGAAACTCCGTTGAAGTATCTAATACAGTCGAGAAAGGCCACGGTAAACCGATAACTGACCCACAAGCAATAAATCACCAAATTGTGCCTGTGCTCTCATTTCCATCTTTTGAGAGTAATGATTTGCTTATTTAACAAATGCATCTACTCTCTTCCCATTCCCATGGGATTGTTGGAGATTTTGTCAAGGGGAAAGCAGTAAAATGTGCTTATATTTCCTCTTTGGTTTTTGGGGCTAATTGTGGGTGAACTTTATTTAACACTCTTGCTATCCTAAGAGTCTCTGTGGAGCAGAGAGGCTTTCAGTTAACTTGGCAATTCATTACAAGGGAGAGCAGGAGGGTCAGCAGAAGCCCTCTTTACTAATTAGTTGATAATTGATGTATAATGGCCAAGTGATGGGACTTTAGGATATAAACCTCAGGAGCAATGTTGACGCTATCTTCCATCTTTCGAGGGGACTGGGAACTATGTATTCTTTATACCTTCTTACCAGAAGTACTCAGCAGTGTGGGAAAGCAAGATGAGGGCTGATGCCCAGGAAGTGGGGTTATTAGGAGTACAGACAAGCATGGGACAGTTTTCAATTTCTTAGGTATAAATGTGACTCCATTTGATATAGGCATAAAACAGAATGAGCAGGGAGCTGGTGATTCCACATTTTGTGAGCAACATTCCTGTAATGCTGACTAAAGCTGGAAGCGTGTTGCTGTAAAAATTACACCCTTGTGGAGTAAACACAGGAGAATCAGTGAAGGCAAATTAGTGGAGGGATTGTATGATTCGTAGGGTTCTCCTTGGGTTAGGGTTTGACCTATTTTTTGGAACACACTGGGAAGAAGTCTCGGGATAGACTTTATATAATGTACCACATCTTAAACATGATCTTCTAAGTCTTTATAATGTAATTACAAGAATAACTGGATTTACTCTTAACCAGCTTCTGTAATCATTGCTTTCTGAGTTTTCATTGCCCGCACTGAGCCTTCGTCACTGTCTCCTTTCTGTTTCAACCATTGTTGCTTGTCTTCCTCATGTCTTGGAGAAAGAGTTTACTCTTGGGAGAGCTCCTAGTGGTATGTACCATCTGTTCTAGCTTGGAGCCTCCCATGACAGCCAGCCAGTTATGCCAACAGCACAGAACCCCCAATGCCAGTTATGCCAACACTATCCAGTTAGTGGGCCCAGAGCAGGGCCTAGGAATTCACAGTTTTAAGGAAATAACCTTTGCGATGCTAACATACCGTCCAGTATGGAGTCACTGATGAAATGTTCAGCTTTAATGTCAGATTGTGTTAGCTTTCTGTTCCTATAGCAAAAAAGTTAAGATAATTAACTTATGAAGAGAATAGGTTATTTTGACTTGGTACTTGAAAATATTCAGTACACAGTGGTTCCATTGCTCGTGGGCCTGTGGTACGGGACCAGTGACCATGTTAACACTGGAGCAGATCCATTTGGAAATGTAAGAGGAGGAGGAGGAGACCAAGGCCCACAATCCCCCTCAAGGGAATACTCTCAATGATCCAAAGTCTCCTTTTGTGCTTCCCTCTATGGTTTCTATGAGCCCCCAATAGTTCCAGGCTATTGCTGAACATTCCAGGTCCCAGCAATGGCCCTGGTCTTTTGGACTAACTAAGCTGATCCCCTGAGCTCTAGCTCTTCCCTTCTTTGTGCTAGATCCACCTACCACAGGAACCCTGTTCTCCCTTTTTTATTTCCATGATTTCAGCCTGTTAGTTCTTCTCCATGTGTCTTTTCTTCCTTTATTGTTTTAGCCTGCTAATTTCAGTTAGAATGAGAATGTTATTCTTGAGTGACTCCCCAAAGAGGAAGAGCCTCTAAAAATTCAGTCTTCCCAACAAATATATTTTGCATTCCATTTGTCCCTCCAAGGGATTACTATGTGCACTGTAAGAGTTATAAGAAGCCTTGTAATAAAAGAAATATGTAACTTTTGTTTTATTGAGGTATTTTGATACTGTTTGACCCTGGGCATCTCCAGAAGCTTTTTCTTTTACTACTTAAGTGACACACCTTTGGAAATTCCGAAGGACTTTGAGAAATGTCTCTGGGTTAATCGTCTTCAGTGAATTATCTGTAACGTAGCAACTGTTCTCTTTCTTCTTAAAACTCTTGTTTATAATTTAGTGTCGTGTATTCAGTCCAGCACAGTGCGTTAACCTCATCTTATGGCCCCTAGGTGAGTCTGTCTGGTGTCAGTCGATGGGCAGCTCCATGATGACAGCACACAGTATTTCTTATCTCCTGTAGGTTGTGTGCAATTCTGAGCACCTGCTAATGCTATCATTCGGATTCCTATTCTTTGGCATCTCTAGCATCCATCCAGCCTTTCTGTATCTTCGAGTGGCACACTGGACACTCAGACACATTCTCTTCATGGTTAGTGCTGTGTTTTAGCAGGGAGACATTGCAGATTTGTTCCAAGGTTCCGCAATAAGCCTTGTGTGCTTGCTGTATAGTACTTTATTGTTTGCAGGTTTTGGAAGGGCTGTGAGTGAGGTTCTCAGAGGGCCTGATGACCTCGACCCAGTGCACGGCTGGCTTGGTTTTGCATGGGGCCCTAGGAGGATCCTGCCCATCCCTCTCAGGTGAAAAGCATGTACTTTTCAAAGTTCTCTCCGATATCCCCACTTAAGGAAAGAGAAAGGAGCCCACATGCTATGGTGCCTTGCCCCAAACTATTAATATATTACAGATGAACACCCATATTTCATTTATAAGACAGGAATCTGTGATCTAAAGGTAGATGGTTTCAGCATTTGCTCTGAGAATTTATTAAAATACCTATATTTTCATGGTATCTTTTAAGAACAGATGGGGGCAATGTATGATAAATCATACTGCTTTTAGAATTAGAGCTTACATGTTCATGTTAGAGTTTAGACTGTGGAAGGATACACATTTAGCTGTTTGAATTGAGCCTCTTAGAAGAATAATGCCGCAACTGGACAGACATGAAAATATCTTGGTTTTTTTGAATGTACATCTTTGACTTTAATGCCTATTATTTTAAATTTGTAATGTAAGTAAATGTGATCCCAACAAGAAGTCACTAGTAATATCTAGGTGATGCTTTTATATATGCTAACTTAATAAGCCTGAAGCCTACAACTACATATGCTACAGTCCTAAACATAGTTTGGAACCTGTGGGGGTTGTCACAGTATATTGAATATTTCTTTTTTTATCAGAACATCCTATTGTATTGATGGATGATAGGTTGTGAGGGCAGAGTTTTCAGTGATATTCCAGTGCTCTTTCTGTCTGGGCCACAGAACCAGACCACCTTGCCCACTCTGTCTGGGGCAACCTTATCACTACATATGTAATATCACTACGTACCTGGTGAGGCTTGCCTTGCCCCTCTGCCTAAGTTTATCCATAGAGGAAAGCTTGATCAGTTTCTTGTGGCACGCTTTCCCACTTAGTCTTGCTTCTACATTAGAGAAAGAGTGGGCAGTGTCTTTCTTAGAGAACGAGATGTTAGCAAGACGTGTTAGTACTTTTTGGGGTTCATAAATAATCATTTCTGCCTTCATGGCTCAGTTTGCATTGCTTAAAATTTGTTCTGTACCGCAGTGATGGTAACCACAGCCCAGTCTCATGACCAAGCAGACAGTATGTGTGTTGCTTCTCAGTTATCCTTTGAGTCGCTTTGTAGAAGAGTCTGAAATGTCGCAGTAACCTGCTCAGTGGCCAAGCTTCCATCCACAGGCTGGCTGTGGAGGACAGCCACCTTCTCCCATGCAGACTCAAACGTGTTCCATAGCAGTTGAGATTTGCCTGCTTTTGAAAGTGGCAGGATTGTTCACTTAGAGACGGGAAAGATGGTTCCGTGGTTAAGAGCAGTGCTGCTTTTCCAGAGGACCCGGGTTCTCATTCCTGGGGTTCAATCCAGAGAGAACCCCATTAAGGAAACCATGTAGGGCAGGGGTGTTTAAGTGCTTAGAACTAGAAACAGTGATAAAATTTTGAGCTTCAAAGTTGCAAAAATTTTACTTCAGAATGACCTAGATTGGATACAGCTATGCCTCAATCTTGTGATCATCAGGAGCAAAGGAAGGACTGGACTTACAAAAACTTTGTGTGCACACTGAAAGGTTATTGAGAAGTTTAATAAAATACTATTTCTGTCTGGGAGCAGGGACATGACTCAGCAGCTGACTGCTTTTGCTGCCATTTCTGACAGACAGCCCGGGTTGGAGTCCCCAGATGGCGGAGAGAACTGTCTCTCCCAGGTTGTTTTCTTGTTCTATGTGAGCACCGTGGCATGTATACCCGCACATATGCATACGACTGCACACACGTGCAGGTAATGAATACATAACTAAATGCTGAAGATAATACTTCTGTTTTTCCTTGCAGACTTTTGATTTTTTAAAAATCGGATATGGGGAATTTTTGATGCCTTTATTTTCTATTTCTGTACTATTACCTTGTTGTAAATTGTACCGAAGGCATTTCTCTTGAGATGAACACCTTAGTCTAAGACGGCCAGATTCTGTCTGAAGCAGTGATCTGAAAGGGGATGAGAGAGGTGAGCCAAGACTGGCCTGAAGCTGGAGCCCACCCAAGGAAGGATTGATCGGGCTACTGTGTGTGTGTGTGTGTGTGTGTTTGTCTGTCTGTCTCTGTCTGTGTCCCCTGTGTGTGTGTGTGACTGTATCCCATGCATTATGAACTATCAGCATTACTTCCTGTATATTTAAGGGGAAAGAAATTCTAGAAACATTATAAAATGGTACTGGAGACAGTTTTTCTTTCTTCCTTTTTCTCTTAAATTTTATTGAAAAACATTTTCATATACTATTCTAATCACACTTCTGTCTGCCCTCATTTTCTTCCCATTTCCTCACCCACACAACTTCATGCCCTTTCTCTCTTCAAAAAACACAAAAACTAAAAAGAAACACACACAACCCCCACAACAAATGGAAACCAAAATATACAAGCAAAAGTCCGATAAGATGAAAGAAAAAAGAGAAGAAAGAAACAAAGAAAGAAATAAAGAAAGAAAGAAAGAAAGAAAGCCCAAACAAAGCAAAATAAGACAAAAGGTCTACAGAAAATTAATATTGCTCTGTTTTCCTTTGGCTCACTACTCCTGGGCATGGGGTCTGTCCTGGAGTGTGGTTAATTTATCCAATGAGACTCCATTGGAGAAGATGAAGTTTTCCTTTGCTGGTGGGGCCTCAGTTGCAGATATCTTGGTTAGGGATGGGAGCCTGAGAGGAAGGGGGGCTTCTTAATAACATTGAGCTAATTTGTGTATTTGTATAATGTGTGTGTGTGTGTGTGTGTGTTCATGATGCGGAGGTCAGAGGACAACTTGGGGTGTTGTTTCCTCAAATACCAAACACCACCAACTTTTTAAAAAGGGTCTCTGACTGTCGTGGAGCTTTCTAAGTTTGTTGCCATGGTGGATTAGTAAGTCCTGGAGACCTACTTGCCTTTACCTCCCCAGTTCTGGAATTAGAATGAGGCCTGGCATCTTTCACATTGATCTAGTGTTTGAACTCATGTCCTAGCGTTTGCAAGGCAAGCATTTTATCTACTGAGCTGTCTTCCAGCTCCAAATTCAGCTAACTTTTTCAAGATATTTAGTAAGCACCACGTGCTAAATGTGTCACACATAGCAGCTCTTTCAGCCCTCTTAACAGCTGTATAGTTCTGGAAACATCAAAATCATTTTAGAATTAGGGAACTAAGACACGGAGCTTAAGCAGTGCAGGAAGATTATAAAGGTTAGTGGGTGGTGGGGCCATGATACAGATCTATGCTCTTGACTGTTGTGATAATAGCCTCTCTTCTTCTTTCTTGAACCTTTTATCTTTTTTTTT
>LOEQ01000199.1:156208-169955 GCA_001685075.1 Bramus lutescens | reverse complement strand
TGGAAGAGCAGGCAATGCTCTTAACCACTGAGCCATCTCTCCAGCCCCCCTTTTATCTTTTCTATCAACTTTCAGTGCTCTGTATCTAATGATTTGCTAATCTATTCTTGGAGATCACTGGGGTGTGGATTAAAACTTCTCTTTATGCTGTATGATCCTGGATTAAAAAGCAATTGATCTGCATGTATCATTACATATATTATTGGAAATAATGTGGGCACAGTGTTTTCTTTACTGGTATTATAGCCTTGCTGAATGCTTTGGATTTCATAATTATATTGTCCTTATACATTTAGGAATTAAAATATGAAATCTATGATTTATTCTTAATGCCCCCAGAGTTGATAGGAGCAAATTCTTGAGATCATATGCTGGATGAAGAAATGGCCTTAGGTGAAGTTGGAGATTATTTTCCTATTTCTGCAATCTTTTTTAGGTCTGAAAATGTTTCATAGAGAACCCAGATTCTTAAACGTGGTGGTATGTATATTAATGTTAACCAGTTGTCCTTAAAGCCATTTCATGTGTTAAGTGACCTGACCATTCCTAGTGTTAGAAGAAGATACTAGGGCAGAGAGATCTCAGGGACTCTGTCCATTGCCGCATAGCTAGTGAGGACAGGGGCTGTACTTGACTCTTATCTGATATTAATATTTTTGCCTAGAAAAAGTCCTGTGTGTGAGTTGCATTGTACTGTTTAGAAGTTGATCATGTGTGACCTGATGAAAGCTATTTCACATGACCCACTGAGAGGCAGGAATTTTTCTTTATAAAACCAGGCAGTGGCATCAATGGGGACTTAGTCCTTCCTTTTACCACTGTCTCCATGCGCTGCCTGGCTCTGTTAGCGTTCTGTAAGTGCCAGTTGATTAGCGATTAGCAAAGCTTTGATTATGTCAGCCCTGACCTCTCGTCTGTGTTACACTTTTCTTACCCTCTGTATCAGTGTGAATTTTCAGAGAACCAGCGAGAAGACATTCGCAGTTAGGAAATAATCAACCTATTTATGATAGGTGCAAGCCGATCAACCTTGCTCCTGGAGGAGACCCTGTCTGCTAATGAAGACAGTCATGAAAATCACGGCCCTTCTAAAATGACCACCTAGTTTAGAACCTCAGAGATGCGAAGTGTGAGGGTCTTACAGCAGCTCAGTGTGATCTTGGCGAGAACCTGTGTGGAGCTCAGAACACCATCCTCTCTGATCTTTATTTGAGCAGTAAACACATTTTTAAACACACACCATGCTGTCTCTAAAAATAAGCGGTATTTCGAAAAGAAAAACTAGTGCCCAAGTAGTTGGCACATCTGGTAGTCAGAAAAGCTGTATGGTTTGTTTTTATGGAACAACAAGCCAGGGAACATTCAAACTTGGCCAGTTGCAAATTTTTATCTGTGATGACACCTGGTTGAAAAAAAAATTGGCTCTGGTCTCAAAACAGAAAGAAATTGGAAATGGGCAGAGAATTAAACAGCATCGTTTACTATCTTGTGTTGTGCAAGGAAATATAAAGAACTTTTCTTCAACAGAGTGAAACAGAAAAGCAAGGGCAGACATGGAACAACCGTCAGTGACAAGAGCCGCCGACACCCATAGTACCTACCACGGTGCCCAGGCTTTGTGTGTGCTGCTAATACTGGATGCAAAGCCCCTTAGGAGGCAGCATCAGTTTCTTTTCCTCTTTGGTAGATGGTAAGATAGAAACACTGACTGCCAATTTTTCAGAAATTTGCCTCAGTCATGCAAAGAGCTTAATCCCAGGCAGGCCGTCCACAGAGTCCACATTCCGACTCTCTCCCAGTAGCTTGGAGCTGATGCTTATGTATGGGATTCTGAAAAAGAATTAGACTTTTAATGCTTTGTTAATAGTGTCTTTTGGTACAGCTCTTGTTTATTTCCCATTGTGAGCTCAATGGTGCCATTTTCTAGAACATTCTCATCGCTGCTTACAAATGCTGAATGTTTCTGAGAAAGTCTCTGTTGACACAAGCTGTCACTTTTCTGTGGTTAGAGGATGTTGAAGTTGATCCGTGTGTTTGGAGTAGGGGGTGGGATAGTGCACAGTGATGGGCCTACTGAGCAGAGAAGGACTGAGGTGTCTTATGATGTGAGTCTAGGCTGCAGGGTTCAGTGTCTGGACCAGGCGAACAGATGTACAGTTCTACACTCACCAGCCTCCTCTTCCATTCAGCTTGGTCAGCTACACTGAAGAGACACATCAGAAGATCGACTTAGTTTGGATTTTTTTTTTAAAAAAAAAGGTCCTATGTTTCATGAAAAAAGTCAGGAGGGCTTCCATGGAAACAGTTGGATAATATTCAATATTCATTGCAGTCATTCTTAGTTTTTATACATTCATTTAAGGCTTTCTATTAGGCTGGGTTCTAGGGGAGAAAATACATGTTAAACAAGGGCTTCATTTTCCCCCCCAAAAGAATTGAAGCGCGGAAATGAGAGGATGGTGGGAATGTAATAGGCTCACTTCCTGAAGGTGAAAAGACAGAGCACTCAGATCTGTCCAGATGACACTGGGGGTGGCAGGTGGAACTAAGGACCTTTGGGTTGAAACCCTGAAGATGCAGAGGGGCTCACTAAGTACAAAATTAACAGAGGGCTAGTGAGGGTTAGAGTAAAAGGTGCCGTGATCATACTTGGCAGTTGAGAATTCAAAGTGTACATGTCTTCATCCTATCTCTGAAGTAGTGATGCCATGTATGGATTCCATTGGTTCTTCATGTTTTTACTGCATATATAGATGCATATACACACGGCATTTTAGATTTGACAAGTAAGTATTAATATGCTTTGTTACCAAGCTGTATTTCTTGCATGGACTGATAGAGTGACTAATGTATTTGTTTTAGAGGTAGATAGATGTGAATGGTTTCATTAAGGATGAATCAGATACACAGTGACAATCCATTATATGAGCGTGTATGGCATCCTGGTTGACTGAGTGCTTGATATCTGATGTTGCTTTTAATAGAAATGTCTAGTTGCCGCGGCAGCTGAGGTAGTAACACAGGTTATTATAGCCTGCGTTAGGCTCTGCACCATTGCATCCTCTTTCCCATGGTTAAAAGAGAGCCCATGCAAATACACACAATTATGAATTCTCAGAGAAACTCAGTTTATGAGCATTATATTAAAAATATACCCGCCATTCTTGATGTTAAGGCAGAAAACCCTGACGGTCCAATGCCATGAGTCATAAAAATGGAATATCACCAACTGGTCTTGGAAGACATAAGATCAGAAACCTGCTCAGGTGGAAGAGAGAGGTGAACTTGGACATCTGAACAAAGATCTGAGATCTTCTTTAGGAGCCAGTGATCTTGGAAAATCAAAAGCATGCCCAGAGCCCAAACTGAAGCATGTGGGTGCCGTAAATAAACGGAGGAGGAGTTGAGCTTCATGTATGCTAATTCCCTGTGTGACTGTAGGCAGGCCATGGGCACCTGGGTTTTAGCTCCACAGCACTGGCGTGGAGAGGGGCTCCTGCCACCTAACGTAGTTGGGACTCCAGCAGGATGGTTGAGTTGTAGCTTCATTTATGGGGAGATGGCAACAACTTTCAGGGCTATTTTGTCTCAAGGGGCTCTTAGAAGAAAATGTAACCAAAATCCATGCCAAATAAAAGAACTCTTGGCAGTTTGGTTTATTTTGGGAGGAAAACAGAGTATGAAATTTTGCTTTCTAGAGCTAAAGAAAATTACAGTGATAAATTCTACATACTTTGGTCCCAAGTAGAGTGATGGCAAAGCCAGAGAATCTCGCGAGAAATGTATTCTCATTTGTTAGAGTTGGGAGTAGTGAGTAAGCCGCTGAGACTCAGTTGTTCGGCGGGTTTTGAAAAAGTGCATCCCCTGAAGGGAACATGTAGAATGACTAAGCTTTTAACTGTTGCTTTAAGCAAATGAGTCATGGCGATGTTAGCTGTTTCCTCTCTACTTTCACTTCTCTTTAATGACATAGATTTTTGTGGGTTTATTTGCCTTTTTTTCTTTCTCCTTTGGGTGTGTACCACAGCTTTTTAAAGAAAAATTGGAATATTATAAGTAATGAAAACAAAAAGGTTGTTAAATTCAGTTACCTTTCCAAGTGAGTGTTTTATGGATTTCCCATCTTGAATTCTTAAAAAAAATGTTTCCTGTCCAACGGCAGTATACTGGGGATGAAGAGGGGAAACTCAAGGTTAAAGGGATATAGCTTGACTATAATTCTCTTAAAGAGGCTATCGGGAAGTACAGATTCACAATCAAATCAGTTCAATGTTTTTGGTCCTCCCCCCCCAGCAGTATTGGCTTTATTTATTCTGTGATTCAGAATATTAGCTACTCTAGGAAGGAGTTGATTTGATAAAGATAATTCTGTCTACTGATCACCATCGCCCTTCAGTTAAGGATATTATATATTATGACTTTCAGCTTAATTTTCAACAGCTGATTCTCACTTCTGCACAGTGAAATTTAGCTGCATTTAATGGTTTGAGTGGTGATTACGAAAAGCTTTTTGCTATATATCATTACAGATTTTGTGTTAGAATCACATGCTTTTGGTCTAATCAGTATTAAAAGAGATACTGTTGTAACACCAGCACTTGGGAGGTGGAGGCAGGGAGAACAGGGGCTTAAAGCTGTCTTTGGCTACATAGTAAGTTGGAGGGCAGCCTAGACCACATGAGACCCTGTGTCAAAAAACTACACTTAAAAAGGACTGTCTCTAAAGATGAGCCCCGCTATAAATGTGCACATGTGTGTATGTACTGATTTCTGATGTAAGGGACATGAAAGCTAACCTGATTCATTTGTTTTTAGGGGCTCTTGGCTTTGGGCCTCAGTGCAAGTCCATTGGAAAAGGCAGCTGCAACAATCTAGTGGTCACCAGCAGTCCCATGATGGTTCAGCGACTGGGACCCATTTCACCTCCAGCAAGCCAGGTCTCCACAGCATGCAAGCAGATCAGTCCTAGCTTACCGAGGGCACTGAATGCAGCCAACCTGAATAGACCTCCTTCAGATTCCAGGTCTCAACTTACGTTTTTTTCCCCCTTTTCCTTCTGGTATAATCATACCCCACGAGTGTTGTCCCCTTTCTCCCTGAGCATGAATGTACTCACACACTCAGTCACTCACTCACTGGTGCTGAAGCAGCTCTTTGAGTTTTAGCCTTGTAGGAAACGTGTTTAAGAAGTGAATATGTGCCATTCCTAATTAGGATGAATGATGTAATTGCTGTTGTCTGGTCATGTGAGATTTGGGAGTCTCAGGACCCAAAGCCTAGTTAGTAAACTTGTCACTGCTGTACAAAGCAAGGCACATCTTGGCCGAATGAGATGCTCTGCACATCTGCCAGGCTTTCAGGTGTGCATTGCAGTGTCTCAGAGCTGGCTTACAAGCTGTCAGTCTGTTCGTTCACCTGTCCACTCATCTACTCAAACATGTACTAAGCACTTGGTGTGTGCATAATGCAGCAGTTTAAGGAAATAGCAGAGAGAACAAAGGTAGAACTCACGAACTCTAATGTGTTTGGGAAGACATAGCTTCACAGTTACACAAGCCTTTAGTTAAATATTTGTTTAGGCGGCAGCATCAGTGCAGTAAATACCTTGTGTCTTTCTCACTCAGGAGAGTTAAACTGAAAGAAACTACTCCCCTCTAGACAGAATTTTATCTTCCTCAGGATCCATGGGTGTGCGGTGGGGGTGGCGAATGAAAGTGGTCTATGGTATAATGTTTAAGATCTATTTCTTTGGAAGATTATTGTGTCATCATTTAGAAGTTACTTTCTTGGGAATAGCACAGTGCGGAATTTTTGCCCATTTATCAGATCTGAGACGATGGATCTTGGAGAGGAGCTGCTCCCTGCATCCTTCTGTGCCTGCTATAACCTGCTGAGGTGCCTTGTAGTCGAGACTCTATTTCTCCTTTTCCCTTCCTTCTGCTCATCTTTTCTGCTCTTCTGTCATGGCCTCCTTCCAGCCTCCAGTTGAGACTCGGAAATCATGACTCCCAGATCGCTTATTTATGTCCCCCCCCTTTTTTTTAAAGGTCAAAGCTTGTTTTCCACTTGAAACTTTAGTGATGGGAGGCTGCTGTCACTTTCCCATTGATGATTGTGCCTCAAGGGACTCCTCAGCCTTGCTGAGCACTGCATGTAAAATTAACTCTGCTCATTGGTGGGTGTCATTGGAAACCTTCAACTTCCTGTCTGTGGCACGTCCATCCCATGCCTGGAAGGCAGTCATAATTAATGGAGAGGCTGACAGTAGGCAGATCTCAGGCCGCTGAAGCCAGGAGCCTTACACAGTCTCTTTCATGGTGCGGCCAGAGGGGTCATTATCTTGGTGTTTCCTGGCATAGCTGATTCCTTAGCATAATATTATGTCCTTAAGAGACAACATCTTGACGATGCACTGACAAGTGTTTTGACTATGTATTCTGTGAGATCTTCTCAAGGAATGTGTTTGTGTGTATGTGTGATTCCCCCCTCCCCGGATGGGAAAATAAAACCACCAATGAGTTCAGAAATGGCTAGGTGAGGTAGGGTAGAATCCATGTATATCAGCTTGGAAAAGTTGTGTATTTTTTGTGGTCGTTACATGGGTTTGTGTGTTCCATCAGGTGAATAAAAGCTTGAGAGGCAACAGTGCAACCTGAATGCATTTTACAGTCTAGCACTAAAGCTAGTGAATAAACCAGCCGAGCATTTCATACATCGGCGTCTTCTATATATAGATGGGGGCCAAAGAGGCCATGAACCGTTCCGTCTGAGAGATGCCTGCCCTTTAAACAGCTGCAAAGTTGATTGTTTTCCCTACAGTTCTATAATTGCTATGCACTGTAGAGAATGGGAAGCTGTAGAAAAACCAATGTACTGACCCCAAGAAGTACATACCTTTCCAAGCTGCTGTACATGGCTTCTGTCCTCCTGCACCTAGTCATTTCTCAACTCCTGTTCTTTTTTGTCCATCCTGAAAAAAAAATTTTCTCAGAGATCTCCCAGAATTAGAATTTGGCAGTAAATGTGCTCACCCTGAGATTACCATGAGTGGAAAGTTGATACACACCCTTCAGATAGATCCATGTGAACACATGCCCTACAGCCCTGGCTTTTCTGGCCATCAAGTTGACTATATATTAAACACGGTTTCATAACTTTTCCCAAAATATATATCCTAACTTTTTTGTAAGACATCTTCTTTAGCCTCATATCATGGTTTCCTCCCACCCCAAATATGCCATTTTACAATGAAAGAAATAAAATGAATTCTTACCAGTCCTTTATTATTAGATCTTTAGTTCTTTCTTTTTTGTGATTTTAAAAAATGATAATTATATAATTTTTCTCTTCCCTGTCCTCCCTTTAACCCCTCTCTTTCACATTGATAGCTTTTTATTCTTTAATCATTATTGTTGAATATATATATATGCAAATAAATAGTAAATGCAATCTGCTGTTCCCTTCAGTGTTGCTTTTCTGGGTATTCTTTAGGTCTGAGCACTTGTCGTTGGGTAACAGTTTAGGGGGTTCATCCCTGGAAGAGACTCATTCTTCCTCCCTTAGCGGTCTTTAATTGCCTGTAATTCTTCAGTTAGGGTGGTGGCCCTGTGAAATTTCCCCTATCCACCTTGGTATGTCAACTGGTGTCATAGTTAGGTCTGTTTAAGCAGCCATATTGTTGATTTCACGAGGGTAGCTTCCCCGATCATAGCTAGAAGACACAATATTTCTGGCTATGGCAGTCTTCCATCTCCTCTTCCTTGAGCGTGCAGGGCTTGAGGGAGAGATGTATCAATGGCAGCTGGACACCCTGTAGTAGGCTGTTCTCTGCATTCAGACGAGTTGTGGTCTTCTCTAATGGTCTCCATCTGCCGGGAAGTGAAGCTTCTTTGATGAGGAGTGAAGGCAGCACATACCTGTGGGTATAAGGATGCGTGTTTAGAATGAAGTCAGGAATTATACTGGTCTTGCAAAGTGGCTTTGTTAGTCCCCCTTCTAAGTCTATGACCTCACTGGGCATGTGTTCTTAGCTAGGTGTACAGTATCAGATATGAGTTTCCTCCTGTTGAACAGGACTTCAGCCCAATTAGATAGCTGTTGGTTACCACCAAGATATAATAAATGCCTCTATTGAACCTTTAGGGATAGCTTGCCATGCTGACCATTGTGGTTCATAGGCATCACCCCAGGGTAGGATTACTGCATGTTTTACTCCCTTCGTAACTCGCATTGCAGTTCTGTCTCTTACTTTAGTGTTACCAGTAATACTTTATTGGATTAACCTACAAGTCTTTTAATTTCATGCCTCTAGTGGTTAGAATAAATTCTCAGGAGGTAAGATTTGTTGGTTTAAATGGCTACTAATAGCAGCTTTGTTGCTATTAATAGGCATTTTTCAAATTTTCAATTGCACTACAGAGAAGACCAACCCTCATGTGAGCTTGACAGTGGTCTCATATGTTTAGTTTTATTTATACATTTTATTAGTTTGAGATAATTTTGTAATTTTCATAATTGATATTTCTTCATTATCGATAATATTGAACAGTTTTCAGACATTTGCCAGCTATATTCCTTTATTTTTCTCTTTTCTTTCTCTTTTATTTTTTTCTTGATTAGAGTGTAATTTTCTTCTGGGGCATTCCTCTAAGAGAACATGCTCTACCTTTAGCTTGTGCTCTGTTTAATCCAATGATGGGAATCCTGCCTTGGTGCTGTGTATTTGCTGCGATAACTGCCCAGGCATTTCTATTAGCCCAGCACAGTGCTCAACAAATTCTGTACTCTGTTGAAGAGTCAGGAGCCAATGTCAGCTTAGGTGTCATGCATATCCTGCTGTAAAGGCCATTCCACATCCATCCATCCCTAAGTGACAAGTGAGGGACCTCAAACAACAACTTCATACAGTTGTCTAATCTCTCAGCCGAGCAGACCTGGTCAGTAAGAGAGATGGGATGCTTCTTGTGTGGGATTAGCTTGTCTAGTGTGTCCCCATGCACTGTGACTTTGAACTCACAATTGAATATTCACAGTCCTAGCAAGTATCATCCCTGTTGAAGGTGTGGTGGTTTCAAGACACAGAAAGCCTACTTAATTTGCCTAGGTTCAGTTTGCAAAGGTTAGGGATCGCCTAGTGATACCAGTTTGGATCCAAATAGTATGCATTGTTTTTATATTCTAAACTGGAATTATTGGCAGCAATTGCCTTTTTTGTTTGCAGTATGCACACAAAGCTCAAAGAAGACCAAGAAAGAGACTGAGAATAGACTCTAGGCTCCCTGTGCATTCTGACATCTTCTAAACCTGCTGTGTTCATAAGGCGTACCCACTCTTTTGGAAGATTTACTTGAATACATAGATGACAATTTCCAGATAGGCTAGGGCTGGTCTTTCCCAGGATCTATGGGTTTATGACACATGTCTGTCATGTATTATATATTATCCTCATAGATTAGTTACATGCACATTTGGTGTATGTACATGTGTTTTCCTTCATGAGCAGTAGTATGAAGAATTCCATATGACCTTTAAGTTAAAACTTCTATAAAGCTTTAGAACAAAACAACTCAACTTGGTCAGCATAGCTCCTACGGCTCCTTGAGAGCATGTTTTTCCTAATGGCTTCTAAGTTTTTCACTTTGTTTTTATTTGGTTTTAGTTTTATAGTCTTGCCTTTCACATGCTGTTCTAAATAAACCAGTCACCAGAAATAATGTCGTTAGGATCAGATGAACATATGGAAATGGAGATTGCTCTCAGTGTGGTGACACAGCTTTCTGAGTTCTTTGTCACTTTCTCTTCCACAGGCCTGGTGTGTGTAGCAGCAGGGATTACAGGCTAGAATCCTTTGGCAGCTTTCACACTCGTTCAGTGCACTGTTGCAGAAAAACAGGCAATTTGTGTTGCATTCCTAGCTTGTGTGATTCTAAGCCTGTCCTCACCAAGTCTTCCAATCAAGCAGAGCATTGTGGAACCACATTGGGGTATATTGTGAGAAAATGAGAGCCAGCTAGGTCTCTGCCAATCACTTCCCTTCATTCGTGCTTTATTAAGGACATCCCATCATTCCTCTGCTGTCCCAGATTTGTCATTATTTTCTTCTTATAAAAATATTTTAAGAGTCTAGTTAGTTTATGTCATACTGTGTATTCAATAAGTTAATATATAAAATGCTCTGTAAACTTTGTAAGTCATGATTATTGTTTTTATGTATTGATTCTATTCTTTGAGGTAGCATCTTGCTATGTAGTCTATGTTGGCCTTGAAGTCATGATCTTCTCTGCCTTCAGCCTCCTGAATCCTAGGATGGGATCCGAGGCTTGCAACACCAAGCTGGGCTCTTGTTTATGTATGCTCTTGATCAACAGGTGTTTGGGTACTTAGTTTGTTTCTAACACTCCAGCAGGTGCCTGGGAGATAGTGGAAAGGTCTTGCCATTTGTGAGTATGATCCTCAGAGATCCTTAGAGATGGTGGTCTAGACGGTAGAGAAGCCTTGCAAAGAGGCTCTTCATACAGAGATAGACTTCATGGGTAGGACTGAATGATTAGGTCTCCTAAAGTGCATCTTTGAGAGGCATAGGAAGCGACTGCCATTTGTTGGAAGTTTTGTTCCTGTTAGGTATACAAACTTGTTCTCTGTTCAAGCCTTTGCTTTTAAGTAGACTATTCAGGTTGCTTTCTGAAAGATTTTGACGGCTGCTTTGGAAAACTGAGATGCCGAAGAGGTTAAGCAACATGTCTGCAGTTGGGATATCCTGTGCTATATATTAAGCCATGTTCAGCATAATTTAAGAGAAATGAGTTGCATTATTGAAAAATGAACATATTTCTCTGTGCAGCCATTGAGCCAGATAATGCAGTTTTATCAGCAGAGTGCATACAATTTGCATGAGCTATTCTGGCTGTCAGTCATTGCTTAAAAGTCTGAAATGTTTTAGAATGCCTGCTTCCTGAAAGCAGGCACCTTGTTCACCATGGAGCTCTGTCAGTGTTCTGACATTCCATAGTTTCTTGACCTTGGTGAAAAGCAGAGTCCGTTGTCTCTGCTTCATATACAGCATTTTTACTGATGTAGATTGGATCTGAATGTAATTCCTGACTCTCACGTGGGATAGGGTCAAAAGGCTCTGGACATCTAGTCACCGGGAACCTTCTGCTGAGCTTTGCAGGAGGAGCCACGGGCTGGAAGTGTGCTTGGGAAATAATTGAGAAGTCTCCATGGGGAATTAGAACCCAAACGGTTCAGAGACCATTTGCAGACTGCAGAAGGACTTTGATCCAAATGTAAGGATGTGAACCAAGAAGCAGATCTCTGTCAAGGGCAGGTGGACATAGGTTCCTGCTGGGTTTGTCATTGACAAACATTGCCGCACCCATCGACAACTTCAGGTCCATTGCAGTGTTACCACCATACGCCATGCTTTTCTAGAGCTGATATGTTTTCTTGTCAGTATTCCTGGGTTGGCAGAAACAGTGTTCCTGATTTCCAGTTTGTGGTGTGTAGGGAACAGGTGAAATGATGCTTCCCCCTTCCTCTGTAGCAGGTTGATATTTAACAGCCAGAGACAGGGAGTGTGTTCATGGAGGGAAGTCACACATTTTGCATAAGAATTTTTGGTATTTAATGTATTTAAATAAAAGAATCTCGAAAGATAGTTGCACGCACATATGGAATAAACCAAGTTTCTCCGCTATCTGCTACGTCTGCATTGAGATGTGGAACCTTTTTTTCCTCTGTCTACACGTTGATCCTTTTCAGGATGAATATTCTGTCTGAGGGATATAGCTCTTTTATTGTTTTTAAGGCAATAATGTCCCTGGAAAGAAAAATGGATTTTCAAGGGCCTAGCGTTATCATTATAAACCACTTTGATATGCAAACAGTGAATTGTGACATTTTTAGCACTTCTTTTGTGAGCGGTAAGGACAGGGAAGGAATTGTTATAAAAATGAACCACTGCAAGTGAATGACCTGTTCTTGGCCCGATGCTGCTCAGATCCAAGGACAAGAGCTCATGGAAAACCTATCTTAACAAGTGTGGCTAAGACCCACGTGGCCTGGTGCATGATGCCAAACGCAGCTTTTCAATTTGTTACTTCTTCATGTATAATGCCTTTGTTCTATTAAGGACTATTCTGTGAGTGTGATAAAGAGTGAACTCTGTGCCTCCAGCACGCTAAGTATGCACTTTCTCCCCGAGGTATGCTTTCTGCCCATGTATTTTACATTTTCACAAATTTTCTAGGGTCATTTGAAATGAATGAGTACTTGCCATTGTAAATTGCCCTTTGAAATGTCTAATTTGATAATATCAGTGCCACTAAATTATAAAATTATTAGTAAGTCTTTAACTCAGACATTTAACTTGAAAAGTTTACTTAAAAAAAAAAACATGGGCTTATGTGTGACCCTCCCAGGTAGATTTTAATTGGAGACTAGTGCTGTTCAGAGTTATGTAACCTGAAGGCCTACCATGGTATGGTGCAAACAGTAGGTGTTTAACAGATACTCCTTTGGTTTGCCAAGACAAGTAGTTATAACTTTTTCCTAGTCCCCAATTTTCCCCCTCTATAGAAAAAGGGATACTTTGAAATAAACTGAGGACTATTTATTCTCAATTAAATTACTAGAATTATTTATACAATAGCTCTTTCATTATTCTAGTAAGCATTAGCTTTTATTGTTTGTCTTGATAATATATTATTTACCTGGAGCCTAAAGCCTTGGATTCTGTTGCGGTCTATGAACTTGTGTTTAGTGCAGAATGCTGTAAGGGAAAACCTTAATGGGTTGTTGGTGCAGTGTTCTCCGAGCTCTTAAGCAATCCATGTCTCACTGAAACATTTGTTTCTTTTCCCTTCTCTTTGGCTGCTGTTCCAGGTCCCTTATTCTGCAAGAGTCCCTGGTGTCCACGACTTTGAGTCTGACGGAGACTCAGTCAGCCTTGAGTGTGAAGCAGGAGTGGTCTCAGAGCTACAGGGCTTTTCCTTCACTTTCATCGAACCATGGCTCTCAGAATGGCATGGACCTAGGGGACCTCCTGAGTTTGCCTCCTGGCACGCCGGGGTCCAGCAATAGTGTCTCTAACACTGTGCCACCTTATCTTTTTGGCATGGAAAACAGCCACTCTCCTTATCACAGTCCTCGGCACTCAGCAACCAGGTCCCATTCCACCCGCTCCAAGAAGAGAGCGTTGTCCCTGTCCCCGCTGTCTGATGGCATTGGGATTGACTTCAATACTATCATCCGCACTTCGCCGACTTCTTTGGTTGCCTACATCAACGGATCAAGAGCCTCCCCTGCCAACGTGTCCCCACAGTCGGAGGTCTATGGGCATTTCCTGGGTGTTCGCGGCAGCTGCATTCCCCAGTCTTGTGCAGTGTCCAGTGGGCAGAAAGGCGTGCTGGTGGCCAGCGGAGGACAGGTGCTGCCTGGCTATGGTGAGGATGGTACCCTGGAGTACGAGCGCATGCAGCAGCTGGAGCATGGTGGCCTGCAATCTGGACCTGTGAACAACGTGGCGCTGCAGCCAGGCCTGCCGGGCCAGGATGGGTCAACCAACATGCTCAAAACCGAGCGTCTGGAGGAGTTCCCAGGCAGTGCCTTGGACCTGCCCTCTGCCCAGCCTCTCCCTCCTCTTCCCCCGCCTCAGGGCCCTCCACCCCCATACCATGCCCACCCACACCTTCATCACCCAGAGCTCCTGCCTCACACACAGCCACTGGCCCTGGCCCAAGCTGGCCTG
>LOEQ01000199.1:127407-139083 GCA_001685075.1 Bramus lutescens | reverse complement strand
AATAAATAAATAAATAAATAAATAAATAAAATATTTTTTAAAAAGTCAGAGCAAGCAGTCTAATTGCTTCTGGTTCATAGCCTGGGAAACTGAGGCTCAGCAAAATTAGATGAAATTCTGTTTCTTTAATATCATACTATAAATGTTAACACTTTCACTCAAAATACTAGAAATCTAAAGGTGTAAACAAAATTTAAGCTGTTTAAATTCTCTGAAAAGTAAGATAATATATAAATATAATGCTGACCTTATTTTCATTTACTTTTATATATATTAGTAGAGAATATTTTATGTCCAACAAAACAGAAACCAAACCAGTTACATTTGTAAAGGACTTAAAAAATCAAACACTATCTTTCAGTGGGATTTTGTTGTAAATTGAATTGTGTTATCCCCAAAACATATGCTGAAATTCACATTCTCAATGCCTCAGAATATCACCTATTGGAACAGGGCCTTCACAGATAGAATCAAATCAAAATGAGTTCACTAGGATAGCCCTTAATCCAGTATAGTAGCTGTCTTCAAAGCATAGCAGCTGTAGGATGCACAGATAGATGTGCCCTGGGACGGTGGCGGGAAGAGATGAAGATGACCATGTGGCTGAGTGGGGATGAAGGCGGAGAAGTGCTTGTCAATCAAAGATGGTCTGAAGCATTGGCCCTGGCCCTTCACGTTGACTGACAGCAGGCACAGAAACACACCACTGGGAGCAAGAGCACAGACCAAATTATCCCCCACAGTGCACACATCCACATCTCTGATTTGGGCATTGACTCTGCAGAGCCGAAACATGGTAAAAATCTTCTAATTTGAAGCTCTTCCAGTGTGTGGCGCTTCTGCACAGCATCAGTAGGAAATGAATGCAGTTGTTTCTCCTTCCCCCAGGGAGTGCGTTCCAAGACCACCTAGTGCGGTAGTTCCAGCTTGTTGGTTTCGACACCTCGGGGGTTGAGTGACCGTTCAGGGAGGTTCATAACAGATATCCTGCATATCATTATTTACATTACAATTCATAATAATAGCAAAATTACAGTTATGAAGTAACAGCGAAAGAATTCTGTATTTGGGAGTCACCACAGTATGGGAAACTGTATTAAAGGGCACATTAGGAAGGTTGAGAACTGCTGCCCTTGTGGATGCCTGAATCATTGTGGACAATATCAAATCCTCTATGTCCTATGCTTTTCCCCATGTACACACCTAGGATAAAGTACATTTTATGCATTAAGTGTAATAAGAGATTAATGAAGATAAAACAGGACAATTGTAAAAATGTAATAAAATTATTTTAATGTTCTCTCTTTCAAAATACTTTATTGTACTCTGCTCAGCTTTCTTACGTGATAATGTGAGATGACCTGTGTTTACCTGATGAGAAGGTGAGGTGAAAGACCGGAGGCATTGTGACAGTGTGGTTGGTAGGCTGTTGCTAATCCTACAGTGTGTCCGGAGGAGCATTGCTGATGCATGATGACCTCAGTTGATTGGGATTACTGAAACTGTGTGACAGGAAACTATGGACCTGGAGTGTCTGTTGGCCTAGCCTCTTTCATCCCTGTCTCCTGGCTTCTTCTGAAGCTAGTTAGGTGCTGTTTCTGCTTTTGCTTTCCCCCTTGTGACTACAGAAGCCATATTGCAGGCTTGTTAAGGTCTTAGTCCCAAAGGGAGTAGAAGTCACTTAGCTATTCTCAGAGGAGTAGGAAGTGACCGAACATGTTTGAAGTGATTGGTTGTCATGTAGAAAATGGGCCTGGTGGACAAGATGAAAGCAAAACCAGGATCCAATAGTAAATCTCTATGCTGCTCAAGCAGATAGCATTTACACAGGATTTGGCAACGTGACTCTTCATCTGTCCCTTTGTGCCCAGCCATCAGTTAGCATGGCCTCACCTGTGCCCGCTTTCTTAGAATGTGAGTTGAAGTGGGGTGAACCACTGGGGAGTTCTGATCCGCTGAACGCCAGGGTTTCAAATGGGCTTAAAAAGTGTGTATTCTCGAAAACAAACTCCTACAAATGTGGATTAGCCCATTCTGATCCAGACATGCTGTGTTTTACCTGGGAATCTTCTCAATGCCTTTGGCAATATGTGCATGCTAATCTGGGAAATGGATCCATGTGGCTGTCTGTATTTAAGTCATGATCCCTGGAGTTTTGTGTCCCAACTTTGATTATAACTATAAGAAGAAAATAAAAAAGAGGAAGGTGGAGGCTACAGCGAGGGGTGGGACAGGATATTTAAATAAATTTAGAGAACAGATTCTGCTTAGAACTGCTAGGAAAGTTCTACTGCTGAGCTGTACAATTTATAGCTGGAAGGAAGGAAGGCAAACAGTACAGAGGCCTTAGTTCTCATCTAATTACTCTCCCAGGGGAATTTGTTTACTGGGCTCAGCTGCAAGCCTGTGGCTTGCTTTCTTATTGGTGAGGGCTAGTTGATGTAGCGAATTTCTGTTTCAAGGCCTATTGATCTTGCTCATGGAAAAAAGCAATATCTCTTGTCTGTCTGTCATCTTCATGCCCCCAGTCATTATTCCCAGTGCACCCTCCCTGTCCTGTTAGTAATTCTTGTCATGGCTATGGTTACACAGACTTGTATAAAGGACTTAGCATCTGAGTCAGAGGAGTGTGGTGCCTTTCTTGGTGTTGATAGTAAACTAAGGGCTGAATGAGGGAACCCGACTTTGATTTTCACATCTCTGACTTGCCGAAGCTGCTTTTTAATCATTCAGAGTCCTGTTGGGTGGATGGCTCTGTGGGCCCTTCAGGCGTGGTGCTGAGACCCAAGTTTTCAAAAGGTGGGAACTATTTCTGATTTATACAAACCGGTGAGGGTGATACAGCAAACATCCAATGGAGGCAGCGAAACAGGAGGGCACCCAGGAATGGCATGGAGATAATAAAGAGGCTGCATAGTTAGGAAGCCTGTGTGCATCTCTCTTAACGGAGCAGTAACCAATGGATGCTGGAACCTGGCTCCCTTGGGTGCTCTCTGCCATTTTATGGAGTGTGAACAGATGACTCCGGTAGAGGACCGGAGCAGAACATCAGTTCAGTTCGCTCCTTTTCCTCCCATTTATGTCCAGGATTTCCTGGAGACCCAATGCTTCCCCTCTCCTTCCTTCCAGGGCAGATGTCCTGGTAGCGTGGATGTCTTTACTCAAGCAAGGTCACTCACTCATCTGTTTGCTCTCTGTTACGGAAGAACCTTAGTCTCCTAACTTATGGGACGGGCACCTTCTGTTCAGAGGGATGCCCCTGCCTCTCATGAGTTGAAGAGGTGAATCTTTCCAGGTTTGGAGGGTTTGTGGTGACGGTCTCTGTTAGTTAAGAAGTCTTTAGTGGGAGGGGATTGTCTTCTAACTCACTCCACTGTTTCCTTTTCTAGGTTAGTGTACATGCTCCCTTGCCCCGCTCCTTCCCCATGGGTTATATTCGGAAGACTAGATCATCACACATAAGCTCAGGGAGGGAAGCGCCCCCTCCATAAAGTACTGCAGAGAAGGTGGGTTTTTTTTTTTAACTTAGCCATCATCCACCAACTTTAAATGAATCCGTTTCCTGAACCAAGCCCTACTGTTAAAAAGTGGTTCCTGAATTAAAGAGAGGACCATTGAGAACTCAAGTCCTGCAATTATTCATAGGATAAATGTGTTAACTTTTTGTTTGTGGGACGAGTTAACAATACAAATGGCCTTTTAGTTGAAACTATTTTGGGACTAGATGTGGGAGTGATTCTGGCTATGTCTCTAACAGCCAGTAGGGGAGAAAGAACCAAACATGTATATTTACCTCCATCTAAATAGAGTCAATTAGCAGCAAATCATCTGGCTATTTTAGTTTTATGTAAAAACGCAGATTTTAAATTACATTTGATGACTCAGAGAAAGAATTAAGAAATGATCTATCTAATCCTTTAATTAATTAACCTACCTTTGTTTTTCTTCAGTATTTTCTCCCTAAAACATCTCCCTGCTCTGCAATCAGTTATATTCTTGCTTTGGCAAAAGTCATAAGAAGATGGAGAGTTGTTTTTCAGCCTTGGTTGCTTGCTATGAAGTAAATTTAGCAAAGGATCATGACTTGGAGTTATTTAGGTTTGATATCTTTAATGTCAGGAACTCTACTTAACTCCAGAAGGTTGGGCTGGGAAGCTGAAGGAAGGAAATGACAGTTCCTGACCTGTGGCATTGTTGGGGGTCAGAGGAACTAATGAAGTGCTCTAGTGCCCCACAATGAGAGGGAGCCCACTGGAGTCTTAGCGCTCCTTTCCTTTTGTGTGGCCAGCTTGAGGTTCAGCTCAGGTTAGCTGTAGCCTAAATGGATGGTTGAGTATGAAGTAGAATTATAGCTGACTCTCTTTTGTCATTGTGGATGAGGGAGATCATAGGAGTGAGTGGATATATTCAACAGGGCAGGGTTGTTGGTAGAAAAAGATTAGGTCCCATTAACTCTCTTTCTCAATTCTCAGCCTTTCTCTTTATCCTGCAGTGTGACCCATGATCCAGTAATCCTCTCTCTTAAATCCCAGAAAACCTAGCAGCCACTTTTGAAATCTCTCAACTGATTCCCTGCCTCCAAAGGATCTGTATATGTAGGTATTTCTAACTTTGTATTCACTTAACACAGGGTTGGGGAACATGTAACTTTCAGGTTCTGTTTTGGTTATATGATGTTTTTGCTCTCATCTTCATGAAATTTGTGACTGCTCAGAATTTGGGTGTCTCTGTGGTATAGCATGAGATGGCACCAGGTACAAAGTTGGTGTTCAGAAGTAAAATGTCTTTCTTAAAGCACATGGTTCATTTCAAACAGGATATATGTTGCCAGATTTCACCTCTGTGGGGAGGCCACACCGACTGCATGTTCACCTAGAATACCAGTTTCTCCCATACCCCATCAGCAAAGTACTACCCACACAAGTATGCTTATGCCTGTTAACCCAGTAGGTTCGAGATGCCTGGGATGCTCACTTCTTTTGTTTTGTTTTGTTTTTCCGAGACAGGGTTTCTCTATAGCTTTGGAGTCTGTTCTGGGACTCACTCTTGTAGACCAGGCTAGCCTTGAACTCACAGAGATCTGCCTGCCTCTGCCTCCCGAGTGCTGGGATTAAAAGCATGTGTCACCACTGCCCGGCGGAAGGCTCACCTTTTAAAGAATTTGATGACCCATCTTGTTCTCTTCTTGCCTTAATTTCCTGTCACTGTGACAGAACGCCAGGGAAAATTTTAAGAAGGGAAGAAGTATATCGGCTCCTCATTTCAGAAGTTTCAGCCCATGGTCAGTTGGCTCTGTTGCTGTTTGGGCCTGTGGGAAAGCAGATATCATGGGTATCATGGGTGTGTGTGCATGTGAGTACGTGCATGCTTGCGTGCGAATGAGAGAGACAGACACACACTCACACACACAAAGGACTCTGTTGAGCTCATTGTGGATGAAAAGTGAAACAGAAAAAAACCAGTGTGCCAATATCCCTTTCAAGGACACATTTCCAGTGGTCAAAGTTTCTGGCACAAGGGCCTACCTTCTCCCTTCTTCCACCTTTCCCCCTAGCGCCACAGGTGATAGCAAGCCCTCTGCATCTGCATATGGGCCTGTGAGAGCTATTTAATATCCACACCATGATATCTTTCCTATTTCTCAGCCCATCTTTCTTCCTGCCACATCCTTCTCATTTTCCTGTCTATCATCTGGTGTTTATTGAAGTGCTTATATTTAATCAAGAGCCCAGATGTTGGCAGAAATGATGAATGGAAAATGCAGTGTCACACAGGATAATTAGTCAATAGCATATGGGGAATGGGCCTTTATAAGGTAAAGACCCAGGGACATTAAAGTATTGATACCACTTTCGAGTCAGCTTGACCTGACATGACTCAGGAAGGCATACTTCGCATCATTGACCAGAATGGACTAAATGAAAGTGGAAAATATTTTGCATCTCCAGGAACAGCACGTCTAGCTGCTCTGTGGACATGCTGTTGTTATGCCTTTCAGACTCAGTGCTGGATCAGGGTGGGAGCTACAGGTAACTTGTTCATGGTTGATTTTCTCATGAGCAGTCTTCAGTTGGCTCACATCCCTTGGAGAACCATTGAAAGAGCAAGACAGGGTGAGCATTTATTCTCGTCAGATTCAAGAGTTCTAGGAAACCAAGTGACTTTGGAATCAAGACCAATACCCTGGGCGACTTGTAAAGGTGTTAACAGGTCTGAGAGAGGGCATTACCTGTTGCTCACGCTCCCATCCTCCCACTGGGCAAGTTGGCAGGAGTATCATCTAAGCTTGGGGAAAATACAATCAAGATTATGACTTTCTTAACTGTTTTCCCTACAAGAATAACCATTTGTTACATAAACATTTCCCCAGCCAGCATAGCATAATGACAAAGACCATGAAGACTCTGACTCAATGGCCTGAACTTGGGTCATGTATCTACTGTTTACAGACCAGAGACCAAAATACTCTCTACACCATAGTTAAGTTTTCCTCTCTGTGAATAGAAACATTAATAGGTAAGACTCAGCTGGCCACTTGAGAATATGAGCTCCACTCTCCCTCTCTGACCTTAGGAGGAAGCATATGCAGACTACTGTAGTATGTACATGTCTGACTTAATGACTTTTCTGGGTTAGGGTAAGTAGCCTCTGGTCATTATATTGATTGATTGATTGATTGTGTGTTTGGGGGAGTGGGATGGGACTTGTGCAGGTGTAAGTGCAGGAGCCTGTCTAGTCCTCAAGACGGTGTCAGATCCCCTAGAACTGGAGTTAAAGAAGGGCCACCGTGGGTGCTGGGAACTAAAGTTGGACTCTTTGCAACAGCACTGTGAGTTCTCATCTGCTCAGCCATCTCTCCAGCCTGGTAATATATATATATATATAAATTTTAAGTTTTAAGGATTAGAAGGGAAATCCTTATTATCGTTCACACAAGTGTGCCTATTAATTTCACTCATTTACATCTCCCTAGATAGTTTCACCCCTTTCTTATATATGAGCGCCAAAGCACAGAGATGTTAACTGAGTTATTGGAAGCCTTCTGAAGTCAGCAGTTGCCTGGGATGTGGTTTTAACTGGACCCTAGAGCTGTAGGTGTGGTAGTTACCATGAATGGGGGGCTTTCCCTAGCTTATAACCTCAGCGCTGGACTCACTCACCATATTGAAAGCAGCGTCCTCAGCCATGGCAATTACACTCATCATGCTCCTAACCCAGAAAAGGACCAGCTGCTCACAGGGTCCTGAGCTCCCATCCCTGGTTCTGCCTGGGGAGATAAACTGTTCTTTCTCGACTTTAATTGCAAACACTGCTGAAATGCAGAGTCTGCCGTGATCTGCACGGGCCCTGTAACCAGGTCCTACTTTAGTGTGTGTGACTTGGATTTATATTCTCAACAGGAATAGTTTCAAAGCTCTTTGGAAAAACTGGACTCAAACAGCGATGAAGCCAAGAACACACAGGGTTGAGTCTGTTGCTGGGAGGGGGCTGAGAGTTTTCAGCCAGAAGGCAAATGTTTTCTGGAGGATGACGAAGACAGTGGGAGCCTCTGGAAGGAATAGGGCAGTGCAGGCTANNNNTCTCAGCTCTGTCTAGAAACAGTGTTGGGAGGTTTTGGATACATTTCCGGGTGAATCACTTTGCTGCAGATGAGGAATGGGGTAGAAGTACCTCAAGTCTCTCCAAGCACAGAATGCTCACCTCTCACAGAGGCGAGACAGAAGGGGCCAGCTAAGCGGCAGGATTCTTGAATATTACTCTACTTATGCGGCTGGCAGTTCCCCTCTTGACTGCTATGTTACTGGAAGCACCCGAGAGTAACAGTTTTAATGATTTTTATCATTTTTATATTTTTAGAGATATTCTTCCCCAATAAATTTGAAATTATTATGTAATTTTCTTTTCATCATTTCAAATATTTACATGTCATAGCCCATGTATATAAGTACACAGTTCCTTATTAAATTTTACACCCTCACTATTCAAATACACTTCCTCCTGAAGTTTTTGTGGAAGGAAGAGAATATCACCCATTCTTCAAGATTAGACTTTTCTGGCATTTATTTCATTTTGAAGGTAAATCTGCAGTCCAACCAGGTACTTCAGGTTATTCTCTGTTCTTGTTATCCCGGAACCATGGATATTTGTAGAACCTGAGTTTCAGGGACCCCACCACAGCTGTGACATGTGCAAATACTTGGGTGACTACGGTAGCCCAGGTCAAAGTAAGTCAGGGCTAATTCATATGACATACACAAAGCTGATGTGCCCCATGAAACACATGGTGGTAGACAGCCTTTTCCAGTAGCTTTAACACAGATGGCGGGGGTAGATGTTCCTGTCAATCTTGAGTCCTTGGTAACCCCATGTCAAATGCTTTCTCCTCCATTTTCTTCCTGTGGATTGAAGACAGGCCTTTGGAGCCTTTGGCCTGGCAGGCTGCCATGTGGGACTTGACTAAAGTATTGGAAAAGCAGCGTTAGTATTTTCACTTCGGCCCTGGTTTTAAAACCTTATAGCTGGTGCTCAATAAACAATTGTGATAGCATTGCGTAGCTTTTTTTTAAGAAGTGAGATGATTGTCATGTGAACTTTTCTTGCAATCTGTAATCCCCTCTCAAATTTAGCTTGAGGAACAGGCACACTCTCAGTTCTCTTAGGACCTCTGTGGGCAAGAAAAATGAAAAAGGGGATGAAATTCTCATTGCAGGGACACTAGCCAGGTGAGAACATTCCTTCTTATTCTCTTCAGTACTTGGTTCACTAAATGGTCAACTGTAAGTTTATTTTATTTGTAGGCTTGCACTAGGCTCACTAGATGATCGAGTCAGTGGGTTGTTATCAGTGTCCTGAGGGAAAGATTGTGTGCCAGGAGTTACTTCCTCTTTTCCACCACCTCTTCTTCATTTCCCCATTGTTACCTTGGGAAGTGGGTTTTTGGGAGTTCTAGGATGGATCCAGAATCACTGTGGCTGTGACTAAACACGGAACATTATTGAATCAGTCGGCTGATTTCAACTGTGGGCTTGTTAGGGAATGAGAGGGGATGTGGGGCTGAAGCGGTCTGAGTGTCATTCATGTGCACAGATAGCCACAGTGAGAAATGGACGATAGTGAGCTCAGTGAGGTATGAATGAAATCTCCGAGCACGTTCAGGGGCAGCAGTTCTGTATGGGGTGAGTAGGAAGGAGGCGCCTGGGAAGGAACGAGAGAGGTCGGAGCTCCGCGGAGGAAGTGGCAGACTTGGACCTTGAGTAAGAAGGTGCTGGTCGTGTCAGCTTGCCTGGTTCTGAGGTTCCATCCCAGGTGCTGAATGGATGCCTATTTTACCTACATGAATCCAGGGGTGATGGACATTGTGTCTTTTGTTCTTAGTCTTTATCTTTTTCTCCCACTGTTTTCCTTTCCATCCTCCTTTGCCTTCTTTTTCCCTTCCTCCCTTTCTCTACCCAGCCCCAGAGCACGATTAATAAAAACCCAGAGCCAGATATTGGGATTCAACCTGAAGGTCAGAAAAGCAAAACAGTCAGCCATTGGCTCTTACCTCGACCTCAGTCCGAAATGGCAACCCTGCCTCCAGGAATTCTCAGAATGAAACTGATACTGAGAGCTGTCTCCTCCTGTCTTATATTTCTCTTTAGTTCTGGGATTAAAGGTGTGCATCTCTATGGCCTGGTTTCTATGGCAATTAGTGTAACTGCTGGGATTAAAGGTGTGTGTCATCACTGCTTGGTCTGGTCTGTAAGGCTGATCAATACAGCTGTTTTACTCTCTGATCTTCAGGCAAGCTTTGTTTATTAAAACAGAAATGAAACATCACTACCCGATCCCCTGCCCGTGTCTTGTCATATCTGGTCACTTTTTCTTTTCTTTCTTATAGAGTCTCATTGTATAGCCCAGGCTGCCCTGGAACACAAGCATAACCCAGGCTATCCTTGAACACAGCAGTGGTCATGGTGTGCGATCCACACACTCTGCTTTAATGGCCTTGTTTACACAGATAGGTTTGAAACCCACATCCTATGCTGTTTGTTGTTCTGTGCTCAGAGCTTTAGTGTTTCCACTGGAGAAGCTAGACTTTTAAATCTGCCTGGAAATTGATTGTTTTCCTATTTGTTTTCTGAGGCTAGCAATTCAGGATCCATTTTCTTTTTGTCTTTCATCACAGAATTGTCATCGTGCAGTAGTGGCCCCACTTACTTTTTGGATGTGCATATATTCAAAGTTTTCACTCAAGATTATGTTTTGATAATATAAATGGGGAATTGAAAAATACATATTCATCCAGATCCTAAGGAAGAGAGAAAAAAATACACTGTCTGCATTCTGTGTGGCCAGAATAAGCCTGTTTGTCCCTTTTACCTGTTTTAGGTTTCTTTCTTAACCTGGCTTTTTGGCTTCCAGAAAATTGTTGGTTGTCATCAATTGAAACTTTACCATTTCTGGACTCACCAAGTTCAGTTAAATGATATAGGTTGATTGTCAGCTTGTATAGGCTGAGGAGATGAGAGGACCATCCCTGTATAGGGAATGTATGATCCAGTGTGAGTGTGATTATCATATGGTTGTGTAGTCTGTGATGAATTGCAAGGTTCTGGGGGCTGGATGGGAGTAAAAGGAGACGGCCTTGCACAAGGACGATGCAAAGCCCATGATCCCTCAAATCCAGGCACATACTATCCAGTTTCCTCCCATTCTTAAAGAAGACAATTGTTGAGCACATTCCATCATCCTCTAGCGCCACCTGCTTTCCAGAACTTACTTCATCTGGTTGACTGTTAAGGATTAATTCTAGAAGATATTTTTGCAATTCAATGCAATAGATGTTCTGTATTTGTGCTCCATTGGGTCCTGGTGATTCATACCAAGAATGGAATTCTGACCCCTGAGAACTCCCAGTATAATATGAAACTTGGAATATTATGTGTTCAGTGAGACAGTGGGAATGTGGGGGAGTTTGCTCTGGTAACAGTGATGAGGGGAGGGTAGGCTTGCTGTGCTGCAGTGTGCAGTTGGAGGCATGGCACAGAGTGTGTGAGACCTGGGCAGTGAAGTGTTAACAAGACTAAGGATGGAGGCAAGGTCCTGGGCTCAGAGGATTCTGTACTCAAGGAAACAGAAAGTTGAAAATACATGTCTAGAGATTGTTGTCAGATGGTCAAGGACACTAAATTTATGATCCTGTACTTTGGGTACCAAAAAATAAAGATGGAGGGACATGAATGAAGTAATATACACATAGTAGGGGCACATAGCACAGCTGTCTTTTAGAAGGAGAGCTGTTACAGTCTGGGAAGGCTGGAATAGAGAAACTGCCATCACTTAGGGCAGCGATGGGCAGGGCACAATAAGAAGGTGGCAGTGGAAGGCCACCAGGGAAGTTCCAGAGATCCGAGAAAGGCAAAGAACAGGCTCTGCAAGTGTAGGCATGCTCTCCCTCAGGGCTTGTGGACCTGCTGAACAGATGCCGCTGAGTGTAGACACATGTTCTCCTGCTGAAGGAGCCAACGATCCCGAGAAGCAAAGTGAAGTTTGAAAATGAAGAATTGATAAGAACACTACAGAGAAGTTAGCAGTTAAATTGTGGTCAGATTACAAAGCTGTCTGTAAAGAGGAAGTGATTCCAGACTACTGGACTGACAGCAATCAAGGTGTGTGTGTGTGTGTGTGTGTGTG
>LOEQ01000199.1:67332-115247 GCA_001685075.1 Bramus lutescens | reverse complement strand
TTATTTCGGGGTATAAGCTAGCCGTGCGGGCCCGCTCCCCTTGTTACTACACCTAACCTTCCGGAGCCGCCACTAGGATGGGTGAAGAAGTGTAGGAGAGACAGGAAAGATGGAGGAGTGAGGAGGGATTCAGGTGCATGATGTGGAATTTCCCAAGAGTCAATAAAGAGTTATGCTATAAAAAAGTAAAGTCACATATTTGCTCATTAAAAAAAGAAATGATGGCAAAGAAAGAGAAGTAAAAACCTTGGTAGATCTGACATTGGAATGTAGCTTCTCTGACTCCAGAATTTACACTGTGAGTTTCCATAATATATGACGTGCCGTGACACTTGGCATGTCCAGGCCGGGGCTGGAGTAGCGTGCTTTGAGAGGGGGCCAGGTCGATGTGATGTGATAGCATCTTTTTCATAAAGCAGATCCAGGAGAGGTTTCTGTTTGTGTCTGTGCAGTGCCACTTTCCCAGGCATTGAGTATTGAGAACGACCTGGAAGCTCTGTCTGAAGCATCACGCATCCATCCCGTGCTAGGATAAGTGTTCCTAGCCCAGCTGTGGCGATCATACTTTATCATGGTAGATGAATGGATCTCCGTCTGCACTGGGCTGTGGGAATCAATTGGTAGGCACTTAAGGAACAGGTGTGTAGCAGTTGCAAATTACCAGGCTGGTTTCCAGTTTGAGATTGGCAGCTATTTTTGCATCCCAAAGGGAGATGCATACTTACTTAAGGAGTCGGTAGTCTTTAAAAGAAAAAAAAAAAGAAAGAAACCTAGTGGAAAAGAATTATAATTGCACACATCACTCTCTATGGCTGAAACACATGTTTTTTTTTTAGAGATGAGCTATTTTATTGCTAATTTGGGCTTTCTCTTTGGGGCAGTGAGTGAACTATGGTCGTGAGGAGAGTGGCTTTGTTAGACAGCTCATGTATAGCACAAGTTCTGTGTTTTTAAATCATTCTCCTTATGTAGAAAAAATTAATTAAACTATCACCACCAAGGCACAATTACAGACCAAGGGGAAGAAATAAGAACAGTGCTCTAGGAAGCCAGCCCCCTGTCGTGTGCAGAAATCTCTGTGATGAGCACAGTGCCATAAAACGGGAGTTCATGCTTGGCTTGACTTAGCAGCGAATTGTAAAAGAGGGAGCAATATCATGTTTTGTTTTTTTTTTTTACAGTGAATGTGTTTCATACATGAGACCCAAATACTGAAAGCTTAATAATGCATATTTAAAATTTCCTTGGAACTTCTATCAGGAAACCTTTCCCCTGCTCCCTAAATCATTACCCCTCAGACTTTATCAGTGGCCTGAAGACACTCTGACTCCTTTGTCATTGGAGAATGGACCAGCCAACCACACAAAAAGCATGAGATGCTGGTCCTTGGGTGCCTATTGGCTCCACTTCATAGGCTGGCCTTCTGTACATATGTTCAAGTCATGCAAAGACTGTAAATAACATGGAACAGCTTTTTTTTAGAGGATTTGTGCAAGAGCCCATGCTGAGAAGACTGTCAGTTCTAGATAATATCATCAAGGTGACCTCTGAGAAGACGTGTAACCTGGTACAAGCTTCCCATGTCACAAGAGGAAAGAATCTTTGGACAGAGTAGCAACGAGAAGGGAGGGGGTCCACAGAGGAGGGCTGCCTACTTCACCCCACCTGTCTTGATGCTGACTAGTGACGGGACCGACAGGTGGGTGAATGCTAGGCTTCACCCCAAGGCCTGTTACTTCATATTGTATTATGTGCCACTAGCTTTGGTATGGATGTATTCTAGCGGCTCTGTGTTTCAGGTTGACGTTTTTAAAGATACTTTTAAAATGAGAGATCTCTTTAGTAATTTTGTCGCAAAGAATACAAGTGCCAAATTAGGGGGTTTCCAAGGATAATGAAAAACAGAGAACTAATTTGCCTCTGATGGTCTCAGTCCTGGGAGCAGGTACAAGAGCCCCTAGGAGGCAGGGATGGGGGCTGCTGTCACTTTAGCTTTTGCATAGCATTCCGTTTCTTAGCCTTTTAGAAGTCAGTGTCCGAGTCCCAGGATCGTACGGTGAATATTGCTGAGGATTTTAAGGATACCAGCAATAAATAACAGCTCATTCCCCAGCATTATTCAATCTCGACTTCGTCATACCTCATTACAAAGCTGGTAGTTTGGCTTTTGGAACGGTCATTGATAATACTTGCTGTTCTCATAGAATCACTTAAGATTACATCAGTAAGTTGCTGTTTATTTTAAAAAAATGTATTTGTTTGGTATGTGTATATGTATATGTATGTGTATGTGCGTGCATGTGTGTATGTATGTGCATGCATATATGTATGTGCATGTGTATGTGTGTGTAGACAGGTGGGAGAATACCTAAACCTTGAAACTCTCAGGTCTTCTGCTATGACTTACTGCCCTATTCACATTGAGTTGGAGGTTACCTAACAGGTACCATGTATGTCTGTCCTTTTGGGTGTGTGTCTTTGGATTTGAAACCCCTGCCTCCCAGATGATGCTTTGTCTCCCTATTGAAATTCAAGAAATGCCATGTAACCATTACTCAGTACTGGATGGGAGCTCATGGTGTATTAGCATGCTTTGAAAGTGAAACTCCTTACAGATCTCTTTGCATAATATTGGCCAAAGCATAATAAGCCATGAATGAATTTTAAAGGAAGAAAAGAGATCCCAGGTGGAAACAGCAAGAATAATGATCAAGGCTGTGCTTTCCTGTGCGTGGCTGGGCGCATGTTTCTGAATGCTAACACGAGACACATAAAGCAGAATGGCTGTATCTGGGAGCCCCTTTCTGTCCTTGACAGGCTTCTCTGTAAATAACTGGAGACTTGCTGGCCATGCCTTATCTAATTGATGGCTTATTTATGAAATGTTTTAAGTGTTTACTGTCTCTGGAGCATAACTGAATATTTGGGGAAAATTGAAAACTCTGCCCGTAGTTGTTCACCTAAGAAGTGTATACAGTGTTCCCCCCTTCCGTGCCCACATCTCCTCTGCTACCCTTGGGATCATTCTAGTTCCAGAGTGTATGGAAAGACAGTGCTGTGTGGAGGGACACAGATACCTGAGAGATTATATTCAACAAAATCTTTTAGTGAATTATTCTTTGCTCGTTTGCCTTCTCTTGTGCAAAGCTCAGGTTTTCCTGAGTCATTAGCCACTAAATTGTTATGGCCCTGAGAAGAGTCAGCACAGAATAGATTGTGTTGGAACCTTCCTATAGAGGTTGGCCATTTGAAGAATCTGCAAGTAAATACTGTCTCAACCAAGATCTCATCTTTGGAGGCGAGTGAGATGACTCGGCAGGCGGAAGCCATTGTTACCCAAGCCAGATGACCCGATTTGGATTCCCAAAACCCACAGTAGGTCAGAACAGACTCTTGAAGACTCACCACATGACCACCCCCCACTGCTCCCCAACACATGCGCGCATGCGCGCACACACACACACACACACACACACACACACACACACCTATTTTAGAAGGCTGGTCTTCAGTGGAGTTCCTGAGGGAAGAATTAAGAAAGAGTGTATAGATTCAGATTTCTGGAATTACTTCAGTGTGTTGATGATAGAAATGCAAGCTGGGACAAATGGAGGCTGGTCATTGGTCACCCGAGCCTTTGGTGCCATGTACTTTAGGTCTCTTCTGGGTCCCCGTGATAATGAAGATGAAAGCTGTCAACAGGCTTCCACTTCAGATGGAAATTTCCAGAGGTATACCTCAAGTATAACTTTAGTCTTTGGGGTTAATTTTAAACCCCTTTAAAATTTACAGTGGTATTTTAGAGTAATTTCTCGATTTTGGTAGAAGAACTTTGGCAAACTAGTAGAACAGTTGTAAAGGGGCTCTTGACAAAATGTAATGGCTTATTATCTCTGTAAGCATGTGTTTACAGACAGGAGGAGGAGGAGGAGGAGGAAGAGGGGTCCTCCACATGTATTTTTTTAAGGTTCTTTTTTTTTTGCCTCAATTTGGAGGAAGCATGTAGTGAGAAACAAAGCCAAACAATAAAAACAAACCTTTTTGAAGTTCTGGAAAGAAAAAAAAATAAAGGTCTAGTATTTGACTGATACCTTGACATTTTTTTAAAGCATCTGTGAAAGTGGCTATAGGCTCTTCCAGACTCTGAAGTGGGGTCTCAGGTGTGTGTATAGGGTCATGTGCCCCTCAGTCTGTCGTGCTTTTACATGAAGATGCCTCGTCTCCAGTCTTGATCTTTCCTAAGCCTGGGATTCTTTGTTGTCTAAGAAGCTGATCCAAGAGCTCATGTACCAGGAGCCAATGCTGGTTTCAGGCCTTGAGGCCAATAGGACCCTAAGGAGCAAGCGAAAGCCTCAAGATCTGGAAGACAAAGTAGCCAATTAATTCTTCCAACTCTGACGTTTAGAGCGGTTACAGAGCAAGTCAGGGTCTCAGAAATCTCCTCCACTCAGCAAACGCCGTCCATGCTCAAGAGGGTATTTTTTGTTTGTTTTAATTGAGCCATCTCCGAGGTCCTCAACACTTCATAAAACTGGGTTTTATAGTATTTCTGCTAATCAGGTACCTTTATTGCACTAACTCCATTGGCTGGACACGAATCAGCCTGTTACTTTTCTAGGCCCTAGTTCTTTATGTATAAGACAGGGATGTTACATCTTAAGTGGCTCTGAGAGTCTTTTTCGGGGGGATATTTCATAAATGTTTGACATGGATTTATTGCTCATATCTGCAGTGTGGGCAGGGAGTCAAGTATGCATGAAATACACGTGTGGCACACATGGCAGAAATGAAAACAAACAGGAGGAACTTGTAGCCGTGAGAAAAATGTCTCTTGAGAGTCGTCTCTTTCCAGGTCACTGGAGTCTGTCTCTCTGCTTGGAGGGCAGAGGTGTGTACAGACCACAGCAGATGGCAGGCAGGGGCTTGGGGGTTTGTGCCTTGGATACCCTCTCTGTCTTTGAGCCTCAAGGTTTTCTTCAGTGTTTATGATTTTGTTTCTGGTTGTTGAGATATATTTTAGAATTTGGAAAAGGTAGAAAAATACAAAGAAGGTTAATTAGTTAAGCCCACTTTTCAGATATTCTTCTTGCCATGTTAGCCATTTTCTCTGCCTTTGTGAGGTGTTTCTTTGTCCATGTCTTTCTTTGTAACTTGGTAGGTATAAAATCTGATTTTAGGTTATGATTAATTTTTCAATTAAATAATTATTCAGATTGTTCTTCTCTAATTATAAAATTCAGAAGTGGAATATTTCTGATTATGTACAATACAAGATGAGAAATACAGGATGCTTTCTACAATTCCCTTGCAACAGATTATTAGGAATAGGACTTTATAATTATGACTTTCATTATATTTTACATATTTAATTAAAAACAATTTAAATTTTTTTGCTTAAGGTTTTACAATCATATTCATGGCATCAAGTTTTTATTAGAAGAATATTTCTGTTTCTGAATTCGTGTTTACTACTCACCCTTTTACATGAATACTGTATTTGAATTGAAATCTTTTTTGTTGGTTTGGTTGGTTGGTTTTTGCTTTTTCAAGACAGAGTTTCGCTGTGTAGTCTTGGCTGTTCTAGAACTTGCTCTATAGACCAGCTGTCCTCCCATGTGCTGGGATTAAAGGCATGTGCTACCACCACCCAACTTGTATTTGAATTCTTAATTTTGAATGCTTTCTCTACTAGTTGGCATGGTTTTGAGTACTTCTTTCAGGAGTAGTAGTCAATAGCCATGTGTGTACTGGATATGCTGTGCAGAGGCTAGCTGGCTACACCATTTAAGATCCTCTGTGGAATAGCCACTGAGGAAGTGACATGCCGGCCCAAGCTTGTGCAAGAAGCCCTAATTAAACACAGTGGGGCACACAGAGAGACACAGAAGTAGGATGGGGACTTGGGAGGAGAGGGACGAGAATAAGAGAGAATAATGGCCAAGGGGACTTCAATAAAAACATTCTACATACATACACATAATACATATATTATGAAATTAGTTCTACATACAGACACAATGCATATATTATGAAGTTCTACATACATACACACACTGCATATATTATGAAAGTAGTTCTACATACACACACAATGTATATATTATGAAATTAGTTCTACATACGTACACATAATGCACATATTGTGAAGTTAGTTCTACATACATACACACATAATGCATATATTATTAAATTAGTTCTACATACATACACATAATGCATATATTATGAAATTAGTTCTATATACATACACATAATGCATATGTTATGAAATTAGTTCTACATACATACACATAATGCATATATTATGAAATTAGTTCTACATACATACACATAATGCATATATTATGAAATTAGTTCTACATACACACACATAATGCATATATTATGAAGTTAGTTCCTTTTATGAAAGTGTACACAGCACAATTTTCTCTGGTGGTTTATTTCTACAACTTCTTCCTCTGAATAGCAAACAGTTGTCTAATAAACTTTGTTTTTTAAACACATTTGCTATTGCTTTATTTTACCTGTGTTCATGCAGTGGAGCACTCTGGGACCAGGCAGTTCTTTGCTCCTAAGTTTTTATCTACATCTTCTTGCTTTTGCTTTCTCTCTTGGTGAGGTATTGTCTTCTCCCTGGAATTCAGTTTCCTGCCCTTGTCTTTATTTCATTTTATGTTTGGCCTCTTCCCTCCGCCCCCATCGTAGGATGCTTTATTCTTTGGCTTTTTTAGGGGTCCACAACCCAGCTCCCAAATAAATCACACGGAGGCTTATTATTTCTTACGAATGCCCAGCCTTCTCTTGGTTTGTTTCTTGCAAGCTTTTCTTATCTTAAGTTATCCCAACCACTTTTGCCTCTGGGTTTTTATCTTTCTCTATTTCCAAATGCCTTACTTTACTTCTTTCTCCATGACTTGCTGTGTAGCTGGGTGGCTGGCCCCTGATGTCCTCCTCTCCTCCTCCTCTCATTGCTCCTCTTTCTTCTCCCAGATTTCACCTTCTGTTTATACTCTCTGCCTGCCAGCCCTGCCTGTCCTTGCTCCTCCCTCACTACTGGCCATTCCTCTCTTTATTAGGACCATCAGGTGTTTTAGACAGGTACGGTTATACAGAGTTCAACAAATGCAGCATAAACAAGTCACACACCTGAAAATAATATTCCCCTTTAGGAATTTGTTTCTCTGTTCTCTTGACATTGCTTGCTACAGAAAAGTGTCCACCTGAATTGGAGACATCTGGTTCATATCACTGAGCAATGACAAAGCTCCCTGGAGGCTGGGGGTTCAGAGCTGTTGACCAGGGAGTTGTCTAGATACCCATAGGCTAGTGCTGCTCCCCTGCAAGGTGCCTACTGGGTGTTTGGAGAAACTCACCAGAGAGCAAGGGCCTCTGGGACTCTCCCTCATGCTACCAGAGCAATGCTGTGGAAGAGACACACTTCCTTGTCTCTTGCATGTTCCCCCAGACTGCTCTTGGCAGAATTACTTTGTCTACAGGTGTTGCTGGAGAAATGTTTCTAGGGACCAACTCTAGTCTCTCAAGAGCAAGATGGGCAAGGGTGATTTTGAAGCTGAATAGCTGGTACAGTGTTCTCGGAGGCCCTGATGAAGGAAACAGGTGGTGACTGGAAGGGAGTTGGGTAGCCCTGAGTGGCAGGAAGGGAACTGTGGCCTCGCTCATCCTTGGCTTCAGGAAGCCACTGGCTAAGTGTTTTGGCTGAGCAGCATGTGTAGGAGTTTTCATGGAATCAACAAGAGCAACCTGGGAATATACACCCTGGAGAAGGGGTGTTCCCACCCAGAGCCTTCTTGCCTGGATACTTCTGGAAATCTTAGAGGTGTTCACATAGGTTCCCAAACACCCCCCAATAATGAAGGGGATGATCTTTGAGCATCTCTCCTGCTTGTGGCTCATGCCAGAAAGCTGCTGATGGGATACACCTTACCTACAAACCAGCATTATTTCCTCTTTTATTAAACAGAACTGACTTGGGATTTGTGGTGGGAATCAAAACAAAACAAAACAAAACAAAACAAAACACTACAGCTCTCACTTTAAAGAAAATAGGAGAGTTTATTCTGGAGTCATTTTGATTGACCATGGGCTAGAAACACAAATTTACCCCCCCCACCAAATTCCATGTTCTGATGTAGAAGCAATCCATTGGCGTTTTATACAGGACAAAGGAAGTCATAAATCAAGGCAAGTCTAAAATACACTGGTGGGCCTGTCAGAATGGTGGCTATAGCATGTTGGAGGAAGAGTTTTGATGGTTCTCAGATGCTCTCTGGTAACACTCTTAGCTTTGGGGTCGCTGGAAACAAGACCAAACGATTCAATTGTCAAGGGGTTTCTAAAAACAAATAATCAGTCAGGATGTTGGTTCTGATACAGAGGTGTGCAAGGAATGGCTGGCTATTCAGGTAGCTGGCCAGTATAAGGCAGTTAGCCTCTGGACCCGCAGCATTTTGCTGTTTCTATGTCACTGAAGTTTAATCGGGGAAGCAGCCTTTTGCAGACACAGCTTCTTTCCAGGAATTCTTGTAAATTTTCCCTTTCCTTTGGTTGTTGGGTGGGCTGGTGGGGGTGGGTGTCTAAGATTTTTCTCATTGTAATAAGATTATAGAAGGCAGCAGAATTACAGGTATGTTTATCCTGATTTTTGTCTCTAGGAATATTGTAGTTTTCAATGTGCCATAACTGTTTTCTGATAGCTTTTTTAATCTTATTTTTAAAAGTCTTGTGTTTTAAGTCTGTGCTTCCTCTAGCCTTTCTAATTGAAGTTAGAGATTTCTGACACTAACTCCAGCTAGGATATACTGCGCAGAGAATTCTTAATGGGTGCTATATATACACACAGTGCAGGCAAACCCAGCCATCTTCAACAGGCCTTCCCACCAGTGTGTTCTGTGCTTGTCACTTGAGTTAATTAACATCACGCTGGTTTGTTGTTTTAGAAACATTTGGATTTTTCTACTGTTTTTTTTTCCTGTCCTGAAGGAACTAAACATGGTTAGATCAGCGCACTCTGTTTAGTAAGTCTATTAATTGTTAGAACATGCCATGTATCCTAGTTAATATATTAAGACAGAAGAGTTGGGAATTTGTATAAAACATACCAGTTTGGTATTAAATTTTGAAAAACGACAGAAAATTTCTCACTTTGGCTGTTTGAATGTTGGTATAAAAAGACTCAAAAGAAGAAAAAATAAAAAGCGAATGATTTATACAACATGTGAAAAATAAAAGAATTATCATAGCATTTAAAAATAGATATTTAACCCATTTTCTTGTCCTTGAATCATCCTTTGTTTGGGGTCTCTGTGTTTATGTCTCTGCTTGGGCTTTGTTGGTGGCACAGTAAGTAAGGCCCCAGGTAGGGGTGAGTCACGAAGCCCAGAGAAGGGGTGCAGAACTATGTACCCAGAAAGGGCTAGTTTGTGAAGTCTGTGGCTTGGGGAAATTTTAGCGGAACAGAGCAAATACCCAGGACAAACTATCAAGAGCCCTGATTTTAAGCAAGAGTGGTATCAAATGAGTTGAGCTTTTGTAATACACAGAACCCAATTTCATCTTATTTCAGAAACATTAGGTAATGTTTTGGGCTTAATTTCCTGGCCTTTCTCTTGTGTCCCAGATGATGAACAGCTATATTCCAGTAAAATCTAAAACGATCTAGAGCGGCACTTCTTAATTGGTGGGCCTTGATCCCTTTGGCAAAACCGGTCTTCAAAAATACTTCTTCTATGATGACTTGTAACTAGCAAAATTAGTTATGGAGTAGCATAATTTTATGACTGGGATTCACCACAACATGAAGGACTGTATTAAGGAGTCTAAGCTTTAGGAAGGTTGAGAGCCACTGCTCAAGAGTCTCTAGGGACCCAGGATACATACGTGTCAGGATTGTGGGACCCACGTACCATGCTCTCTCGCTATATTTCCCTGAGTTAGCTCTCAGTTTCATAGTCTGAAACCCACTTTTCTAGATGAAAAAGGAAGCTGACGTTGGTTAGTTTTGTGCACCTTTCCAGAGCACGAAAGTCTTTGAAGTAATGTGCCAATTTTATGTGGTACAGTCTCATCTCTGCTGTGTGCCAGCTTTACATTTTTGGTAGTCATAGCCATCAATCACTTTTATTATTTGTAGACTTTTATCTTATTTAAGAAAATTTTCTTTAATATCAAAAGATATATTCTCTGGCGTTTTCTTAAAATATTTTTATAATTTCCCCCTTGACCGTTGTCCTTTCCTTGTAGAATTTATTTTTGTGTATAATGCAAAGTATGAATCTAAATTTTTTTTCTTCAATAAATGTCAGTTTTCTGGGCATCATTAAGAGCTGCCCTTTTCTTATTGAGATAATATGCATACTATACCATTATAAACTATATTCTGCTTTTTGATTTATACTTTTCATTTCTTTTTGGTGTTGGTGATTTTATCATCAGTGATTGAGTCTACATTTCAAGTTTTTTTGGAAAAGTGTGTTTTTCAGTTTACATGTTTGACACTTGGCTCAGGACATTCTATGTCTCACAAATGTTGCTATTTTATGATCTTCTCATTCATTTCCCTGTCTGTTAGTGAATACCTCTCTCTCTCTCTCTCTCTCTCTCTCTCTCACTCTCACTATCCCATTTTAATCCCACTTTACTTTCCCTTCAATTAGTTTTCTAGGAAAGTTTTTGTTCTGGTGACTTTGTGTCTCTGTAGCCAACTGAATTCATGTGCCTTTATTTCTAGTTGGTTCACCTAGAGTTGCTAGGTCAGTGGTTCTCAACTTGTAGGTTGTGACCCTTTGAAGGGGTTGATTGACCCTTTCACGGGGGTCACCAAAAACCATCAGGAAACACAGATGTCTACATTATGATTCATAACAGTGGCAAAATTACAGACATGCAGTAGCAACGAAGTAATTTTGTGTGGGGGTCACAACATGAGGAACTGTGTGAATGGATCACAGCATTAGGAAGGGTAAGAACCACTGTGCTACGTCCTTCATGATTATTTTTATCTCTTTTGTTTGTTTGCTTGCTTGCCCGATATAGGATCTTCAGCCCACTGCTGTGTTCGGATAGTGAAGTAATAGCAAACATACTTCTCCTCCCAAATTCAGGGGATATGCTTTTAATACATGTTTAGGATCTTGAGTTGATATTGTGAATTAGAATTGGCGCTTTGCTAGGTTTTTCTTAGGAGAGAAAAAGGTTTTATTTTAAAATTTGTAACTCACGTGTAGTATTGGGACATATATATGGGACATGGTGTGGTTTTTGATGTAGGTATAACCTTGTAGTGATTAAATGGACATTTCTGGCGGGCTCATCTGTGACCTCAGGCACCTCTCATTTTTTGTGATGAGAACATTTGGAATGCTGTCTTTTTTTGAGATACAGCGTACACTACTGCATACAATTGCCTTCTCTGTAACAGAGCACCAGGATGGATTCCTGCATCATCCAGCAGCCTCCTTTCCTCCTCTGACTTCTGCTGACCAATACTCTGTTCTCTACTTCTCTGAGATCAGCTGTTTCAGATTGCATAGGAGTGAAATCATGTGAAGTTCATCTCTCTGGGCTTGGCTTACTTCGTTTAGCATTCTTCATTCCCGGTTCCTCTAAGTTGTCATAAATGATGGGATTTCATTTTTCTTTACTGGTCATGAGTATTCCATTGTGTATATGTAACTCATTTTCTCTGTTCATTCTCCTGCCAATAGTGAGGTTTGATCTGTAGCCTGGCTCTTTTAAACAGGGCTTCAGTAGACATGGGAGTGCACACATCAAAGAACTTTTTAAGCCTCTGTTGATACCCTTATTTTTTTTCTATCAATATACTGGAGTCCATAAACAAAGTTCGAGATGCTTCATAATCACTCCTGAACTAAACTATTCATAGTAGTAGAACTTGGCTTTCAGTTAACATGGCACTAGTTGGCTAAGCATGGTGTTCCCCCTCCAGGAAAATTGTTATACACCTCAGCTATCTCTTCCATGTTACGTGTTTTGTAGAAGCTAGGAATTCACTAAGTGAAGAACAAAAAAAGAATACATAATGAGTCAGGGGAGACATTCCATTTACCTGTCCTCTTGAGAGTACCGTGAAATCTATATAGCACATTTCTAGAGAAGCTTGAGAGAGAGCTGCCTGAGAAACTGTTTTTCCTTTGTGTATTGCTTTGTACAGAAATGGAACTCCATTTGCTTTCTGTATATTAATCCGGTCAGGTAAGGAAGGGTCTGAGAGATGCAGATGGGTCACTCCAGGCGCTTAGTCAGCAGGCTGACAAGGTTTCATCTCTCACTGTGTGTGCACTTACTGTCTGCATCATGTTTCTGCATGTGATATCTTAAAATATTAAGGCTTATTTATTGCTTTTCATGTGTGTGAATGTTTTGCCTACATATGTGTCTGTGTAGCATGTGCATGCCCAGTGCTTATGGAGCTGAGAAGAGGGCTTTGGATCCTCTCACCCTGAAGTTATGGATGGCTTTGAGCCCAGCCTGTGGGTGCTGAGAATCAAACCCAAGTCCTCTGGATGATCAGCCGGTTCATGTAGCCCCAGAGTTATCTCTCCATGCCCTCGCCTAGGCTATCCTAATTTCCATAACAAGAAAAGGGAAAATGAGAATTATTCTCAGCCCACTTTGTAGGTAGGAAACAGATTCAAAGTGTACGTGGCTCAGCCTTAGTCACACAGCATACAGCAAGCAACTCTTTTAGTCCCTTTGTCTCTTTCTTTCCTCGTCTTATATTTTCAGCATGAAGAAATTAGCAGGGGGTCAGTTCATCCCTTAAATAACAGTGATATTTCTACTTTCAGATGTGCTTTCTTTCTCCCCTGATTAGTCACTAAGCCTCAGGGTAATGTGTATTTATGATTTCCTAAGGCCTTGTTTTATCAAGCTCCCCCATGTCAGAGAACATGGATTTTACTCCCAGGCATTAACTTTCATAGATTGGCTACTTAGTGTGGGTGGGCAGTGATACCTCCTCTCTGTAGAGTGGTAATTACATTGCGTCAGATGTGCTGCTGGGTTCTGGGGTCTTGGAAGAGTTGAGGACAGATAGTTACAGTTTTCCTTAGTTATGATAAAAGGTAAATTAGATACAAAACTTTAGACTAACCAAGATAGGATAGATGATATTTTCCCTTAATTTGACAAATATAAATGAACTAAATATTTTAATTATAATTCTTGCTTGATAACTGTTTTGTATATGTAATTTTACTATGTTAAAGTTAAAACTTTTCTTTTTAATTAGACAGAAGGGGAGATGATGTGGGATGTCCTTCTGTATATGTGTTGCTTTCACTGGTTGATGGATAAAGCTGTTTGGACCAATGGCTTAGCAGAGTAAAGCCAGGCTGGAAGGGATATATAGAGAGAATAGTCGGAGTTAGAGAGAGCCATGTAGCTGTGGAAGGAGAAAGACGCCAGCCAGAACCTTACCCGGTAAGTAACAGCCTTGTGGTGATACAGATGGATAGAAATGGGTTAATTCAAGATGTAAGAGCTAGCTAGAAATATGCCTAAGCCATTGGCCCAACAGTGTTGTAATTAATACAGTTTCTGTGTGATAATTTGGGTTTGGGCAGCCGGAAAATGAATGAGCAGTCTCCAGTTTACACTGGACGAGCCAGGATCTTTTAGGCAGTAGAATATAGGAGGACAAAGGAAGTGAGGACTCTGGCAGCAGCCCTCTCTACCCACAGTGCTTCACTTTGGACCCCTGATAGAAGGAAGTTTATCTCTGCCACATGGAAGATGTTGTCTTGGGGCAAAGCAAGAAAAGCCACATGAAACACACAATGACAGTTCTTATTCTCACAGTAGCATTGAGTAGAAATCTGTTAGAGCACACTCAGCACAGTGCGTGTTGTGTAATGTTTTACTCTTTTGGCTTTTTAGGGAGCCTGCCACCCAGGTACCAAATAAATTGCACACAGAGCCTTATTCTTGGTTATGAATGCCTGGTTTTACCTTGGCTTGTTTCTAACCAGCTTTTCTTAAATTATCCTATTTACCTTCTGCCTCTGAGCTATTATCTTTCTCTGTTTTTGTACACCTTACTTTATACTTCTTTCTCCAGGGCTTGCTGTGTAGCTGGGTGGCTGGACCCTGGTGTCTCTTCTTTTGTTCCTCTTCTTCCTCCTTTCTCCTTCTATTTATGCTCTGTCTACCAGCCCCACCTATCCTTGCTCCTGCCTCACTATTGGCCATTCAGCTCTTTATCAGAACCATCAGGTGTTTTAGAGAGGCACAATAACACAGCTTCACAGAGTTAAACAAATGCAGTATAAACAAAAGGAACACACCTTAAAATAATATTTCACAACAAGCCTGGGCAAAATCAGCATGTTTTTAAAGATACATTTTAGTCTGTCGTGATGTTGGCCTTCATGATGCCTTAGTTAATTCAAATATTTGTTTGGACAGTCATGTATTTTTGAGGCTTTAAAAAGAACTAACATTTAATTTTTTTTTTAAAAAAAGTCCTTAAAGAAGAATCAATATCTTATTTTTCACACTAAACCTTGTTAGTAAAAACCCAGGGTAGTTCAGCTTTTGCAAATGTCCAATTAAGCCATTTTTTGACTGTTCATGTGATATTCCCAAGCTTGAATAGAAATCATTCTTTTTCATTTTTTCCCTTATGTTGTAGTATAATGTTAATTAGGCAGCACCCACAATAAAGCTAAGTGATATGTAGATAAAAGGGAATCCAATCCGAAGAATGTAGAAGAGAGTCTATGGAAGAAGCTGGGGAGATGGTTGAGTTGGGTAAGAGGTGTGTTGTGCAAGCAGAGTGCCTGATGTCAGACCCCAGTGCACATAGAGAAGCCGAGAATGGCAGCATGGGCCCAAAATCCCACCGCTTGGGGGTGGGGCAAAGATGAGACAGGCAGCCCCTAAGAGCTCATTGCCCTGCCTTGTTGACTATAACAGCCCACTCCAGATTTAGTTGGAGACCTTGTCTCAAAAAAAATGTAGAGGATTTTAGAGGAAGACACTTAAGATGAACCTATAGCCTTTACAGGTGCATGCTTGGGTGAGCATCCCTACCCATATATTCATACATAGAGTACACACACATGGGGGGTAATGGGAATATAGGGACGAGAGAGTAAGTACTTCCAGGTGGAAGGATACAAGAGTTTAGATGCATTAGGAAGGGGCTGTCATCTGTGGTGTCAAGAAAAAGGTGGCTTGGGGGAGAATCAAAGCTTCTTGGATCCAACAGTTGAAGTAAGCATAGGAAGCAGAGACTAACCACAGGGAATTGGTCCTGGATAACTGAGAGCACAAGGAAGAGTGGCATGAAGCTCCTTCCATCCTGTGAGTTCATTACGGGAAGCTGATCCATCCTGGGTGCCTGCTTACAACATCTTTCCTGAAGGTACCTGGTTTATGTTGTAGGAGCTGACAGATGGGCTCCAATGAGCTGGTCATGCTGGCCAGGAGTCTTTAGGAGAAATCAAGGAGGTAGACTTCCAGGTAACCTTAAAGCAAGGGGGAGGGCAGTCTGATTCAGATGTAGACAGTTGACATTCTAATGATGAAAGTAGCAAGAAAGAATAAATGTCTTTAGATCAGTGAGAAAGCTTACGACATAAATAAAGCTGAACTCTAGAAACTTATGAAACTTAAGAGAAAAGATCCCCAGGGCTGCTTTTGTTCTGGGTGGTGTAAGAGGAGGAATTGGGCAGGATTAAGATGAGGAGGATTAGATCTCACTGAACGGATTGGTAGCTGGAATGACTGCTTACGATCCTGGGGCCCTCCAGCAAGGACACCTCTAAGTCATTTTCCTAGTCATTGCTGGGGTTGTGGAGGTGGGAGGCAGAAGACTCTGGGGGAGGGTAGGAAAGCTGATTGTCTCCCAGTAAGGACCTCTTGGCTTTTCTCAAGAGCAGGCAATGCCATGGAGACCCTGGAGACAGAGCAGAGCTGCAGGACGGACACCTTGTCATGAGTCCTTCATGAGCATTCTGGTGTCATACTCAAGTTCAAGGGCAGAACATAGAACCCCCCCCCGAAGTGCAGACAGGAAGGAGCTGTAATATCACAAGGAGAATTTCTTAGCAACTCCAAGGCAAGAAACATTCAGGTTTCAAAAATTTTAAGCATCTCTCCATTTAGAAAAGGAACGGTATAATTGTAGAATGGAAAGAAGGTTCTGAAATGTCCCCAGTTCTTAGATCCTGTGATTGGGAAGAGTGAGAATCTTGATGTCAATCTCAAAATGTTGAAGCTAGTTGTGAATTCTTCTGACTTTCTTGCTTATTCTGTTTTTGAATGGAACAGTAAAGGACAGTCTCAAACTTGCTGCGTAGTTGAGGCCGGCTTGAACATTTGATCCTCCTGCCTTGCAAGTGCTGGGATTACAGGTGCACACCTTCATACCCAGCTGCTAGAGATAAACCGCCTCTGATTAAAACTGGGAACACTCAGAGCCAACTTAGCTATTGATCAGATAACCCAGTGCTTGCTCTTGAGACAGTGATCTAACAGAATGGACAAGCTCCTTCTGTGGGCAGATGTTGTTAACCCAGTCTCAACCACAGCTTTATACCAAATGAAACAAAACAAGACATACAAAATGTGAAGGAACAAGTAGATAGCCAAGAGAAGTTAGCCACAAGAAGATGTGGTCAGTTGAACTAGATACAGATGGCTTGCATTCCAAGTATTGGACAGGTTTTTAAGACATGTGCTGGATATAATTGAGGATTGAATGAAAAAAATGGAGGGCAATGCAAAAAACAAGGGGGAATTCCAGCAGAGAGGCAGGAACTATTTTTGTTGTTGTTTGTTTTTGTTTTAAGTAGAGGCTGAGCATTATGCCGTGGGACTCGTAGAAAGTCAAAAAGGTTACTAGGCAAAGGAAGATGCTGTTGAATAGGAAGCTGCTTTCTGAAGCCACTACAGCCCCTGTGAGCTGTCTCCCATGTATATGCTCTTGCTTCTTATCATGTGTGTGTTCATGTTTGTTAACTGCTGCAGAATAACAAACAAAGACAAATGAAAGCAAAACGATTGACAGAGAGCCCCGTGGGCATTTCCCAAGGTGGGAAAATCAGAGGCTGGTCTGTTCCAGAAGTCACTTCCTTTCCTCTGGTCAGGAAGTTTAGGTGCTGGTGACATTTGTGGTTTTGTACAATGTGTGTATGCATCAAGTGATGCTCTCTTTATCTTCAGTCTCTGGCTTGCTTTGGAGAGATCACTTGTTCTAAAGGGCAGGCGCGCCAGATGAATTGTCTGAATGCCAAGCCCAGAATAGAGGTACCTACCTATGGGTATTTTTAGAATATTGTATTTTCTTTACCGTTAGGGCTTTCTTTTTTTCTTTTACAAGGGAAGAAGACCAAGGTTCATGGCAGGGGCCATGTGATTTTTGCATAAGCCTATCATCAAGGTCTCTTTTCTCAAGTTTTCTCAGAGAAGACCATTTTTCTTTTCTTCTAGCGTTAAAAGTACTGTCATGTCTTCGCCAAGAAGTGTCAAAAGGTCTTTTCAGTATCACTGAAAAGTTGAGTAAACTATGTTTTTTTTTTCTAGGCTGCATTCTGTTGTTCCCTAGGAAGTCAGTTTGACCTTTCTTACTTTTTTATTTATTTTTCAATTTTCTTTCATTTGAAGAGGAGTGAATTGGCTCACACAAAATCTGACTTTACATCGTGCCTCTCAGTCAAGGACAAATAATGAGTCTGAAACAGGCCCCAAATGCCTGCTGAACTCCAGCCTTTCCTGGGAGGCGAACAGGGCTGCTTTTGTGTGAGGGATTATTCATTCTAAAATTGCTCCTTGTTGCCTCTACGTCTGTGCCTTCCCGTTCTGCTCTTTTAAGCGCTATGCTATCTGTAGTTGCATGGATTGCTTAGAAATGGGCCTAACCAGAGAAAAATGCACTTTGAGATTAGTTAGGACCTGCTTCAGAGTTAGAGGCCAGGGCAAAGAGCAACTACAGAGCCACTGGTTCAGAAACTATTAAGCATTTTAATAAGGCAGCGACAGAGCATGAAATCAAGTATGGAGCCTTCTTCTCTCTGGGACGGCTCCATGTGAATACATGACTTCTACGCTCCTGAAGGTAGCTCTGGAGTTTGGTTCTTTAGGTATTCTTCACCTTTCAGGAAACTGTTAGGGATTCTAGCACTATCGTCCAGAGTGGGAGATGCACGCCCAGGCTGTAAAGCTAGGCAGTTCCACCCTGCGCAGTTCGAGGGACTGCAGAGCACATCCATGGTCATTACAGAAGATGATGACTGTGGCCTTTCCCCCGTCAGATGGCACAATATTGTCTTTGAGAAGGTTCGCTTTTGGTAAGAACACATAATTACTCTTACGTAATTAATCACTTTTTACAAATTCTAGCCGTTATTCTTTTCTCTTTAATTTTATGTCCTGGAGCCTTCTGTGACCACATTATTTCACAGTCCTGTGTGCATGTGTGTTTGTGGACATGCCCGTGTGTGCCTTACCTGCTTCTCCGTCCTTTTCTTTCTGCCGTCTTGGCAGGCTGTTTCTCTCTCTTCAGCCTCCACTCATTCCCCAGTACTCACCTTCACGGGTCCCCCAGGGAAGCTGGCATTTGAGTCTCAGTGGAATTTCCTTTCATTTTTGTCTCTTTTCCCTAGAAATGCTTTATTTGAAACCTTCAATTACAAGTGGCAAAAAGGAGATTTTTAGTGACTGAAAAAAGCAGCCTGTCAGCAGCTGGTGCCATCTCAGTCACCCTTAAAGCTGGTATGGTAAGAGGCAGTCCTGGGTTTGAAGCTGCACACGTAAATGGTCCTCTCCATGACAGTGAAGTAAGATTAAAATCCCCAAGAGGTCTGATGCCTTCCCAAACCTTCCTGATGTGCTCTCACATTAGCTTCCCTGAGCTGGAGGAGCTCTTAGGCATGTGCCAAAGGTTCCCCTTGACAGGGCTTATGCTGTGGGACCCTTTGTTCTGAACATGTTGGCTGCCATTTTAGTTCTCTGTGTTGCACCCTGTAGAGCCACATGGAGGGTCTACAGAATCAGAGCCAGGCTGGGGCTGGGTGGGGACAGTGATCGGAATGGATACTGTTTGCATACGCAGCTAACCAGGATCCAACATTAACCACACAGGGCCATCCTGTCAACCACTTGACAGGCTTCCCAACTCGGTAACAAATGAGGAATGCAGGCTTCATTTTCTGGATAGGCCGTACAGACTGAAACAAACAAAACAACAAAAGTCCTTTATTCTTTTATTAATGCAGCCCTTGATGTTCATTTTAACTGAGTTTTACCTGATAGTTCTTAAAAGGAAGGCAAAGAGTTCATGTCACAAGAGCTTGACTTGGTGAGGTTCCTTACACTCCCAGGGAAACATCACATTGGCCACTTGTGACCATGTACCACTATAGAACCATAGGAAGTGTCAGAAGCCTCAGTGCCTCCTCCGAAGGCCTCGGAACACACTGTATGACACCAAAATGCTTTAAACTTTAAAGGTGAGCCTTTTGCAGGAAGGCCCCATGATATTTCTTAAAAAGGTTTACTAGCCTACATTCCCAATGGTGTGATGTTACAGTTTCCACTTCTATGTGTCTCCAGAGAGTAAATACCGAGGGGCAGCTCCTCTGTCTCTCTTTTTTTTTAAGGAATTAATGCAATAATTATTTTTGTTAAAGCCCTTATGGTAACTTAAATGAAAATGGCCCCTATGGGCTCATAGGGAGTGGCCCTAGTAGGAGATGTAGCCATTTTGGAGGAAGTGTGTCACTGGGAGTGGGCTTTGATGCTTCAAATGTTCAAGCCAGGCCCAGTGTCACTTTTTATTCCTGCTGCATGAGGATCCAGATGTAGAACTCTAAGCTCCAGCACCTTGTCTTCTTTCACACTGTTATGCTTCCTGCCATGATGATAGTGGATGGAACTTCTTAACTATGAGCCCTACCCAATTAAATGCTTTGTTTTGTAAGAGTTACCATGGTCATGGTGTCTCTTCACAGCAATAGAAACCCCAAGTCAGTCATCCCTTGATGTCAACATTAGGCAGATCCTTGAGAAGTCTCACATAGTCATCATTTGTAGCATTTGTGGAAAAATCTGTGAGAGACCATCTTTGGAAGAGTGTTTTCCTTTTAAATAGAACCTTCTGAGCAGCCAGACCCATGATGCGAGGTCCATCTTTGCCTCCTTCTCTCTCCACGGATAGACCAAGCCGCACTTGTAGCTGCTGAAGGCATGAGCCCTGACTTGACTGCAGAACACATCCACACCTGACTCGCCAAGAGACTTACTGTTAACTTTTCAGTCCAGGTATTTTCTTCTAACTTGGGGTATGTTTATTTGTTCTTTGAGAACTTAGAGCTGAGGGGATCCTGAGGAGTTCATGCATATACTGGTCACAGGGAATCAGCAGTGCTCACGGAGGACGGGGGTCTCTGCCTTTGTGGAGCTGGAGTGATAGCGGGGCATGGGGAGCAATTCATGGTGGGCCACTAGGGAAGGTGGGGCTGTGGGAAAGCTGGTTGTGCCTTGCTCAGCCAAAGCATCTTCCTTAAAGGCAGCAGACCTGATGGCTTTTGCTCAGCTGTGTTTCCTCTTTGTTCCTCTTGCTTATGCAAAGAGTAAGAGTCCAGTGATTGTTCCGGAGGCTGGAGGGTAGAGTGTGGTCTTGAGGGATCTTCTGGAGGAAAGAGTGTGCTCTTGAGGAATCTTCCGGAGGAACTTGACTTTTCATTGACCTTAGAGAAAGTACTTGGAGGCTTTCAGTTGATGAACAAAACAGAATTAAAGCCTGAAGCAAACTTACCTCAAGACCTTTAGTAACCCTACTTTATCTTTACATAAACAAGTTTGATGGTCTGTGTAGCCAAGGAAAGACAGAGCTTGAAATGCACATTGGAAATCTAAGCAGTTGGTCAAGAACATCATTAATTCATTCAGTGGCACCTGGGGACATGGTCCTATTTCCTCTTGGGCCTTTAGAGTGACTTGCCATCCATATTTTTTCCCTTTATGAAGAAAGAAAAGGGATAGACAGTGACTCTTTCCACCAAATTCTTTGCAGCCTTCTACACCAGGAAGGGATTTATCCAGTAAAGGAAGAGGCCTGGGATATGTATGGAGCCAAGCAGGAGACCTGTGTTATAGGGCAGGGAGAGTTTATCATTTTACAAAGGAAGTAAGGCAGACCATTGACAACAAAACGAATAGGAATTAATTTTGAAAACATTATTATTGCAGTGTGTATGGGTGTTTGTGTGGCACAGGACACATGCGGAGTTGAGAGTGCAGTGTTGTACAGTTTGTTCTTCCTTTCCATCTTCCTGTGGCTTCCTGGTGTCATGCTCGCATTGTAGATGCTTTACCCATGACGCCATCTCTCTAGCACCTGTGAGTGATTTTGAAGCACCTGAAGTGTTGTGGAACGGATGAATAATGACGGATGGCAGAGGAGTTGCTGTAGGTCATCAAGGGGCAGCTCTCGGCGTGAGTGGCCAGAAGATTCTGACAGGGCATTTTAGTGTTCCAAGCCCAGACAATTCAGAGAAGCCAACGCGTGAACCTACACAGGCCCTCATGTTATTTAATGCTAGTTAATAATTTAACATGAGATGATGTGTAACCATAGTCCTAGCAGTTGGGAGGAGGAGACACAAAGGTCAGGAGTTCAGAGTCAGCCTTGGGTACATAATGAGTTCAAGACTAGCCTAGGCTACGTGAGACTCTTTCTCAACAAAATGAAATGAAGCAAAACAAACAAACAACACTAAGTAGTTGTAAAATGCTGCAGCTGCTATAGAATACACTTTGGCAGTTTCTCACTAAGTTAAATAGGAAACATGTAACTGAGCAATTCTTCCCTATATTATAGTCATAAAAGGATTAAAGTCAGATGTTCAAATAGAAAGTTGAACATGAGAATGCATCAAGTGGCAATGTGCACAGTTGTCAAAAACAGAAATAGCATAGATGCCTATTGATAAGTAAATGGATAAACACACTGTGGTATATCCACACGATAGACTGCTACTCAGCCATGAAATGGCATGTTCTAATGCATGCTGAAATACAGATGCATCTCCAAGTCACTCTCGAGTCAGTTAGACATGACAGGCCACTTGTGTCATTTGACTTCTGCAATATTTCCAGAGTGCCCAGACCCACACAGATAGAAAATGCATCAGCAGATGGCACAAGGTTGTTGAGTGGGGAAAGGGCACAGACTGTGGCTATGGGGCTTCTTTTCAGGGCACTAACAACACTCTAAAAGCAGAGACTGGAGGAGGTTAGAAAGAACTAAGAACATATTTAGTGGGGTTTTTTGTTTGTTTGTTTGTTTTTCAAGACAGGGTTTCTCTGTGTATCCTTGGATGCCCTGGAACTCATTCTGTAGACCAGGCTAGTCTCAACCTCACAGAGATCTGCCTGCCTCTGCCTCCTGAGTGCTGGGATTAGAGGTGTGCACCACCACAGGCCAGCTCGTATTTTCATGTTAAGATGGCAAATGCTATGTTTACTACCAATAAAAGTAATACCCAGGTATATATTTGTGGTGGTTTGAATAAAAATGCATCCCCTCGATGAGCTCATATACTTAAATCCTTGGTCTCTAGTTGATAGAAGTGTATGGAAGGATTAGGAAGTGTTTCACCAGCGGCAGGTTTGAGGTTTCAAAAGCCCTTTACCTTTGCCATTCCTCGTTAGTACCCTCCCTCCCTCCCTCCTTTCCTTCTCCCCATTTTTGTCTCAAGATGTTACATCTCAGTTACCACTCCAGTTCCATGCCTCCATACTTCCTGTCATGCTCCCAGTCACGATGGTCATGAACTTAACCATCTGGAACTATAAGGCCACAACAAATTCCTTCTTCTTTAAATTGCCACGGTCAGGATGTCTTAACCACAGCAATAGAAAAGTAACTGAGATAACAGTACTTTTCCGTGCTGAGAAACATTTGTACCTAATTTTATGGTTTGATTGGTTGCTTTATTTCAGGGTAGATGGGAAAATATTTCATCCGGTCCTGACTTAGACCCACATCTTCTGAAAGAAGGGCTCAATAAAATGAGTTATACATGGATGAGGTGCATTTTATACATGAGTCTTCCCCATCTACACCTGAGCTTCGTGACATGTCCTGCCTCTTTTTGTTCAGTCATTCAACTTTCTAAGGGCATGGAGAATTCTCACTTGGGACCTTTGACCTCTACTTGGTGTCTTCATTAAAAGAGAAGGCAGAGGATGAAGAGTGGGTACTGGGGAGAAATGATAAGCTCTGTCAAGGCCGTCAGTAGTTCAACCTTCTAAGGACAAGCAGAATTCTCACCTGGGAGCCTATTGCCTCTGCCTGGTGTCTCAGTGGAAAGAGAAGGAGTGGGTATTGGGGATGGGGGTGAGAAGCCCTGTCAAGACTATCAGCCACGGACCTCAGCAGGAGGGAGAGTGTGAACACAGGAGTCACAAGACTTGCTCAAGTGTGATTGTGGGTGAAAGCAGCCCAGAGATAGGAGAGGGACAGTGGCCAGAAATATGACCTGGTTTTAGACCTGATGTCACCTATTGCTAACTTTCTTGCGGTCCTAGGATGCTACTGCATTTCACACACGTGTGCACTTGCACACAGACAGACAGACACACACACTTTATAAAATTAGCACTTTCCGTAGGCCTAGTATCCACACTAAACCCAAGTGAAACGGACTACTTTTGACCAAACTTACCAGTCTTAGCTACCAGAGTCATGTGACATTTCTAAGGTTGGCTTTAGTGAGTCATCCATCAGCTATATCTTAAGATGGGAGGAACTGGTAATAGTTGTGGAGCCTAGAAAAATTATAAGGGACGTAGGAAGAGTTTTCAGATCTCTGGTGAGAATGAGCACTCTGAAGCCGTGTGCACTCGGTGTCTCGGGTCTTGACAGCCCTATCGTGTCACTGGGGACATGAGAAAGTGCTAGCCAGCCTCTTGTCTCTTCTTCCAGCTCCTCTGATCTACACTAATCAGGAGAAGTATGTTTAGGTCTGTTTTCAGAGGGGCATGTCTCCATGTATTTAGGTTGAGATAGAAAGTACTCTACCACACAGACTTAGAAAATTTCCAGTGGTCCAGAATGTTTCACTTCTTGTGAGTGGTGAGACCTCCCCCTTTCTTTGTATTCACACCTTTACTTTCTCTTAATCTTCTGTCATACTCCATCACACTGGAAGTGGACAGTCCAGTACCTTGCTTATGGGATGTTCAAGTGTCTTGATAAGAACCCAAGTGAGAAAAGACAAGTCAGGTGTCTTCTGTATTTTGACCCAGTTTCTTTAGGGACAAAGAGAAGGGAGCTCTTGACCTCAAAGAGATTATCAGTGGATGCTTTCAAGCAGTTCCCTGAACCGTGCACCTCTGGGAATTACGTGTCTAGGCACCTTCACGTCAGGGGATGTTTTGATCTTCTCCTGGAGGAAATAAATCTCTGTAGTTCACTGTGGAATGTTCAGGTCCTTTCCAGTAGACAGGCCCTAGCTTCAAGTTTTGCATTTCACCTGCAGTGTGAAGGCTTACACCCTTCCCCCCCCCATCTCTTCCTACAAGGAAAACCAGCTCTGACAGGAGAAGCAGGGGTAGCTAGACTGGTAAAAGTAGAGCAGGTGATTTTCAGTGGCCTGTAATATTTTAAAATGGAGTAAGAGAAGACCAAACACTCAGGATACAAATATATAAAAAGTAGTGACCCCTAACAACACAGCAGTGTAGAGTCAAATAAGTGTCAAGAAGAGGCAACCCTTAGAGAGTTCTGGTGCAGGAAACTCATTCCTATGTGTACATAAGCATACTGGAGGGGCATCGATGTGTGAAAGAGAAAGGCAGAAGGAAAGGATCATAGTTTGGAGAAATTCAGCACAGGGCATTGTGTCAGGACTTTTGTGACATTATAGCCTTGACTAATTAGCATAGGAAGTGGGGTCAGAATGGACCCACTCAGAGGCAGCCTCTTATGTACTAGGTTTTTTTTTTAATTTGTTTTTTGTTTTTATGCAGTCATATTGTATGTAGGGAGAAAGTGAGGAAGGAGTCTAGTTAGCTGGCCCAGTGGCTGGAGATTTTAGGAGAGGCGCAGGAGCTATTTATGGTATGGATGTGTTAGCAACCAGCCACACCTCTGTGCACTCTCTGTGTCTCAGCCAGCCTTCCAGGTACTTGCTGTCAAGAAGGAACCTACTTTACTGTTCTTGACTGCTGCTGGTGGTTGGTGGTGGCAGTCAGGGTTAGAGGTGCCCTTGCGTCTTAATGATTTGCATGTGTGCTGGCTTTCCCAGACCTCAGCAGTGCCCATCTGAACCCATATCTTGCTAGACCTGTGTCCTTCATTTTGAATGCTCATCCAGTGCATCTAAAAGCCTACAGATACATTTAGGATGGGAAGGGATGTTGAGTCCTGTCTTACTCCATTTTGGTGGCCATTGCAAAGTGAAAGGGTATGATACTCCCACCACCATCCAGAGATGGCTTCTAGGAACTGTGCATTCCCTATCTTCAGCAAAAGGCTGAGATGCTGTTGGAAGATACTGGGAAGTGAGCTGTCTGTGCAGAGATTCTTATGGACGTACAGGTAAGAAGAGCCAGGTTGCCCAGTGGGTGGCTAGGAAGACAGTTTAGAGGAGTAACATTACTCAAGAGTTTGCAGTCTCTGAAAGGACTCGGACTGCAGTCTTAAAAGATGCTTAAGATAATTCTGTGTTTTCTCTTCATCAGGCCATTGCCTCCAGAGCAATTTAGTGCAATTTAAAAATAAGCACACAGTTAACTACCATAATGTGGTGAAGCAAGCTGTTTCTGATTGTGCATGCTAACTTTTTCTCTAATTAGAGCATGACTTATATTATGTACATACTGAGCCATGGCGTGACTGTGTAGTGGCCCCTTGTAATATCAGCATTTAAGGTGGGCTATTCAAATAGATCAGCGGGGTGGTAAGTTTTCGGTGCAGGAGCCAGCTCACAGCTAGACATAGAACTTTCCATATTCCACTAAATATGTTTTGTTCTCCTGATTTTCATGAATATCATTGTGAATTGAAAAATGCTGCCTGCTCTCCATGGTCGATTTAAATATGAATTATGTTTAACTCTAGGTTTGCCGTCATGAGGCTCGCTGGAGGGTTGCAGTAGGATATTATTCCTCCTCTTGGTCAGGAGTTGGATGAATTTATCATGAACATTCAAGATTGTACCATGTGGACAGAGCAACAGTTTAATTTGGGTCTCTTTGATCATGGGTTACATTGGGAGAACATCTTGAGCCCCCTTTCCTCACTGTGGATTTGAGTCATGGCCACGCTTATCACCAAGAGACTGTTGGGAAACTTGGAATTAGAAACCAAGATCTCCACGGGCCAACCAGATAGAAACTAGCTGGGGCGTGGAGGATGTAGCTACTCCTGCGTTAGCTGGTTTCAGACTGGCAATGGCCTTAGTATCTGCCTCTACCTTTCTCTAGGAAATGGGAGACAGCAGAAACCATCTGCTACATGGGGACATAGGATAGAGAACACCTTTTCTCTCCCAACAGAGTTCATTGCACAAAAATGCACTGTCCTTGTCTGTGCTACCTAGAGGGACTTCACACACAAAAGGTTACACAGAAAGGCCAGGAATGTGTGCATGGGATCCAACACCCAGTTTTGAATCTGTCTTCAAGCATTACCTGGCTCTGTGAGAGTCATGCCAAATGGCACACCAGGTCCACTACCTCTTTCTGTGCCAACATCACTACATAAAAATCTTCTCCTATGTAGAATTTCTTGATATCAGAGACTGTGCATTGGTCACTTTTATGTTGCTGGGCCCCAGCATGGTGCCCAAGTTGTTCCAGGCATGCTTCACAAATATTTATGAAAATAAAATGATAAGCCAAGGAACATGCTTGGAGGGTTTTTTAAAGATGGTAGATAAAGGTGTAGACTTAAAAATCCATTTTTAATTGGAAGCAATAATAGGATGTGGAGACAGCTGATATGACAAGATCAGGATTGAAATATAAAATAAGCTTAGGATAAAAGCATTAGATACTTAAGATTTACAAAGGACCTCAGAGAAAGACCCAATCCAACATTGTGTCTTTAAGTGTACACTCCCCTGTAATTTTTCCATTAATGGTAGTTGGGACTTTGGACACCTGCCAAGACCTATTTTATTTTCAGTGAGCTGAAATATCCTGTATAACGTACATCTCTAATTTTGTTTCTTGGAGATACCTTAATGAAATATTGCCCTTTTGCATCACCTTCCACTTACTGCAAGAAGAATTTTCCCATCCCTCAATCTGCTTGACAAGTAAAAGGGCACAGCTCCTTCCTCTGCTCCTTGCTTGCCATACTAGCCTGTTACCTGAACTCTAGAAAGCACAGCAAATGCACAGCCCCTCAGTGCATCACCTGAAGTGAGGGCTCAATCCAGGCCCCGCCTCGAGTAGAAAGGGCTTCTCGAGCTCCTGTCAGTCTTGAAGCCATGAGTGTATTAGATGCAGCTTACAACACTAGCTCAGCCCGATCTGACGCTCACTTTGAATCATTGCCAGGTTTTGACCCATGAAAATGCTACTTTCCTCTGCTACAGCTGACAGTGTGTTTCTCCAGCTTCTTACATAGTTTCTTATTTGGACGCAAGAGTATGGATTATAGCAAGCTTTAACTCCCTCCTTCGTAGTGGGTACTAATACTGTAAGAGAACCAGAAAGGTGCATTGTTGAAACCCATATTTTGCTACAACAATGTGATCTAAGGTAGACATGAGCTTCGGCAGATCTGGCCAGTTCTGAGTAAAATTTGATGCCTCCTGCTGATTACACTTTTCCTGCCTTCTCAGGAATAGCCAAATAAGCCATTTATGGTTTTCCCCAAGATCCCCAAAGGTGACCTTTATCCAACTTTTAGAATCAGCTCCTTCATGTGAACACCTGAATGACATTTGCCAGGCCCCTATCTTTTGGCGTATCTTCATTTTTCCGTGAGTCCTCCAAAGCTGCCTGACAGGGCACAAATGTTAGTGTCTGCTGTGGCAGGGACTCGTAATGTCGTGATCCTGGAGCTGTGTTTAATTTCACGTTAAGCCTATTGTCTGATTCTTTCCAGGCCTTGACTGTTTGAGCCAGATCTTATTTTACCCTCAATTTCTTACATTGTATGTAAAAAAGGAAAAAAATAAAACCTTTTTTTTTTTTTGGTAGCACAGATTCCAGAACATTTATCTTTGTGCAGTTTTCCAGCTATGCAAAACACACAAGGCCTTGTGTATGCTTGTTCCTTTCATCTGCAAGAGAGCTTCTTTAATAGGATATGTTTTAAGGATGTAAATGGAAATAATGACAACCCCCCCAAAAAAAGCAAAACCCAGAAATCAGAAAAATAAACGAAAACCCCACCAACAAAATCATCCCCTTAAAAACACAGAATTGAGTCAAGAGACTGTGAGGCCTTAGAGCTGCAGCCTCTGAGGCTGTTCTGGGTTATCCGTCCATGCCCATAGCATCAGCAGTTTAGGGACCACCCTGCCCAGGTAGGAGAGACTGTTCTTTCGTTTGCCTTACATAGCAGCCTACACTATCAAACAACACACAGATGCTTTCCTACCTGGGATACCGACACTCTGGGTGTTATCAAAAGTTCCTCTCAGACTGGGAGTGATTGTGTGTGGCTCAAAACCTGGTGCTGGGGAGACAGAGATGATAAGATCTGGCTGGGGCTGGGGGGCTTGCTAGAAATTGCCATAGTTGCGTTGTGTTTTCCAGACCCACAAGTGAACTTCATCTCATTCTTGTCTTAAAAGGAGATTCTCTTTTTCCTTTTATGTGACTTTGTCACATTATTCTTAATAACATCCGTGTCAGTTCCCTGTAGGTAAAGGTGACTGAAAACAGGTTCTGCAGTTACTGTTTTCAGACAGGTTCTCTTCACAAGTCCAGGAGTGCTGGGGATTTTAGGAGGAGGGCTTTCTTGGGACTAAGCCATGTTGTACAGACAAAATACAGCTCTCAGAAACACATCTTCACCCCTATACAACCCCCTAACTGAGGCACTGTATGCAGATTTATAGGCCTGTCCTCTCTGCTTAAATTGTGTAGAAAGGACCCTTCCCCAGCTCTTACTGCATGGAGCATTTGGAATGTGGGTGCTTCCATCTACCCTTATCTGACCCCCCCCACGAAGCCTCAAACTGCTCCTTAAGCCCCCAACTTAGTACATGCAGAATAAGGTACAGCAGCAGGAGCCCCTCATGCCTCTCCTGTTCTCCTGCCGCAGAACCAAAATCAGGCTTCCTTCTCCACCTTCTGTTCCTGCCTTTAAAAAAAATTAATTCTGACAGAACTACCTCTGGCCTCTTTCCAGAGACGTGAAGGTTTACTGAAAGTGATTGGGAAGAAAGGTACAAATGGGTGTTTAAAAGGATTAAAATGCAAAGTTAAATTGAGACCTTGAGTGGGGTTGTGGGAAGCGGTGGGGGCTGGAACGCGGCAGAGCATAGGGAGCTGTTGCAGGGAGCATTGTGGGGCTGCAGCTGGGGGAGAGAGCCATTGGGGATTCTCAATAGAAGAATGGCCATTTCTTTTGATATTCCCCAAATTGCGCTCTTGGGGTTCGCACTGCTTTCGCACTGCACTTTTCTCTTTTCAAGCTAATGATTTGGCATCCTGGCACTGAGCTGCGCTCTGTATAAATCGTGTACTTTCAAGTCCCCGTTCAAAGTCTATATAATTCCTTTTAGAAAATGATTTTTTAAGTAGCATAGTATTAATTCAAGAAAGCCCTTGCCACTCTTATTGTAACCAGAATCATACATTGTTTTCCACAGAACACCGCCATTTGTTTATATTTCCCCACAGCTTTTGTTTGGGGGAATTGTTTTGTTCTAGCAGCAGCTGAAGTGATTTTGAGTGTTTGCAGCATGATGTTAATTAACCAAATATTGCAACCTGGGACTGAGGAACACCTGGGCTGACTCCAACTGCTCGGAATCAGTGTGGAAATCACTGGAACAGGGAAGGGAAGGATTCGAGGTGAGAAAGAGTGTGTGTAGGAAAGGATTTTATCTCTACCCATTTTTGTAGATGGAGCTAAAACAGACAAGGTACTGTCACGTTCCCAGGGTACGGTCTGTTCTCGGCAGCAGAAGGCTGTTCTGTGGATGCAAGGCTTAACCTGCAGGTGTCCTAGACTGTTTGAATGAAGGTAGGTTTGATTAATGTCAGTTTGGTTGACATTTGACCTTAATCCCCATTTGTTTTGGACTTAATCCTTTTAAACATTGAGGTTTTTGCAAAGGTTTCTGAGCCTAGGAATTATTCTGTCATGGTGAGATTTGGAGTCCCCAAACCTCTCTCTTACTCATATGTCCCTCTGGGGTTCCCAGTCCATCAGATCATATTGTAAAAAGAACCATTTTTGAGAAGGAAATGAAGCACCTCTTTGTGAAGAGCCGAGCACAGGCCTGGTCACCCCACAGGGACCCGCGCAGAAGGAGCTCACTCGGGTGGACCGCACTGCAGTGGCCCACGCTGCAGGTCCATCCTTTCATCAAATTTGAGGTGCAGATTGAGAATAACGGACTTTTGCAAAACAACATCAATGACACCTGAGGCTTAAGAGTTCTTGGTTTAGGGCTAGTCCTGTGACCTTGAGGATGTTTGGCCACTTTCCAGGCCCCTGCCCACCAGGGTTCCATCTCAAACTCCCCACCCTCACCTTCTTTAACAACAAATGTTCAGAAACCACCAACCACTCCTGAAAGGGATGGCCCCAGTTAAGAACTCTTCTAAATAGAACTGCAGACTCTTAACTGCTCTGAGTGTCCCAGTGAGACCTAGATCAAGTACAACTTTTTTAAAGAGCCACAAAAAGGCTCTGAAATAAGAATCTTTCTCATTGATGGAAGGGTATTTTTGAAATTCCTTAAAATTTTTTTCTGATTATTACACGTGAAATCACCCGGTAAATAGTTCTATCCTGATGCCCTGGACAGGCCCGTTATCAACTCAAGAAAAAGCCTGCAGGGTGGGGCGGGAGCTAGAGAGATGGCTCAGAGGTTAAGAGTGTGTACCTGTCACGTAGAGGACCTGAGCACAGTGCTCAGCACCAGTATCAGGTGACTCACAATCCCGGGTAACTCCAGCCCCTTGGGACCCATTCAACGCATGTGGCCTCTGCAGACACACACACACTTGTGCACACACCCTTCATGTTCACATAATTAAACTTAAGATTAGTAATTAGATTTTTCTAGTGGGCAACACCAGAATGTCAGAATAATTTTATTATTTAAAATAAATGTCAGAATATTTTAAAGCTTCTAGAGAGTTCTTGTAATATTTGAAGGTCAGTGTTTTAGCCTTCTCTCTGAGAACTTTGGCCCACAAGTGAGGCTTGCGAATGTCCTGTGATCTCCAGCTTCTCAGTGACTCGTTTCACACACCTGACTGTTGGTCATTACCACACTTTGGAGGGTGAAGGGGTGAAGGAGGCTGAGCCATCGGTTCTGGGGTGGGGCTTCATGCTTTGCATCTCTCTGAGGTTCTTAATTGGTGTTGATGCTGTGAGACTAGGAAACATGCTTGAGAAGCCCCGAGATGAACATACCAACTCTAAGGAACAGTGATGTAGTTTCTAAACGTAAGGCCCCATCTCCAGAGTGACAGATGGCATCCACTACAAACCTGAAGCTCTCCCTCCGTTTTGTCTTCTCCTAGTGTCTTCCTTTCTCCATGTTTTCTAATGTAGTTCCATTAATGGCACTGCTGATTATCACCTGCCTTGAAGGTGCTCAGAAATGTTAAGGGTTTTCAGTTCATAGCTTTCCTACTCTTCGTATCTTTGTTTGTCAGATCTAGTTTTCTTCCTTCATTGACATTAAAGATTTTAGGGAAAGATTTTGCTTGTCTCATTGATGAGTTGTCCTTGCTTGGTTACATGTCACCAGTGGGGGTTTCTTCAGTTTTCATGTCAGTGTGGTAGTCTGTGATACCTTCTGGATTAAATGGGCTTATGGAGGTCACTTGAAAATCACAGCAATCATATTTTTGAAACAGTGAATTAATGCTAATGGAAAATCTTGGGATTATACCTCTAGCAGGTTTTTTGTTTGTTTTGTGCGATTTGGATCTTATACAGCATAGCGGTTCATCATTTCAAAGTTATTGACCCATAGGTGTCAGGCTTTGGAGATGGGTGATCTCGGGACCAAGACTGTGACAAGCATCCCTATCGAAAGCCGCCATCCAGCAATAAAGGCATGACTCACGGCTAACCAGTCATTTAAGTTCCAGAACTACTTAGAGCGCTTTCCTGAAAGGTGTGCAGAAGGTTCAGATGATAGATGGTCTCAGTTCCTCTCTTACCGGAGTCAGTTGAGGAAGGGCTCTCTGTCCTTATCACACTCAGATCTCCGTGTTGGAGAAGGACTGGCCACAGACTTGGTATTTACCCTTTGACTTCACTGACACCCCGCTTCTCACTGTGAACTCGATCCCTAAATGATGCTTACATCCACCTGCTCCTCACACGAACATCCTGACGTACCGTGTCTTACCCATCTTGGCACTACACTGCATCTTTAAGCAGCTGTTGACAAACACCCAGAATCCCTTAGAAAGTTCTTGTGTCCTTACCAGAATCTAGAACACTGGTCAAGTTGCACTGCCTCCTTCGTCTTTGTTGGGGGTGGGCAGATGAGGGAGCCTGTTGGTTCCTTCCAGAGCTGCTCTCCTATGCCTGTGGAGCTGTGCATCTTGAGGGCTGAAGGTCTATGAGAACAGAGGTGCTCCTTACAGCAGGTCTTTCCATACTCAGGTTCTCACAGGGAGTACTTTGGCTGAAAGAAAGACCTGCAGAGAAGGTCAGTTGGCTTCTCCTGGTTGTTCTTCAGTGGCTGAATAGCAGTTCTGGGCAGGGTGGGACACGATTTTGTGGTTGAAAGTTGTTCCTCAGAATCCATTTGAATATCTGCAGAAATGAATGCATATGCTGGGTGTCAAAAGGACAGTTGGTGGCCTGCTAAGTTCCAAATTCATGAATAGTCTTAACGGGAAGAAGGTGTTCATCTTCCAAGCCCCTGAAATGATAGAAGCACGTCTGGCCCCGGAACCTGTCTCATTGTTTCCTTCCTTGTTTCTCCTTGAGGTTTAAAAAGAACGGATGATTGCCGGTGTGGTAGGTTGCCTGGTGTCTCCCTTAAGAGAGGACATGGGGTGGCTTCTCACACAGTTCATCAGCTGGGAATTAGGCTGACGTGGTGTTGTTCAGTGACAAAAGCAAGGAATCGGAGTCATGAGGGAGTCCGGTTTGTTACCTTCCTTGATATGTCCCTGGGTAGGGACAGCTGTGTGCACAGTTTAATCTACTTTAAAACTAAATCTGTATATTGAGAAATCAGGACTAAGGGAGCTGTGGAAACGTGGAACTTGGAAAACATTGTGGACAAAAGCATATGGGGGAGCTAAGTGGACTACTGGTCTATGTCTGGTTTACAAGATGGATTTTCATGCTGACCCCTGAGAAACAGAGAGGGCGGGAAAGAAGGGGGGCGTTAAAAGGGCATGCCCAGGAATTTTTTTCTTTCTAATCAGGCCTGAAGCAACCTGTGGGGACCAGGGAAAGCATGTTGGATTTTGTGCTTGATCCTTGGAAGTGGGTTCTTACAGCTGACCGGCTGTTATCTAAGAGCTACAAGTTGGGAGTGCTTTGACTTGTAGTTCTAGAATGGCCTTTATCATCTGGATGACAATTTTTCCAATTTAATTAACAATTTATTCAGTCGTAAAACTACAGTGACTCATGTAATTAGAGGCTTCCTTCTGTGTCAACAGAGGTTTTGGGAGCTTGGTAACAAGTTGGACAACTCCACTGCTTTTCAAAAGGAGTAGTCAATCACTGGGTTTTATTTTTAGAGTTTCAAAACTGGAATATGACTGGCCGCTAGTCATCTGGAAAGAAAACGCTTGATTAATTACAGTGAATGTATCCAAAGGGACATTTTCTTGGGCCTTGTTGAAGTTTTTGCAGGTGGCTGCCTCCAAGCAGGTGACCAGGAAGGGGAAGAGGCACCTCTCCTCCTTCATTAGTGTCCCCGCAAAACAAACCCAAACCCCAACTTGATCTCCCAGAGCTGACCTAGGTTATCTTGCAAATGCTTCGCCCGGTGAAGTGATTTCAAAATATGTTGGTGTTGCCTTTTCCTGCTGGATTTTGAGTCTTCCTTGGACATGGGCATCTGAAAGGTGTGAATTAAATATTCTTCAATAAGACACCGAAGTGGAGTTTCTCCACAGCTTCCATAATAATCGCTCATTAAATGAGTGGTGTGTCTACATAGACAAATCACAGAAATGGTGCCAGTTAATTACATGACCACAAGATAAATCTGAAATTTGAAAGGGAGAGTCGCAGAATTCAAATGAGTTTGTGGCAACGCTGTTAAGGATGTTCCCGTTCCTGAGGAGTTCACAGGAGAATGCTGAGATCCCAAATGAAAATAATGCCTTAGACTCCTCCTCTGGGGACAGGAAGGTTCAGTAGGGACTCAGGCAGCTGGGGAGCAGCAGAGGCTTGTGACAACTTGGTACTTGGTTTGTGAGATAGTCCTAACTAATACATTTAAGAAACATGTGACATTGCATGCCAAGAGAATTCTTCAGTTCAAACAACCCTTGTGCGGCCTTCATGACACCCTTTCCAGGGTTTCCTAGGCACTGAGCTGCTCCCATGTCTATGATTACAAAGCTGGAAGTAAGCCCTGGGCGGCGGCGTTGCAGACCCCATGGCCATGCTATGATACCACTCTAGATACATTCCTGTGGAACTGAAACTAAAGATGTTGGTCATGGTGTGTTTGCAGCACAGATTCAAGTCATTTTATTTGATCATGAGACACCCAGTGAAGAGGGTTTAGCTATTCCCATTTTAAAAGAGTTAAAACCAGCTTGGCAGGGTTATAACCTGTTCTCCCCCACCCAAAAAAGAAAAAGAAAAATCAAATCACTACTTTAAGTCATTGGGAAAACAGTGACAGGATCTTCACTCCGGCTTCCTGTCTACCACAACTGTAAGGAGGGAGCTGGACCTTAGGAAGAACACAGTGCCCACCCTTCATCCCCAGCCCTTCCTGCTACTTTCCCTTTCCCTGATGTGACTAGTCTAAGTTACTAAGGTCCTGCAGGTTGCTAAGGAGTGGGGAGGGATCTGGCCTCATCTGGACACCAGTGGGTTTTTTTTCTTCTTTTCTCAACTCTGTCAGCCCACACTTCTTCTTTACCTCCTGCCCCAGGAACAAACTACCAGGAACTGTGGTGGTGATGGGTTTGGGAGGTTGGAGTTCAAGGAAAAGATTCTCAGAAGATGGCTCCGCCCATCAGGCATTTATTTAGTCTTAACCAGAGGAAGCTTAAGTCTTCAAGTTAGACTCCCCCTTTCTCTCCAGCACACAGTTTCAGGGAGCAAACTGCTTTCTTGAGTCTCAGATCATCCTTGGCTATTGATAGAAACTGGAACCAAATTGGTCTACTTTTTCCACTTCTTTCCCAGTAGGAATCTTGCTTTCGATTCAAGTTGTCAATCATTTCTCAAAACCTACTCTTTATTTATAAATCTGTTTATTTATAGCCATCTCATCCTGCAGAAGTTGAGGTAAATTAGAGGAAACATGAAATAGTGAAAATACAACTAAAAGTAGAAAACAAAGATTGGGGAAGAAAGAAATTAGAAGAGGGTAAGACCCAAGAGAAGAGAAGAGGCTTGGTGTTTGGTTTCTTAGCTAGGAAGCAAAACAAAACAGAAACAACAGAAGCGAAATGGTGACTGTAGTCAGTCTCTGGACTTTTGTTGATGAGAAACAGGGAACAAGACACTAAAAGAAAACTCTCACGTGGGCCTCCTTTCAGATGGTAATTCCTTGTGAAAAGCATATAGGTATTGTGGTTGTAAAGATGACCTTGGGTCTTTCTACCCAGCAGGGAATCCGGCAAATTAATACTTATAGAATACAATCAATGTAGCTCAAGGACAAGCCTTAGCTGATGTGGGGGTTGGGGGTGGGGGGATAGCATTCATTCTAACAGTGGAAACCGGGCAGCCAGCAGCAGGAGGGCAGCTCCAGCAGGAAGGTGTTGTCTTAGTCTCCAGAAGGGGTAGGTTCTCATTAGACAATGGAGAGATGAGCCCTCAGCACCAAGGACTAGAACAAGTAATGGTCAAAGTCCTGGCCTTGTGTTTGGGGTGGGGCAGACATGCGATATCATGCGACACGGAAGTAGGAGAAGGCAGGACAAGGGCGAGTGGGAAACTGGCTTTAGGGAAACTGTGTAGCATATGAAGAAGGCCTAGTCCCAGGCTCAAATCTCGGGAGACTCATTCTGATCCGGAGTGAAGGGTAACACTACAGAGGCAAGAGGCTGGATGGAAGCGATCAGCTAGGGCAGTTTTGTGACAGAAAAATGAAAACAGAAAGTTGGCCAGAGCCAGTAGACTAGAAAAAGTAACAAAGGAGACTCTCTGCATGCCATAATTAAAACAACCTGGCCACCTAGCCAGATGTGATAGTAACTAAGAGATAGGTAAGAAGTGGCAAGGAGACAAGAGCTTTGAGACTTTGAGACAGAATGAAGTTGTCAAATATGCAGGGATGGAACTGCTGGGGCCTTGTAGTTTGCTAAAGTATAATACACCCTTGACGGATGTTAGCATTCGGCATGGGTGGTTGTCTCATAAGCACTGAAATTAATGTTTTCTAGTGTGAGATGCTAATGAGGACTGGGAAGGGTAACTGAGAACACACGTGTCTGTGATGTGCTTATACACGGATGGCTTATGAGAAGCAATTTGAGAGGTCATTTCCTTATTTCATTTGTGTGTGTGCGTGTGTGTGTGTGTACATGTGTGTGAGGGGTCCTGCAGATGTCAAGAGGGAATCCTATATTCCAGAGCTGGGGTTTCAGGTACCTGTGGCTGGAAACAGAACTTGGGTCCTCTGCAAGAACAGCAAGCATTCAACGGCTGTACTGTCTTTTCAGCCTTTGGGGGTCATTACTGCTCCTGGCGTATCTGGACCCGTGGAACACTGTCTCATCTACAGTCTGTGGTGCTTTGAGAATATATTCAGGACCTGCCTTGCCTGGCATACCTGCTAGCATACCCATAGCAGCAAGTGATACTGAGTATCATCTTGCTGGCTCTAGAGTTTATTCACAGTCATGCTTTGGTACCTGTCCCCACTACAGAGGACAGTCTAGTAAACCACATGGCCTGTAGGTTCTGAAGACAAGATTCCATAGTCTGCAAGATGAGGGAGAGATTGCACTTTTCACCTGCCCAGCTAGACTGTCTTTAAGACTCCTAAGCAAAACTGAGCAGAAAGCACTGCCTGGCCCAGCCTAGTGTCACACAGCTCCCCCACAATGTTTCCTGGTGACTTGGAAATGTGACAGTTTGCAAAGGCAGCAGTAAATTGACAACTGGGAGAGACACTGATGTGGCTCTGGGAATCCCCGAGGACAGACACCAGGAAGGTAGAGACCCTGAAGGGTCAGTGAATTGTTACAACATTCCTAATTATCAGCTGAGGTGGACTGGGCTTTTCGTTGGGAAATTCTCTCTCTAATTAACATGGTTCTCCTCTGGACACCTCACAGGTCTGTGCTAATTCCAGAAACACTGGAAAGATAGACTGATAGCTCTGTTTTAATTGAAAATAACAGTAATTAGTTTGTGCAATTCTGCTCTTAATTATAGTGCCAAATTTTTCTATTTCTAAGCTATTTTCTGGTCAGATGATGCCCTGACAGAATTAATAAAAGGGTATGGGGGGTATGCTCCATTTTTTTCTCAGCTTTATGATTTAGCTCAAACCTACACATTGAGACAGGATGCACCAATTCTGGGCTCCTGGGTCCTTTGCCTTCTATCAGCAGGAATACAGATGAGTGATCTCCCAGAAGTGCTCTACCTCAACTGCAGGAATATTTCTTTGGGTAACTAGGAACAGTTTTTGTTCACTTGTTTTATTTTGTTTTCCTACAGTTATTTCCTATTCATTTATTTTGTCATTTTCAAGTAGCAAGAGGAATTCTGGACGTGAAAAGGTTCAATAGCCTGCAGTTCAGTCATAGCTAGTCTACAGCTCTGAGGGGTCCAGCATATTCTCAGAGCCACGTAATCATTTCCTCCAGGAAGTTTCGAAACAGGCGCATCACCCCTAAAGAAACCCACTATGTAACTCTTGGTTCTTTGTACTCCTCAGCCCAAGATCACCACTGCTTAGCTTTTTGTCTTCATGAATTTGCTTACTTTGAATATTTCTTTTACATCTAGTCAGAGCCACACAACCATTGTGGGGGTTGTCTTTTCCACTTAGCATAGCTTCTGAGGTTCAGCCATGGAAGAGCATGTATTGATCTTTAATTACTTTTTATGGATGAATAATATTTCATTAGGTGTTATGCGACATTCATTGTTCACTTACCCCCAGAAGGTTTCAACAGACCACAGAAAGAGTGCATCAGCCCAGTTTAGCAAATAAATGATCATATTTGGTTTATTTAAAGAAACATGAGTGACTCGTGGGCAGCTACTCACTGTTGACCTCTTAGGAATTTACTATACCATGTAGTTGGGGAAAGGCCATGATGGTTGGGATTCTGGGGGAGGGCCTGCTGGTGCTCTTCCCCATCAGGAGGGACTGTCAGCAGTGTCTGTCACACAGACTTCATGGCTTGCTGTATCATTCTGCTTCTTCCATCCCTCAGACTGTGAGGCAAGGGCGGCTCCTCCAGGTCACCCGTTGCTGTTCAAGATGAGTGTTCATGTCAAGCCCGCATGAATGGACTGCTATAGTACATTTTGATTACTGGTTCTCTGCTTGTTTATAGTGTTACCTCTTGTGAATGGTTCTTCTGTGATTGTGTATGGAGCAAAAGTACTTCCAAGTCACATTTCTGGGAGTGAAATTGCTGGGTCATCTGGAAATGCTGTTTTATCTTTCTGGGGTGCAACCAGATAATTCCCATGGTGACAGCTTTATTTTGTGTCTCTGCTGGCAATATATGTGTTTTAATTTCTTCACATCCATGTCAGTAGTTGCTGACTTGCTATTTTCCCCCCTTTTGTTGGGTGGGGGGGTAGCCATTCTGGAGTAAGTGGTTTCTCCCTGTGGGGTTACATTTGCTAATGACTGATGGCATGAGCATCTTCATAAGCAGTTTCAGGGTGATGCTGTATCCCATGACATTGTTATATCACCGACTGCATCCCTTCTATAGTGGGATATTTGGAAAAGAGACAATGGAATGGGGTGATAGGGAGACAAGATCTTTCCAAATTTCTTTTTTAGTTGTGTGTTTGTGTGTGCTCTCTTGTGTGCATGTAATAGTAGGTGCTCTATGCCACAGTACATGTGGCAGTCAGAGGACAATGTGCAGAATTCAGTTCTATCCTTCTACCTTGTATGTCCCAAGAATCTTGGGACATGAATCTTTAGCCATTGAACCATCTCGCTAGCCTAGTATTGCTTGGCGTTTATAACCCAGAGGGCAGTTAACTGTGTAGAGCTTCGCTGGTTTGGTTTTTCTCATGTCCCAAGGATTTCAAATACAGTTTAGAGATAGATAGGTGTCAGTAAGGTTAAAGATTTTTTGGCAGGAAATTACTGATTTGTTTTTTATATTTGGGCACTAGAAATTTAAATCTGTTTCCCTTTTCTACAAAAAGAATGTCCATTGTCTTATATTCTAAACGTGTGTCTCCGTTTTAGCCAGGTGCTGCATGGCAGCCTACAGAGAGAGAGTCCTGCTACCATAGCTCTGTATTGTCTGCACAGGGATAAGAAGGCAGAGAGCTTTCAACCAAGGCAACTATCATCCAGTAATTTGCCAGACACAAGCATCATAATTTGCCGTCTCCCATTGGAAGGGAGGATGGGAGACACCTGATGTATGTTCTCTAGACCTTTTGGAAATCATGGAGTTGTTCTTATTGCCACATACCTGCAGTTCTGGAGGAAAGGTGAGATTGTAGCCATCAAGGGAATGGGTTCTATTCCGAAAGGAAGGCCCCATGAATGTTGCCATGGCAAAGCTGGAAGAGTCTAGAGTGTCACTCAGCATGCTGTTAAAAATGTTACAAACAAGCAAATTAAAGGTAAGATTCTTGCCAAGAGAATTACTCCGTGGATTGAGCATATTAAGCACGCTAAGAGCAGAGTCGCTTCCTGAAATAGGTGAAGGAAAAACGATCGGAAGGGAAGGAAGCCAAAGGGGAGAGAACCTTGGTTCAGCTAGAGTGCAGCCTGCTCCTGCCAGAGAAGCACACTCCGTGAGAACTAACAGAAAGGAGTCTGAGCTACTAGTGCCCAGTGCCTCTCAGTTCATGGCTTAAAAGATGCACAAAAAAGAGAGAAAGAAATAAAAGACCAAGTCTTGGGTGCAGGCAGAGAGAGAAGCGCACAGTCTTGGCTCTGTCCATCACCAGTTCCTCCACTACTGGCAGTGCCCTTATTTATGTGATAATCATTTCGTCCAGCACAGCTCCCGCACGGCTAGCTTATACCCCGAAATAACAACACACAAATTGTATTCCTNTTCTGTTCTGTCTTCCCCGCCTACCTATGTTCTGACCTATCAGGCCAAGCAGTTGTCTTTATTAATTAACCAATGAAAGCAACAGATAGAAGAAGACACTCCTACATCACTTTGGTCTTGATATGGAGAGGGCAGATGGGGAATTGACTGAGTTGAGCATCTGTTAAGAAAATTGAACAAATGCATGCTTGATGTGGTCTTCACAGCAGCCCTGTGTACTGATGTGTTACCTGTATCTTGCTGATGGAGAAACTGAGACTAAAAAATTTAAGTACGTAGGGCTCATAGCTCCAAGGTGTAATGGAGTCAGAAATGGCCCTCTATAGTCTTCTGTGGTACTGGGTGCTCTTGCCAACCAGCCCATATTCAAAGGCTATTTGTTAAATGGTGCACAGGCTAATTAGAGAAGGCAGAGAGCCTTGCTCCTCCTCCAGTGGCTCTGGGATTTTTGTCTGGCATGTGTTTGCAGATGAGGCCATTTAAGCAGAGGTAACAGGGCCCCCATCCACTGGGCCTCGCCTTCCTAGATTCTCTGAGCAGGCCTTCAGTTGGGCAAGGCTGGGGGATTTTAAGGGATCCTGACAGATTGACGGGATGTTAGCTGGTGCCTCTCCTGTGAGGTTCCGCAAGGCTGTTCTCATTTAGAGCTGGGTGTCTGAATGCCTCTCTGGCTGAAAACTGGCAGGAATAATGGTCTGGTATGGAGGCTGGGTTGAACAGGATTCTAGTGAGCTGTCAAATGTGATTGCTTGAAATGATTTTAGTATGAGCTTATCAGACTGCCGAGGAGCAGGGAACAAGCACGCTGCATGCTATTTATGGCACCCACACCCCTGCAGCTTGGAACAAAATATAGCACTCCCAGGCTCAGATTTAAATTAGAATATTCTGGTGTGTATGCACAGATTAACTGAACAATAGATTCAAGGGACAAGAAGATCCTCAAACCTGGATAAGAGAATGAATATGTCTGATTTTACCGTGCATTTTGAAAACGTTTCCACCCCCAAAGGAACCGATTGTCGTTTACCAAGGAGGTTTGTGAAGGGCATCCTAGTGCATCCAATTGAGAAGTCTTAGTCAACCTCCTGCCATGGAGGAACCACTGCTGGATTACGGTGCTGTTGAAATATATTAATTTTGTGTGTATGGCTTAAACACTTGGTTGGACAATTCTTTCAGTATTTTTGGGATTTGGAAATAACTAAGGGTTATTCAGTAGACATATCCTTCAGCCAGGTTAGTAAAATTGCATCCTGAAACTACTGTAGGAATGGAACCAACTATAGTAGCCTTGGTCTAGCAGGATGTATCCATAAGTTTGGCTTATTGTTGGGGCACAGGGCAGACTGAAAACTGAAGGGTCTGCATTGTTGAGCTTTTCCTTTCCTTCTTGTGTGTGTGTGTGTGTGTGTGTGTGTGTGTGTTTGTGTGTGTGTACCCAGGGAGCTCCACATCAGAGAGACCCAGGTTTGAATCTAATCCTGTCTCTTCTAGACTGTATAACATCTAATCTCTGTCTTTCTCATAAAAGAGTATCAAGTATATTGAGGTTTGTGAGGATTAGATGAGGTGATGTATGTAGCGCCTGGGCAACAGATGCTGTCATTCACCTCCTTCACTTCTGGAAACTTGCAAAGGAGAAAAATGTCTACATTGGTAAAGGTGTATTAGTCCATATTTTGTAAACAGTCTTTACTTTGATTTTTCTTTAGATTGTATTATCATTTGGCCGTTACAAATAGTCTTGCTTTCCAGGGAGGTGGCTCAGTGGTTAAAATATTTGCTATACAACGGAGGACTGGAGCTCAAGTTCCCTAGAACCACACAAATACTGTGTGGCTGTGGAAAGTCACCTGAAATTCCAGCCTAAGAAGGCTGAGACAGGATCCCTGGGGCAAGCAAGTAAGAAGTCAAGCATTATCGGTGTGCTCAGAGACGCCCAGCCTCCAAGGTGAGGTCGAAGAGTTGTGGGGATGATTCCTAAAGTAGGCCTCCACAGTCACACAGATGCACAAACACAGACACCTATCCCCACACTCAAACAGTGAACACACACACCAGTGAAATAACAATATCTAATAAGTGTCGTAAAATTTAAAAATAGATGGTTGGCGATTTCTAGGCCTTGAGGTGTATCATTCACTACAAAGCAACTCACTATTTTGCTTGAAACACATTATATAGTTAAAGTTTTTTTTAAATTCTCATTTATATATAAGTTTTTTACATATGACAGATCCATTTCTCCTTTTGGGTATAGCTCATTGTTTTTCTTTTTTTGGCAAATGGAAGACACTAGAGAAGTTAACTGAAAGCATATAGATGTTTTAATTCTTTTCTTTGAGGCTCTCTGTGAGTGGCTGGGGATGTAGCTCAGTGGTGAAGTACTTGTGTGATGAGGTCATGGATTTGGTTTCCAGCATTGTAAAAAACAAAACAAAAACTTCCATAGGCTCTTCTCCCTTCTTAATTTTTTTCACAATTTTGAAAGACATATCTTTTTTGCTAACTTTATCAACCAGAATATTATATGAGCACATTCTGGTATTGGTAGATTTTGATTGCCCATCTATCCATTCATAGTAAATGTGTACTGAGCCTGGCCTGCTGCTCATCCTCCTTAAGTGCTCTGGGCCAGGGATGAAGAGCACAGGTGCAGTTCCTGTGATGGAGCTATTGAATAAAAAAGGAGAAACAAGGGAAGCAAAGGGCATGGCTGCTCATAGGTGTGGTGGAGGAGAAAGTTTATTATAGAAATGTGGGAGAGCATAGGAGGAGGCAGGGACATCTGGGAGAGTCCAGAGGGGACAGGGCCAGACTCAGCTGGGTCCTCAGTGGAGAGATGGGGAGGGGAGGGGAAAGGAGAGAAGGGGAACCAGGTGTAGCAGCCAGGAGGTCAGAGGTACAAGAAGGGGAGGGTAATATTTGGATTACACAGGAAAGAGCCTCTGGGAGGAAGAGCAGCCCAGCCCCTGGGCTGGAGAGTTCTGGGTAGAAGACAGTTGGCTGAGATCATGCTGCCTTACAGGTAGGAACTGAGGGATGCTGGGAGAACCTGGCTTTGATATGTTAAGTAGGTACCTCAGCTATTAGCCCTGGGGTTGAGACCTAACAGCTACTACTACCTGGGGGTTGAAAACGGGACACAGATAAAAACTCAGGAATCACAAAATGAAATTTGTTGTATCTGTGATAAACTGGGGGAAATAGTCTAACCAGGGGAAGACTTTGAAGTTGAAAAGCTGCAAAAGGCGAATGAACATTAAGCAAATCTTGCCTGTGAAGTCAAATCCTGGCTCCCATTCTTGCAGGCTTGAATATGTAGGGGTCCCGTGGAAATCAGGGTGGGGGTAGGCGTTCTCCTTCTTGCTCCCTGTAATGGGGTGTGTGTCTCCTATCCCTAATAGGCTCTGAGTTCCCCATCAGCTCAGCTTTGTGGAAAGTGGGAGACACAAGACAAAGGAGTTCACTGGGCTTTGTTTACTTTGCCCTAGTTAGATGTAAGCAGTGGCCACATAGAGCCGCCTTCTCTGTGCCTTCCACCTCTGCTGTTGATGCAGCTGCGTCAAGAAGTGTGTTCCTACAGGCATGCAGAGGGGGTTGGAGGAAGAGGAAGAAAAAATTAATTAATTCTATCCACACAGTCATCATCATGACCTTCATTTTGATTCTTGATGTGATGACAGCCATATATGCAGCTTGTACAGCCGTGGTACTAATTAGAATGGAAACAGCACTTTGGATGAATTTCCTTTTAGAAAAGGTTTATTTAATTCACTTCACAGTCTCAATCTGAACACCTGGAGACAGACCGGGGGTTTCACAGGCTGAGGATATGACTGGATCATAGGGAAAGGCACCCAACATCATCACTTTGGGGGAAATTATCCTTTACTGAGTAAGCAGTGCTATGCAGGGATATTTCTTGAACCGGCTGCAGAAGAGGCCCAGTTATTTTCCTTTTAATGCTTTAATCCACTGTAAATGAAACACAATCCACTCTACAGGACTGGGCGTGCTGTGTATGTGTGTGTGTGTGTGCGCGCGCACACACACTAGCGCTTCTGTGTGTGTGTGAGAGAGAGAGAGACAGAGACAGCACCATTTCATCCTGGGTTCTGGTCTTATCCCAGGGAGTGTCAGGCAGTCTTGGGAATCAGTGCTGGCCATTTTGGTGCTAATGGCCCTATCTCCCCTGGAGCTGTGACACAGCCTCTGACATCCTGAGGGGACAGTATTGTTGCTTTGCTCACCCTGATGGACTGTCTTACATAAATAGGAAGATTTGAGCCCAGGGTTGCCTTTGGCTTTCAGAGGCAGCACTCTGTGCTTACGGTCCCTTGTGACTTTACATTTTTGTAATCAAATGGGCTCAGAGAAGTCTAAGGCTTACTGTGTTTCCTCTTTGTTTTTTTTTTTGTTTTTGTTTTTGTCCCCCACTTGCCCCCAGTCTCAGATTTTAGGGTAATTTTTGTATAGTTAGGGACCAAAAAAAAAATCAAAGAATTCCTTGGTTACATTTTTCAAGGATCCTTTGGGCCATTAACAGGTCACTCTCCATTCTAAACCCAGAATTTCTTTGGAAAGCAAAGAAAAACAGCAAGAATGGAGTTTTGTTGAGAGAAATTTTCCTGAATACTTGTACTGTGGTACCACTGTCTTGGTTACTAATCGGACTTGAGAGAGAATGTGTTTTGGACTGCTATAGGAACTCAAAGTCTGAAATAAATGATGTGGAAACCCTGTATCCATGCAGTGCTACAGAAAACTGGCCATTTAAAAAAGTATTTCAAATATTTTATTAAGATTTTCTAAGAGAGTTGAAGACATAAACAGTTTTCTATAGGCTCACATAATTTTTAATTTACTAACATATCATCTATATATAATAGGTTATATATTTTTGCTTTTGAGCCTGGCCCTTAGTGGCTGAGCCGTCCCTCCTACCCATAGTTATATTTTTAAAGGAGCAGATTCATGCGTTTCACAGCTGTGTCCATTCAGGAGACCATTGCCACAGCAATAACAAAAAACATATTCATCATTTCCAAACTCTTCCTTACCTCTCTGTCATACATTCCTCTCCAGCCCCTGGTGCCAGGAGTCCATCAGCACTGCCAGTTCCTTAGCATTTTTTAGAATTCCAGGTCAATGGTGTCTCACAGTATAGACTGGAGTACATGTGATATCCTTACCTGAGACTCATGCTCTGGCTTCTGGGTTGGTAGACTGATCCTTGGTGTGGCTGCGTGGGCTTTTCTCTGTGGAGTTTGTTTCTCTTTTCTGAGACACCATTTCCGGCTTTTGACTACTGGGAGCATGTTTGTAAGTCTCAGCATTGGATAACTGTGTTTGTCATGGGCAATACCAAGGAAATAGGGGACGAGTTCACGAAGGAGATGATGAGGTCACATGGATGGTCTATGGTTCACAGTTAAGGAATTTAAACAGGGCAGTTTTGCTAGCACCAGTTTTGCTAATGCATATACTTTGGAAAGATTTTCTTTTCTTTGCTTCCTCCCTCCCTCCCTNCCTCCCTCCCTCTCTCCCTTTTACAAATGGACCCCAGGTGGGTGTGTTCCTGTGTGTGCACAGGCACATGTAGAGGTGGTAGTGGTAAAGATTCTCCCTAAATGCGTGCTGAAAATGTGCTTTTATAAAATACAGTTTCAGGCCAGGCGGTGGTGGCACACACCTTTACTCCCTGCACCGGGGAGGCAGAGGCAGGTAGATCTTTCTGAGTTTGAGGCCAGCCTGGTTTACAGAACAAGTTCCAGGACAGTCTCCAAACCTACTCAGAGAAACCCTGTCTCCAAAAGCCAGCTAACCAAATAAATGTACTCATAAATCAATAAATCAAACACAGTCTCAGAACAGGGAAATCGAGATAGAAATATAGTGTGTGAGTCACAGCCGAGCGCAGCACCTTGGCACCTCTATTTACTGATGCCGTGATGTGGACTGTAATTTCATTCATCAGTAATTTGATTTGCTGTTTTGTGAGCGGGCATGTTGGTAGTGAGGTGACTTTTTAAACTGGGTGAGAGAAATCAGAAATCCTACCTAGTGGCATTAGCGTTAGTACAGCGCCAGGGTGTGGCAGCGTTTGCATGTCATTGTCATCTTTGTTGTATACAGAGGTGTCAGTTGTTTTCTTAATGGGGGGGGTATGTGTAACAGGAGGAGCGGTGGGCTGCTTTTGGTCCCATCTGCCCAGCTAGCTTAGCTCCGAAATACTCCTGCCTGGCTAGCTTAACATCCGAAATAACCACACAGAAATTGTATTAATTAAATTACTGCTTGGCCCATAAGCTCTAGCCTCTTATTGGTTAACTCTCACATCTTGATTCAACCCATTTCTAATAATCTGTATGTCACCACGAGATCATTGCTTACTGGGAAAGATTCAGCATGTCTGACTTGGCAGCTTCATGGCGGCTCAGCTCTATCTGCTGCTTTCTTTCTCCCAGAATATAGTTCTGTCTTCTCCGTCTATCTAAGTGTTGCCCTATCAGGCCAAGCAGTTTCTTTATTGATTAACCAATGAAAGCGATACAAATAAAGAAGGACTTCCTACACCAGGTATGTGTGTGCACGTGCATGCATGCGTGTGTGCATATATCCTGTAGGGTGAAGTTCACAGGACACCTTGTATGAATCGATTCTTTCTTTCCCCCGTGTGGACTGTGGGGATTTAACTCAGGTTTTCAGGCTTGCTCGTAAGCACCCTACCCACTGAGTGACCTTGATGTTGGTCCTAGGGAGGCATTTTAATGAAACTAACTGACATGAGGATATGTTGCCTTGGAGAAAAACGAACCTGACCTGCCTGCCCTTCATCATCTTTGCCTTGGGGTTGTACACATATGGTTCCTAACTTTTGGCAAAGGAGTGTACCAAAGTCATTGCTGCGAGAGCTTCCAATTTTAACTGTGCAGTGTTCCAGCTAAACTGAAAACTCTGGAGTGGTTTTATGAATTACCCAGGTGAAGCTTAGCTGGTTACACGCTTAGTTGGTGGTGGGGGGGGACCACAAGCTTGGTAAGTGCTTTAACAGTAATTCTTACAAAACCCTGGACTCTTCCTAGAGCTCCTTCAAGGACACTGTCTGGGCCTTGGGACTGTTGTTAGGACTATTGTTGGTGTGGTAATGGCCTCATCTGCTAAATGCAATGCCATATTATATTCTCTTAATTGAAAACAAGATTCTACCAGTGTTCCACTTTGGATAGGAATGCAACTATGGGAGGGATAATAGATGCTCTCCCCCCATCTGTCTCTCTCTCTCTGTGTCTCTCTCTGTGTCTCTCTCTGTGTCT
>LOEQ01000199.1:24332-56092 GCA_001685075.1 Bramus lutescens | reverse complement strand
TTTTACTTAGATTCTATGAGATTCGTCTTTAGATTTGTCCATTTTCTTGTGTGTAAGAAGGAAAATAAACATCAGAGGGTTAATGGATGAGTAGCTTTGTGGCTTGGGTATAGGAATGCATGTTACTTCCCCATGGAAAACTTTAATGTTGCAGTGGACAGAGCTCTAGGCTCTTGAGCTAGAGACCTGTGTTCTAGCCTGGATTCTTTGGGGTTCATGGCATGAACATGTGTGGTAGCTACTTATCTCATCAATGTTTAAGATGGGATGGCTACAGTTCATCATGACAGAAAAGCATAGTGGCAGGAATGTGATTATATTGTGTCTCAAGTCCCAAAATAGAGAGCAGATAGGAAGAGATGCCAGGCTGTGCAACCTCACAAGGTTGGCCCAGAGTGACCCACTTCATGCCACAAGACTTTATGTTCTGGAAGGTTCATAACCATCCGGTAACCAGGTATTCAAACCCCTGGACTGTGGGAGGTGTTCCACATACAAGTCACAATACCGTGGTTAGGTTGGTCTCCTCTGGTCTGCTTATGTCTAAAGTGTGAACCTTGCTGCATGCTGTAGTTACTCTTCAGCTGCTGTGATGAAAAAGTCCTGACAAAGGCAACTTATGTGAGAAAGGGTCTGTTCTGGCTCACAGTTGAAGGGTGCAGTCATCACAGTGGGGAGGTCAAAATGGCAGGGGCTTGAAGGAGATTGTCACAACACATCCACATTTAATAACTGAAAACCACAACTGCATGCTCAGCATATTTTCTCTATTTTCACAGTCAGTGATCTTCACCTGGGTGATAGCCTTGCTCATGTCTAATCTAGATAATCTTTCCCAGGATGTTTAGATATTCATCTCCTTGGTCAAGTTGTCATCTGTATCCACCACAGTGCATTGTCACCCCTAAAATTTATTTCCACGACTCAATTTAGATTACTGTCCATAAGATTTAGACTAGCATTGAAAATCTCTAGATCCCCAGCATATAGTTCTTTTCACCTCCCACAATCCCTGTAAGCAGGCATACAAACTTGTAATCTTTGAGTTTCTCACAGACTAAATAGGGAGAAGAAAAACAGACTCCTCTGAAAGTCACCCACTTTCCATGCCCTTACACCCATGTTCAAAGATAATTCAACTAAGGGTTAAGGAGTACCTGAAGGTATTGAGCGCTGTGCAGAATTCTTATAGTTCTGCTTTTCTTTCTTGGTGGTCTTGGGAGGGACTATTTTTGAATGTACCCTGGAAGCATTTTGACCAGACAGTTTTGTGTCCTCTTTACTGGGTGAAGGCAGGGCAGTACTGGACACTGTACTAGGATCCGTGTTCATCCTGGGACTTGGAGTCTTGCTGTTAGTCGTGGTCCATGCTTCATGTTGAGCCTATGGAAATGATCTTCAGTGATCGTATACTCTCCTGTTTGAGTCATCTATCAACTAGGCCAAACCTCCCTTGGCCACCTCTGCCTTGGTTGTATGTTTCATAGTCAACAAGCCTTCCGAACACTACAAGTTATATCTGGGTAAAGAGAATTTAAGACTGTGGAACGTGGCTTTCTTTGGGTGTTAGTTGAGGAGAGGATAGATAAGCAGCCTGATATGTACAAATGCACACTAACAGAAAATTGACCTCTGGTCTCGGGGACTCTTGTTTTGTGAAAGCTGCATTGGCACCCAGGGGCATGGAGAGGGAAGCCTGCAGTAGACTCCAGAGTAACTGGGATAAAAACACCCTGAGGAAAAACAACAGGCCAGGAAAGGGTTCATTTGGCTCACAATTTCAGGTTATGGTCCACGATTGTAAAGGAACCAAGGCAGCAACTTGAGCAGGTCACATCATGGAGTCAAAAGCAGCAATAAAGGAATGAACCCACATGGCCTGCTTGCTTCAGCTCAGTTAGCATTCTTCATTTTTATACCATTTAGGCCTAGCCTATGAAATAGTGCCAGTCACCCCCAGGCGGGCTCTAACATTTGACAATCAAGAGAACCTCCCCCAGCCCCCAGGCACACTCTCAGTCCAGCCTGAACTAGATAATTCTTCATTCCGTGTCTCTTTCCAGGTACACCGAGGCTGTGGAAGGTGGACCTTCAAAACCAACCATCACAGCTACTAAATCCTTATTAACTCCAAAGTAACTTCCCTGATTTCTGTGTTCTGTGTATACTTTGCTTTGTAGTTATTGAAGCATGCTATCTTTTACGTAGTTTTGATATGGTTTTGTGTGCCCTTGTTGTCAGACAAGTAGTTGTGTAGGTCATTAATTTTTTTATAGTATCTAGAATATTCTTATACCATTATATGCATTTATTATTTTTTAAGGGTTTTCTTTAAATTCATGATGAGCTCTCATTGGAATTGTGACTCACTATCTTTTGGAGTATATGTAACCCACATACTTAACTGCCTTCTTGGCAGAGTCCAGTTTTTACTGTGGTAAAGAATTGAGAAGACAATGTACAGAGAGAAGGCTGTAGATGACGCTGAGGTTAGAAAAGGCCCTTGATTGAACCAGGAAGCAGTCCAGGAACATAGAGAAGCTTTTGATTAGGCTAGTGAAGGGATCAGGACTCACACTATCAAAAGCTTATCAAGAGAAGTCTGGGCTCTGTTATAGTGAAACCATAAAGAATACAGTTAGGGCTTTGTGCTCATTTTGATTTTGGGTGCCCCTCTCTCTTAGGGACCCCTCAGCAGGTCCAAGAGGGCTGAGGCAAGTGCTATAGCTTGTAGTGGATTCACATATATACTTGGATTTTTGGACTTTTCTCCTGGTTGGCTTTTCCTCTCGATGATGAACTGACCTCATGATCTCCAGGATTGTTCTTGGAAATATTAATCCCTGAGTCACAGGAGTGCCAGGTCACCATTAAAATATTATTTGCGAAATTCTTTGATTCCTACTGTTGTTTTGTGGACGTCTCAGTCCAGATAGACCTCACAGAATATTTGTCTTCCAGTCACAATACTTTGGGTGGGTTTTGGAATGAACCATCTGTCTGTCCACTCTTGCCTTCAGCTTGCATCTTTCCCTAATAACTCATCAGTTACCTGGAAATGTTTGTTTTCAGGGAAAGAACATGATCATTCTAGAAGCTGTGGTACTGAGTAGTAGAACTCAACTTTCTGCCTGGTCTGTTGTTCTCCTTTGCTTTTTTGCTATGTGTGATAAAGCATTCTGACCAAAAGCAACTTGGGGTAGAAAGCATTTATTTGGCTTGTCCTTACAGATCCCAGTCCACCATCCAAAGAAACCAGAGCGGGAACTCCAGCAGGAGGCAGGAGCTGAGGCAGAGACACTGCTTGCTAGCTTGCTTTCCATAGCTCGCTCAGCTGCCTTTCCTTCCTGCACAATCCAGGACAACTTGCCTAGAAGTGGTACTGTGTACACTGGGCAATAATAAAGAGGATGCCCCACAGTCATACCCTCTGGTCAATAGGATGGAGGCATTCCTCAGTTGAACTTTTCCTCTTTCTAGGTAACTTCAGTTTGCATCCAGTTGACAAAAACTGACTTCTGAATAAGCTTGGGCAAGTCTTTTAAGAACCACGTAACTTGATATTTTCATCTACATGGGAACAATGATATTTAGTTCCTCAGAGCAGGTTGATATTTAATGCACATAAAGGGCTAGGCATTTGCTGGTTGTACTGGTTGCCAGGTTTCATCAGCTTGACACAAACCTAGACATATTTTGGAAGAGGGAACCTTTGTTGCAAAAAAAAAATGCCTCGATGAGATTGGTCTGTGGGCAATTCTGTGTGATGTTGTTATGATTAATGATTGATGTGGGAGGGCCCAGCTTGTGGTGGGTGGGTGCCATCCTTGGGCAGGTATGGTGTCCTGCACTGTATAAGGAAACAGGCTGAGTGAGGAGCCGGGAGCAGCAGGGTCCCTTCATGTTCTCTGCCTCAGTTCCTCATTCAGTTTCTACCATGGTTTGCCTTGGTGATGGAGTATGACCTGAGAGCCATGCTGAAATAAATCCTTTTGTCCCTAAGTTCCTTCTGGCCATGCTGTTTTGTCACAACAATAGAAACAACCAAGACAATGGTCAAGGAATACAACTGTCAGGTCCTTTGACCCATCTTCAAGCCCCCTCGGGCCATCAGATGTCCCTTCCTGCAGTAATATGCTCAAAGCACGTTCAAAGCGAAGAACTAAATAATGACACATTTTTATCATCTGGCCTCCAGCTAAATTATATTCTCATTGGCTGGTTTACCCACTTTGCTTTATTTTCAAAAATTCCATATGGATGGCTAAATGAGATCCAGAAACAAGGCGTATTTTTTTCCTGACACATATGACTAACTAAAGTTAAACTGGTATGCGGAATAATCCCTAAAATAAGTCTCTGTGCGGTTTACCTGTCAGGCAAGGAGTAGGAGAGAGAAGTTACAGCAGCGTGCACAGCATTGTCACCCAGTCAGAAAAATGTGTGTCCTCCTGCATTACTTTGGCAGCTTTTGTGGACAAGTCCATTGAAAACAGAGAAGAGGACGGTGGCTGTCCTGTGCTCTTCCTACTAGAGCTACACACTGAGAAATGGGACAAGCAGATACAGAGAGACTCTATGGGTCCACCAGGGATGTGACATCCTTGTGCAAACATACAGGACTTTATTCTTCATCCTGTCCCTTATTTCAGTTCTTCTTGAAGGACTGCAGATTGTAATAGTACTGGATTAGTTTGTCAAATTGATAACAGAAAAGGAAGAGAAAGCCCACAGATCCCAGGGGAGATGCCTAAAGTATATGTGCCTTTTCTCTGCTGGACAAGCAGCTGATCCTGACTTAGCTCAGTCTCTGATGATGAAGACTTTCTTTTCTATGAATACACCTTCCCAAGTTCACCCTGCCTTTGGTGGCCATCTGTTTCTTTCCTGTTCTCGTATTTCCAGATCCATTCATTCATTCAGTGGTTGGCAACCACGATGGCTCAGGTCATTGCTGTGCCGTCCTCAGTGCTTTCTGGCCTAGGTCCTTTACAGGTTTAGGTGTTTTCACTCTTCCCACAGTTTTATGAAGTAAGTAATATTCTTGACCCCACTTTATAGGGGAAAATACCTGAGCACAGATATCAAGAATTCTTGAATCATAAAAAGTGGTAGAAATGGGATTGCGATTCCAGAATTTACTCCTGAGGTCATACTTAGCTACTGAACTTCTCTCCCTCCTGTTGGCCTGTTGTTATGTATATGTATACGGACATAAGCATTTTTATACATGTATGTATGTATGTACGTATGTATGAGTGAATGAATGGCAGGGCGTTCTTTCTTTTATTTACTTATTTTTTATGTGTATGAGTGTTTGACTGCATGTATGTGTGTGTTCCACATGTGTACCTGGTGTGTGTGGAGGTCACAAGAGGGCATTAGACCCTCTTGAACTGGAATTACATACAGGAGTTTGTAAGCTACCACATGTGTGATCGAAAACAAGCCCAGGTCCTTTGAAAGGACAGTCAGTGATGTCCATGGCCAAGCCGTCTCTCCAGCCCTGGCCATTCTTTCCTATAGCAGTACTTTAGATTCTTGCCTGTGGGTTAGCTGAAGGTTGTGTGTTGGAAATCTTGATGAGTTTTGTCAAGCCATCCCCGTAATAGAATGTACTGCTCTTTTACAGCAGTTATTTTGAGACCTATTTTCAGCATTAGCTGCTATAGAGAATATAGAAATGACAGAATGTGTGAAGGTAGAAGCTGTAGCTTGAGTGTTTCTGTGGACAGCTCAGAATAGACTGGAGAATTCAGCACCCGGACTGTCATGATCATGGGACTTGACCCACTGCTGGTGGCCTGAGGAGCAGTGACCTTCAGTTCTGACTTCACCATGCCTCCTTGTTGGTCACCTTACTTTATATCTTCATTCAACCACATTCTGAATGTATTCCACCATGGAAATGATACATGGACGATCCAGACGCCAAATAGATTTAAAATATTTGTTCTAAGTCTACTAAGATGAAGTTAGAAATAGGTCCCTGATGTGCATGGAAGTGGTGCCTGGGTTAGTATGTCTGAGAGACTCACAGCGTCTTCTCAGTGAATGTCTCCAGTTGCAATATTTTCTGAAACTACATGGCTACTAAGCAGTCCTTCCTTTCCCATGTGCCTCCTAACAACACTGGGCGCCTTGGTTTTCTGTTGCTACTTATCGCAAATTACCACAAACTGTGTGACTTCTTACAGTGGAGATTGATTAGCCTACCTGTTTGGAAATCAGGGCAGTCCCAGCAAGTAGAATGCATCCAGTTTCACTCCCTGCACTTAGAAGCCTGGCTCCTTCTGGGGCCCTGTTTTCTGGCCTTGCTGAGCTTCCAAAAGCCTCCTGCATTCCTGAACTTCAAACTGCATTTTCATACCACTGATTCTGCTGTTCCATCTACTAGCAACTGGCCTTCCTTTCTTCCTCTAAGACTCACTCCTATGATAACACCTGAATAATCCGGGTCATTATCCTCATTTCAGAGTCTTAGCCTGAGATTAGTTGTAGCTTAACCACAACTGCCAAGTCTCTTTGAGCATGCAGTCTGATATGTTCACAAGGTTTGGGGGGGTACAACATGGGTCTGGCTTCAGGGCATTGCTGAGTCTTGGAGTAGAGACAGAGAATGTACCAGAAGGGTCAAAGTAAGATGTCCACAGGAGAAGATAGAATATTTGCCCCACTAAGACTGCACCCCAATTTGAGAAGAATGAAATTGGTCCAGGAAGGCATGACTCCTTGTTGAAGTCTTGGGTTTGGTTACTAGAAAACTGTTACCGTGAAGGGCATCCTAAGCATGCCTTGCCATGTAACATTCGTTAGTGGCGGATACAATGACCAATTGCTCCCTTGAATGCCTCAAGCTATTTAGAAAATTTTAAAAAATTAAAAGAAGGCTTTATTTGAAGTCTTTCATTGGAATGTCTTTTTAATGAAAGTGAGCCCAAGCAAACATGTTTATAAACAGTTTCACGAGACAGAGCTCAGGAAAGAACACTTTCATTAACGTTTTCTGCGAACACAACCTTCTCACATTATTGTTTGGTATCCTGCTATGGAATAAAGTGAATTTTTTAATTACCAAAGTATTTCCTGGAAATTCTCTGGAAATAATTTAAACATACTACACTTTTCTCATTAGCTCTCTCTCTCTCTCTCTCTCTCTCTCTCTCTCTCTNTCTCTCTCTCTCTCTCTCTCTCTCTCTCCCTCTCCCTCTCTCCCTCCCTCCCTCTCCCCCCTCTCTGTCTGTCTCTCTTGGTATACTTTCATCTTTGACAGGCATATGAATTTTACTCTTGAAAAGTCATAGATAAAAGGTATGATTCATGCAATAAGTTTTTTTTAATTTTCTTTTTGGGCAGAATTTTTGTGATAAAGTGATAGTGTTTATTTCTTTATTTGTTCATTCATTGATTCACAGAACTTATGAATTTCCTATTTGGCAGGCAGAGTGCACAAAGAAAATGGACACAAAGCAGGCATGTTGCAAGATCTTCAAGCTTGTGTTGCTGGAGACTTCTCTGTCCTGCCTGGTTCCACTGGACAGGTTTCTCTCCTGCCCGCCAGTCTCCGGAGCCACTCATAAACAATCACTTGGAGGCTTAATATTAATTATAATTGCATTTTTTTGCGATTTTTGTTTTCAGAATTGTTTTCTGGTTGATACGTGGGCAAATAGATTTCAGTCATGAAATATTTATTTGGTGATTTTTTTTTACTCAATCATTTGGTTTATCATCACATGTTAAGATTATGTGAAATTTTAATATTTTGAATAACACTGTACTGATAATTTTAGTACTTGTTTAGTGCATTAAATATTTTTGTACCTTGTTCACTGAAGGCATAAGCATGTTCAAGACCCTTAAGAGAGAAATTACTAGAACAGAGATTTATGCATGTTCAAATTTGATACCTTTTATCTGAGGCACGTATTAATTTACATGCCCACCATTGTATAGAATTGATGCTTTTTCTTCTTATGCTTGCTACTTGGTACTGCCATACATTTTAATCTTCACACCTTTTCTGGAAACAAGAAAATACCACTGTAGATTTTTTTTTTTTTTTTGTAGCCCTGGTCATTCTGGAACTCTGTAGATGAGGCTGCCTCAAACCTATAGATGTGCCTGCCTCTGCCTCACAAGTGCTGGGATTAAAGGCATGCACCACTATTCTCGGCCCATTTTAGATTTTTAGTTTGCATTTTCCCTATATACTCATAAGTATGAGCCTCCTTTTCTATATTCATTGGCCATTTGTAATTTCGCTATGAAATGTAGGTCTCTTCTTTAAAAATTTGGCTAACTAAATCTCAACAAATGTTTATGTCTTCGGTTCTACAGGGAACTGTGCGTTTCTTTCTTCCTATCCTTTATTTGAGGCAATGTCCTCAGGAGGTACTGTCTTCCTCTAGTTTGTCTTCCCTTACTTCATGACAAACTATTACTTGCTTTATTGTCTTTTGATGAACAGTCTTAATTTAAATGAAACATCATCCTTTTTTCCTGAATGTGATTTGTGTCTTTTATTCTCTTAGCCCCCTTTCTACCTGAGAGACTTCACAATGCTCCCCATGGATTTCTTTCTTTAATATAAATGTGCTAACCTGAGCTGTGTTTTCTCATATTGTTTTCCTGAATGTTGAGACAGTGGATCAGTTTCTACTGTTCCTCCGGACAGCCAGTTTTTCTCGCGGTATTTTAAAGGTACTCATACCTTCCCTACACCTCAGTGACACTGCTGCCATTGTGCTCCCCTCTTGGCTTCCTGACCTTTGCCATTGTTCTGTCCTCAGACTTGAATGCTACATGATGTGGCACACACTTTGTGGATTGCAGACCGGGTTCTGAGGTGATCTTGGCTCTTGGCTGTAATTTCTTCTTATGTACTATTACATGATAAAGAAATCAGCACTCTTGAAAAATCCTGTTGAGGTTTGATGAGGATCTAATTAAAATTGGATCTCAGGTATAAAATCATAAATATGCCTGCAGTGGAGACCCTTCCCTCCCTAAGTATGCTTTCTTTCTCAACTTATTCCCCTCTTTTATAGGATCTTCCAGTGAGCTTTTGGGATGCTTTTAATATGATCTTTCATGCCTTTTGCTAGTCTTCCCACTCAGGCATATTGTGTGCTTCTGTATTTGTTTCATAAGTGACAACTTCCAAAAATTTACATTGCAAACTCATGATTTCTTATGCATAGAAATTAAACTTTGCTAGGAGAAACACTCTTGGAAAGTCTAGAAAAACAAGTTTCTGGTTCATTGCTAATGAAAATACCAAATGATTGAAACTTCCAAGGAGGAGAATTGCACATAAACTTATATAGCTATTTGTCCTTCAAAGAGACAATCCTACTTGAGTACTTCTGAAAATTTAGCTCAGTAAAATGCTTGTACATTTAGGAAACAATTTATACTTATACATCTCTGAAACAATTTATCAGGACCAATTATGTCTTGTGGTATTTGTTGCAATAATAAAATATTGAAAACCCAAATTGCAGTTTTAGGAATAAGTTAGATAACTATGGCATAGTAAAGTAGTTGAGTGCTCTGAGATGTAAAAGCATGAGAAATATTTCTTTAAACAAGTATGATTTGATACACAGTATAATTGTTAAATAGGAAAGAACATAGTATAAACTAGCATGCATTATGTATACAGTATGCAACCTTTTTTGCTTTAGAGAGAAAGAAAAATGTGTGTGTGTGCGCATGCACATATATAAATACATGATTTGATGTTATTTGCTTTCTTTTATAGAAAGACATATAGATAGGTAACTCAGAAAATAATTAATATGGCTGACTAAATTTCAGAAGCACTATTCTAATGCTTGTTGTATATTTCATAATTTCTCTAAGATTTTGATTGTTTCTTATGGTACTTGTATTGCTCTAAATGTTCATCTCAGTTTTTAATGCACTGGCATAAATATCAACTGCCTTTAATTTCTGCTGCATACTTAATACTCTTCTTTTTTTCAATTCTGCTCTTTTAACTCGTGCTTTCTCCCCATTTTTTTCTTTTCTAGTCCTTGTCAGAGATTAACTAAATTTATCATTACTATAAAGGAACCAGTTTGGGACTTCATCTCTGTGTATGTCTTTTTTAAATGTATTTTTAAAAATTATTTCTTCTATTACTTAAAGAGAAGGTGGAAAATTTTCTTATTAATAATTTGTTAATATAAGCATTACATATCATTATTCTTCTTTAAAGCCTGTTTTAGCTGAATCCCACAACTGTTTACATATTGATATGTAGCTTTAACTTGTGAAAAAGTAAAATCAAAGTCTACCTATTGCCCAGCATCACTTCTACCCAGTTCACTTGCTGTCAGAGTTTCATGCAACCCATCAGCTGCAACCTGGGATTATATAGTTTCTGTTGACTGTCACACAGATTAATGAGGTTGCCTGTAAACTCTATGCTTTTACAACCGTATCATGGGAATTCTTCGAGGCCTCCCCATTTATCTTTACTCATTCCAGGATAGTTAGAAAAGCGTAAGGAGTTCTCTAACTTTAAAGCATCATTGTAGTACTGTTTCGGAGCTCAAAAAGAACTTGAGTTCAGAGCACAAGCTTAGAAGTGTTTAGAAATTTTCAACAGCCCTTTCGCCCAAACATGCCACTGACAGCCAAGACCACGTTGCCTGTAGCAGGGGTGAAACTAACAGTCTTTTCACAGTAGGTCAAGTTGTCTTGCTTTCCTACTACACTTGCTTTTATCACTTGGAAATCCCTGCTTCAGGTTTTTTAAGTCCCTTTCAGGAGGCAATTTTCAAACTGGATCCACACTCTGCTTCTTCCTATTGGCCTCTTGGAAGTCAAACTCTAGCATGCATGGAACAGTAAGACTGTTTTGTCAGCTCTTGTTTACTCAATTTCATGACTAGTTTCTTTACGCCTCTTAAACTATTCCCTTGCTCTTTTACCAGGTTAGCCATCCTTAAAGTGTTACTTTGGAAAACATTTGTGCCACCTCTTTAGATGTCCTGTATCGGCAATGATTTCCCTAAATATTCTATCTACTATATTGTTGGAGAAATAAGTATGTAAGGGAATGAGTTTTGAATTTTAGGAATGTTAATGAATTGAATATAGACTAACCTCAGGGAGAGGCTAAATCTTATAATTAAATATTCTTGAGTAGTTTTGCTGGCAGTACAACTTTATAAAATGTAGAGATCACAGTTTTGTGATCCATTCACACAAAATGCAGAATTTATATACAGCCATTTTGTGTGTGTGTGTGTGTATGCATGCTTACCATGTTGTAAATAAGAAATATGACTTCTAATTCAACATCTAAGTGTTAGTATTGCACACTTTCTTGCAGCACAACTTTGCTAAATGTTTTTGGCATTAGAGGGCCGAGAGCACAGGTCAGGCCATGATGGTGCTGAGAAATGGGAATTGAAGCAGCTTTTGGTTTCTCAAAGGGAAGATAAAAAGGGTCCCTGCAGTAGGAAACCCTTCACCTTGGTCAGTTCATAAACCACAGTAAACCCTTCCCTGCACCAGTCCCTTAAGCCATAGTGGGAAACCCTTAACAGCATGAGTTTCACAAACCCACAGCTGCCTTTCCCCAGAGTTTGCAAATTGTGGCTCTGTCCGTGAAACTGATTGAAATGCAAATTCTCAGATCTGACCCTAGACCTTTCAAGTACAGAAACTCCAGGGGTAAGATCTAGATAGCTGTTTTTAACTAACTTGCTGATTGATTCTGTTTGTATATTGGAGCTTGGAAACTGCAGGCAGGAGTAGATTGTTTAGAAAAGTCAGTACTTTAGGTTGTGAAACTATTTGTAAGCTAAGTAAAAGCCAAATTGTTTATTGTAGGAAGAAATTTGGGGCTGGGTGCGGCTCAGCGCTACAGTGTTTGCCCAACATTCTTGAGGCTGTAGGTGTGGTCCTAGTTAGTACTTAGCTCACGGCTTACACCTGTAATCCCAGCACAGGAAAGAGGGAGATTTTAAGTTTGAGGCCAGTGTTGGCCACACAGAGAGCTCTAAGTAAATTTGAACTATGTGGTAAAACTCTGTCTTAAACACAGAAACAAAGCAAAACATAATTAAGAGATTAACTGATTTTTCATTAGTAGACAAATTGTAAAATTAATTGTTATCTGAACATTTTATGTAATTAGATAGCAATAAAGCTTTTTAAGAATATTTAATTATTAAAAGTTTAGTATATTTAAAATATATGTTCAAATATATGCACATACATACATGTTTCTGATGTCATTTATAGATGTTCAAATTTTGTATTCTTTGGAAATATGTGAAAGAAGTTTAGGGAGGTTTTTTTTATAGATACACATACATATATTAAATGGACATACTTTCATTCTTCTGTCTTTTATACATCTATGAGGAGCAAGTATTCAATTTGTATCTATCAATTAGAAAATAAACTGTGTTTGAAATAGTAAAACTGCCCTGTGCTGTGGTTTTCGTAAGATGAATGATCACACCTGCCTGGCCAAATTTCCTCAGAATGGCTGGGGAAGGAAGTTGCAGAGACATCCTGATCTGGCAAATAGTACCAGGCCACATGGTCAGTGGTTTCTTCTCCTGGGATATTTTCAGGCAAGTTTATGATACTGTTGACTAGTTATAAATCTTTAAAGTTTGAAAGATGTCCTGAGAACTCAGGAAATGCAAAACCCTTTTTCCCCACGATCTTGTAGTCCAGAAAATCCCCAACATCTGGCTCACGTGGGAAGCCAGGAAAGATACGGTTTACCCTGGCAGCTGTACTTGCTGAGGGATGGAGCTGCTGGCTTCACATAGGGAGAACACTCTGCCAGGGTTTGCAAAGGATTTTGTTCCCAAGTGGAAAAATCTTCACACACATCATACTAAATGAGAGAGAAATTTTTGAGCCTCCTGTGGGATCAAGATGTTTGACCTTATCAGAATTGGTCAGAGCTAAGATTGTTGGAAGTATCACTGTCTGCTCTTTTGCTTTTCACCATCTAAATGAAAGGTTACGCCCTAGAGTAAAAGCTGTACAGAGGTAGTGAATACACTGTTAATAGGTTTTTACTTTAGTACGGGAATTCATAAAAATCAAAAGCAGAAAGTTACAGTGTTTTAGTGGTTAATAGTGGAAACAAGTGTATTTATTCCTGATGAGCTCTTAGGCTAACCACCTTACTAACTCCTGTTCATGAGAGTCTCTCCTCTTTGTGGGTATTTGGTTTAGGAAAACGAGGGCCATTTATTTCTTTGAACTCTTCCCAGCCACACCTTGAAGAAGGAAACTTATTTTTTTGTTGTCACTATTCCCACAAAAGGCTACTATCATTAAAATAGACTGATTCCACATTTTAATTAATTTATCTTCTTTCGTTTTGAACATGTATATCTCAAATTATCAAGATTTAACAGAAAAAAAATTACTTCCCACCTTCAAAATTTCTTTTGGAACAGACAGATCTGCCTTAAGGGATAGTTTCAAATGGGAGTCCTGTTTTCCCATTCACTTTATGCTGTTAAACTCTGATTTTAGTCCTCTAGGAATTGGCATAAACATGTGAAGTCTCACTCAAAATTTTATGCCCCTTAAAATAATTGCATAAAATATTAACAACATCCAAGTTAAGCAACAGTTCAAACACAGAAAAATATAATTAAAACAGGAGTTGAAAGTATCAGTAATTTGGTTGATCGTCATGTAAAACACAGCAAATAAAGATGCAACCAAGGTGTTCAGAACCTTTTATAGGTCTAGCGTTACCGCACCCCAGTATATTGTACTTTCAAAGGAAGACACAATTTCAACTGCTACATCCAGGTTGGGTTTGATTTTTTTTTTTTTAAGAATTGCTTACTTTGTTTCCTTTCCACTATCTGTGCTTTTTATACACTCTGGAGATAGTGCCTAGTGACATCTGGTGAGACTCCCCTTGGTATCTTCATAGAAGAGCCTTGGAAGGGAATAAGAACAGTAAAAACTAGGGTGAGCATTGACCGTAAAGATGCCTCCTGGCATGCCAGCTCGCATGCTGTCTGCAGAACATCTAGGTGGTAGACCTTTGAAAGCCTTTTCTTCTAGTTGTCCGGTACCCCACTCTTCCTTTTTGCCAGCATCACATCTGCTCAGATGATGCAGGAGTTGGTATTTCCACTGACATACTGGCAACCACTTTCTGCTTGGGGAATGATGCTCAAAAGATTCTTAGGAAGATCTTCAGTCCTGAGTTTTGCTCCAGAAATATGTCTGGTTTCTTGCTAAGCAAAATTCTTTCACGTTGAAACAAAGAACTCCTGTTGATTAGGCCTAATCTTCAAATTTGGGAACAACTTTTATTGGCAGGAATGAACCTGTATTTTGGCACAGGCCATGAGAAGCTTAGCTGTGTCATTCAATATATACGAAATTAAGTTTTATGAGATTCAGTGTTTTTTACCACCATAAACATGTGTGGTTACACAATAATGAAAGTTAACCCTCCCAGCTGTGTGCCTTCAGAGTAATTATATCCTTGGCTGTTTGTAAGTCAAGTACTCTTTCGTTTTTTTATGTAGTTGAAGAAGACCGTTCTGCATGGAGAGATGTTGGCATAGACAATCCCAAGTGTCAGGCCATTCCTACTTGGCATGAAGAATACAAATACTGTAAACTTGTAGTCAGCAAAATGCCTTAGGTATTAGGGATAACTTATGTTCCACACACTGATTGACTCAGCTCAAGTCCCCATCATGAGATAATTTAGATGTATTCCTCTGAAACTTAAGGCCTGTTATCAGTATTTCCTCATGGGCTGGTGTGGCGCTTCCAACATGCATCCTCCTTAGAGATTCTAATGTTGTGAATAAATGAAAGAAAAAAGAATGAATGAATGAATGAATGTGACATTCCTACTCTCTGTCTCCTACAAATGCCATGCTAGAATCTAACTTTATGGAAGAAATACCATTTGGATTCACCATTCAGTGACTTCAGGTTTTTAAGGTCAAGTATTTATTGAGATCGTTGTGCACTCATATTCACTTGTAAGAAACAAAGAACCCTTGTATACTTTGCCTATTTCTCACAGTATTTTTAAAAATAATATGGCTATTAGTTTTGGGGTGTGTGTGTCTATGTGCACACACATGTGTGTATATGTGTATACTTCTGTGCACTTATTTTGATGTGTAGATTTTTCTATGCAGCAAAACATTCAAGATGTTGAATATTTTTTATACCATCATCATCTCTCCTTTTCCTTTTCATAACCTCACCCATTTGTTCTCCACCCGTGCTGACCTTAATTTTCTTCAAACTAGTAAATCTCTCCTTGCTAAAATGCTTTCATTCTAAAAATGTGACATAAACAGAACCCTGAAGTATGCAGTCTCTTATGATGGGCTTTTTTGCACTCACCATTATTTGTTGAATATCCATCCATTTTCCTGCATATCTATATTTTAGTTTTAATTAGCATGCTCCACAGTATGCTAATCTGACCAGTAAACTGGTGAAAGACATGTAGGCTGATTCCAGTTCGACCTCTTACACATAAAAACGGCTATGAACATTTGTATACAGATTTTTATTGGTGGTCATAAATTTCCATTTCCGTGGGTGAAATGTGTGATTTCTGGGTCATGTTGTAATTTTATGTTATTTTTTAAGAAAAAAGTTTTTCAGAGAGGCTGTTTTTTAGCTTTTTTTTACCATCAATTTATGAGTCATCCAACTTTTCCACGTCCTTGCAAGCATTTGGTGTTATCACTTCATATTTTAGCCATTCCCTTAGGGAAAAAGAGCTATCTCACTAAGGCTGTAACTTACATTCTTTTTCAGCTTACATTTAGCAAGTGATGTTGAACATCCTTCCATTCGCCTTCTATAGTCTTCAGTAAAATCACTATTCATGCCTTCTCATTTTCTAATTGGATAGTTAGTGTGATTATTGTTGAATGTCTTTTATCTTCTGTATATTTGTCCCCAGGTGATTTTAAAACTCTTACCCGGTTTCTCTGCATTTCACCCTCTTCCCATGAACTTTTGGCCAAGAAAAGTTTTGTTTTTGATGAGGAAAATTTTTAGTACTTTGTGGATCATATATCGAGTCATAGCATTATGCTTTATAGTTAAACACATGGCCTATTTTCAGTTCCGTTTCTGTGAGGTCTAAATTCAGGTTCAAGTTAATATTTTGATTTGATTGATCGATTGTCCGTCCATGGTTGTCCAGTGGCCCTAGCACCATTAATTTTAAAGGCTAGCCTACCTTCATAGAACTGGTCTGGGGACTGTCACATGCCAGCCCAGCATATTTAACAGAATCTACTTTGCAGCCCTCTTGTTTTGTTCAGCTGTTCTGTGTCTTCATTAACACGCCATTGCTCTAATTACTGGAACTAATTAATGACTAATAGCACTTTGTGACTAATACCATCATATTAAGTCTACGAATTCCCCACTTTTCTTACTTTTTTAACTGTTCTGGGGCCTGTGTCTTTTCAAATACATTTTATGTAAAGGATAGAAAATTTCTATTTAAGTCTGTTTACCTTTGCCACTTTTAAAGATCATCTTGAATATCAGATGGTGTTTTAATTTTAATCACCAACATCCTGAGGCAAATTATAATCTATTGCATGCAGCAGTGTACCTGCTTTTCTCACTTATCCCTCTCCTTTCCAGTGATCTGAGATTATTTCTTACATTGTTTTCTTCCTGTTTCAAGACTTTTTCTAGCAGTCTTTGTCTTAAAACTAGATTCTTTACTGTATTTTATGAGAATTACAAAATTAAAAGGGAAAACTTCTTTCAATAATTTCTCTACATGCAACATTTGCTATTGAGAGGCTTTCCCTTTCAGGTATTGAAAACATGCCATTCTGGTCTCCTTGATGTAGTTTTATCATTATTATTAATATTAACATTATCCATAGTTAGTTTGTTCATGATGGATCCAGGTTTTAATAAGCCAGTGAACTGTAGACTAGAAACGCAGTTTTGCAATGACCTATATCTCAATAAAGCTGTGGTAAAATCTCAGTGTCCTTTGGTTTGGTGTTCTCTTAAATAGTACATTCTTTTCTCAGTCTCCTTTCAGGACATTTCTTCATCTTTAGTTTTGAAATTTTTAATAGTAGTGTTACGGAGAGCCCAGCAGTGATGACCACGAAGACATTGTTTGTAGGCAATTGAAAGTCTTTATTTCAGCCTGTTAGTACCACACTCAGGTGTTCAGGACCCTAGTGTAGCGCCCAGTATTGAGAAAAAGGAGATATCAAGTCCTGGTCTCTCACTCAGTAGCTGCAGGGGTAGGTTTTGTGCAAGCAAGCAGTTTAACAGAAGCTAAATTGGCTGGAGCACCTTGACCTCTGGTTCCTTGAGTAGAGTTAGGCAATGTTGCATAGAGGAGATCAAATCTTATTAAATCTAAATGGCCTTGTTCAGAAAACAAGATGGAGGGACCTCTGCATTGTCTTGTGTTCTAATGTAGATTGGTTTTTGAGTCATCTTGTTTGGATTTGTTGTACGTTTTTAAATTGCAGGTTTGTATACTTTGCCAAAGTCAGGCAGTTTTAGCATCACTGCTGGAACACTTGCTCATCTCCACTCCTTTATCTGAACTCTGATAAATGAATAGTGGATCTTTTATTCTTGGTCCACCAGTCTCTAAGGCTCCGTTAACTATTTGATTCTGTATATTGCCTCTGTTGAGATTGGGCAACTTCTACTCTGTTTGCACTGATTTTGTCCTTTGCCACCTTACCACTGAGTCCATTAGAGTAAACCTTTAAATTTCTATCATTTTTCTAGTTTATAACATAATTTTTTATAACTGCCATATCTTTACCTGAAGAACTTATAATTGATTATTGAGTCATTTTTGTGGATATCTGTAAATATCTTTTAAAAGATAGTTCTGCTTTCTTAATTACCAAATTTATTCTGATATTGGCATTATTGATTGTCTTTTTTCATACAAGTTGGTGGTTTTTCTGGCTCATGGTAGATGAATGGATTTCACCTTTATCCTGAATTTTTTTCTGTTGTACTGGTGAGCTCTTTTCTTTATTTCAACCCTCTCTTTGGACAGAAGTTCACTGTTGAGGTTTTGTGCAAGAATCTTTGCATGTTTCGTGGGAAGTGACAATGTAGCCCTTAGAGTCCTTGTGGGACTTGTTATCTGGCTAAGTTTATGGAGTGTCTCAGCGGGTCCCTCACTGGCACTATTTGAAATGAGAAAGGGATTCTCATACTTGGTCCCCGGTTTGTTCTTCAGCAGGGAGTCCTGTGGGGTGATTCTTGCCTAAGTGTGTGCCCTGGTAAGGGAAAAGAATGTCAGAGTCATGGGGACAAAAGAGGATCCCAAGACTGAATCATCTGATGAACTGGGACCTTCTCTATGATTCTTTTTGCGTAGCCTAAGTTAAAGGTATATACTGGTTTTCTCTGTTGATTTCAAATCTGTATCTGTTTCTAAGCCTCATTCCATCTTTAATGAGGCAAGCATTTCAGGGAGCTTATTGCATTTGGTTTGAGTAAGTGGAATTATGCTTATAGGACTTCATCTACGTTCATTCTTAATCCCTGCTAAGTCATCTCTTTGTGCTTTTGATTTAGTAGCATTGTTGGATCTGGTCATGTGTTCTAATGTTATTCTGATGTTGAGATAAAACACTGACCAAAAGAATCTTTGGGATAAAAGGGTTTATTTTAATTTAAATTTCCAGATTATAATCCATCATTGAGGGAAATCAGTCCAATAGCTCAAATAGGAACTAAAGCAGAAATCATGAAGGAGCACTGCTTGCTGGCTCGTTCCTTGGCGTGTGCTCAGAGAGCTTTCTTACACAGACCAGGTTCAACAGCCCAGAGATGGTGATGTCCATGCTAGCTTGTTCCTTGGTGTGTGCTCTGATAGCTTTCTTACACAGATTAGGCTCAACAGCCCGGAGATGGTGTTGTCCACCGTGGGGTATGCCTGTCTACATGAATCATCAGTCAAGACAGTTGCTCACAGACTCAGCCATGGGACCAACTGATAGAGGCTACTCTTTGGTTGAGATCCCATCTTCCTGAGTGATTGTTGGTTTGGTAAGATTGACATCCTGGTTACTCATAGCCTCATCCTTCTCTCTTGTCTGTGAATCCTTCTGCATGGCTCAGTGCAGCTGTTGTGAAGTGCTTGTTCTTTCCACCTGGGTGGCTTCTTATTAACACATAACTTACCAACTCGGTGCCCCTTCTCATCTGGGAAGGTTGCATTCCCTCAATGAACAGTATTTCTACTAACTATTAGGTCTGATGTCAAGATACGTAATACTTAATTGTCCAGTCTTATACTGCTTGATCATTCACAGGTACGTAAGACACTGAGACGAAAGAAAGGAAAGGCAATGGTGGTAGGAATGTATTCCAACTTATATGTAGCTTATATAACTCTGCCTGAAAGATCTGAGCGGGATTGGTGAACAGGGAGTGGAATTCTGTTCATATTTAACATTTGACTCATAATCATCAAAGATCCAGAGTGAAATAATTTGCAGCAGCACCATTTTCCCAGCCATAGTGGACTTCTGAAGTGCTGAGCCAGCAGCTGGAACTATGATCCGCTCACTGGTGGTATTAGCCCAAGGCAGAGTGTATCTTTTCTGATGCAGAAATACAAAATACCACTGTTCCCTGGGCCCTATGGCCCCAAGGTATTGAGAATCCACTTGCTACTTTTAATTTTCTATAAATTATTCTATAATTTAACTAAAGAAGACTTCCTATTCCTTCAGGGAAGTCATTCTCGACAGTTCCTTGCTTAATATTTTAAATTACCATGACTGATTGAGTTCTCTTCTTTTCCCCCCACAAATGAATTTATAATTGATGTGGGCAGAACAAACTATGCAGTTTATACTTTAGTAATATCATAAAACTTTCATCGAAATTGGGAGTGACAGAAACTAGAGGGAAACATGAAGAAATAAAACTTTTTTTTACAAAATTAGATTATTTCAGCTGTATGTCTCTTGGGTTTGAGCATAATGCTCCATCCACAGTCAACTGTGGTTCTACTGTCTGTTGGCGGTCAGTAAACCTTTTGTTCTCTTGAGCATCCTTGTGTTTCTCTCATGCAACCAAACCTGCCTTCTTTGCTAAATTTCTTGTATTCCAAAGTTCTCTTGTAATGACTTGATGACATTGTTTCTTAAGAAAAAGAATTGACCCAGGGGTTGCAGTTGTTAGCCATGAAGCCTTTTATAGAGAAAGGTATTTCTGAAAGGAACACGTGTTTGCCTTGTGGCTCCAAATTGTCATACATCAAATGCCTTATATAGCTGGTGACCCCTGAAGGTATGGCTTCTCTCTTGTATTAACACTCATATCTAAATTTAGTGAAGGGAAGAAGAATATGGATTTCTTTATGAAGTAAGCTCCAAGTAAACTAAGTGTACAAATCATAGAATATGGTTTTTTGGCTTCCACCTTGATGGGGACTCTAGCATTTTCTCATTTAGAGAAGTTCGAAATCTGCATAGTTTTTCCTTCTAGTCAACACCCAGCAACCCACTGTGCCTGAAGATTTCATTCCCCTAGCCTCCTTTCTACTAACTGCTTGGAGACTTTTCTACAGGATAGGGAGGGTAGGGGATATAAGAGAAACGAAAATGCTTATTTTCTGTTTCTGAGGACATTTTTGGTGAAGATTAATTTGAAAGTACCCATTGCCTAAACACAGGTCAGTAGTTCTCTGCTTCCTTACTTGCCTCGCTTCTTTTGAACAACTAATATACAAGGAATCTTATGCTTTTTATATTCTGATTATTAGTTTTCATATATATAGGTTATTAAACTAATAGAGCATCTTAACCTGCGTTTATAACGGTCCCCACTTTCATTATCAAGATAAAAGGGAAACGTTTTGTTTTTTATCGTGGTCCACTTGTTAAAGAGGAATTTGGCCAGTCATATAATCACTCTACTGTGTTGCAAAAGATAAACACTAGATCAGGCAACAAAGCATCTGAGTGTTAAAAGTGGGAAGGACGGCATTAGACCTGGGTAAGGAGACACGGAGGAGATAGAGTCTCCATACCAGCATGTTCTAGACAGGAGCTGCACTTCATAAGATGTTATTAAAAAGAGGAAAAAAAAAACAAAAGAGGGAGAGAGGGAGTAGTCAGATGGGTTTTGTTTTAATTAAGCAGCCGTGTAAATCAGTCTTAAAATCTCTCCCTCCCTCCCTCCCTCCCTCCTGCTCTTGCTCTATTTCAAAGTTATTTCACGCTGCTAGAGGAAGTCAAACTATGGAAAAGTATATTCTGGAATATCATGTTCTTTTTTATCTCTTCATTGACAACTAACTATAGTCCTGTGCTGCTTAGTCTTCTGTCAGCTTGACACAAACCAGAGTCATCTAGGAAGATAGAACCTCAACTGAGAAAATGCCTCCCTAAGATTGGCCTGTGAGGGGCTGGAGATATGGCTCAGCGGTTAAGAGCACTGATTGCTCGTCCAGAGGACCTAGGTTCAATTCCCAGCACCCATATGGCAGCTCACAACTGTCTGAAAATGCAGTTCCACAAGATCTGAATCTTCACACCAATGCACATAAAATAAAGTTAAATAAATCATTAAATATTTTTTAAAAAGACTGGCCTGTGGGAAATCCTGTGGTGTAGCGTCTTGATTGATGACAAATGTGGGAGGGCTCAGCTCACTGTGGGTGGTACCCGTCATGGGTTGGTGGTTTTGTGCTATAAGAAAGCAGGTCAAGGAAATGATGGAGAGCAAATCCATCAGCAGCTCCAGCTCCCCTCCATGGCCTCGCCTTCTGCTTGCCTCTAGTTCCTTGAGTTTCTGCCGCAACTTCCATAGATGATGGACTGTAAGCTGTAAAATGAAATAAACCTTTCTCTTTCCATGATACATTTTGTTATGGTGTTTTTGTATAGCAGTAGAAACCCGAACTAGGACAGTCCCTATGTAGAAACAACACATGAGCTAAACCATGGCTTTCTAGGAAGGTGTAATAAGTCAGAGAGGCTGACCTAGGACATTTTTTAGTGTAAGTGATTATTTTGCAGATGGGGTAAGATTAAGATTGTGTGACTTTCTCCCTCTTTCTGTGGCCAGATTTGAGATCTCAGAGCCTGTGAAAAACACACTAGAAATCTTTGGTCTTCTCATGAGTGGTTGGATGTCCTTCTGTAAAAGGAAGATTGTGGAAGACAGCTGGGCATCCCTGTAGGGAGACTGGGGTTTTCTGGACCAGGCTGGTAATGATGCATGACACAAGAAGTCTATTGTTCACAGCCACAGAAAAACAGAACATTACCCCACAGTCCAGAAAGGTTCTTAAGCTGTATTTGGGCTTGTTTTAAATACTGGTTGTATTTCATGAAGTTTTTGTTAGAAAGTCTTCAGGAAGTGGGCATGTGTTAATGAAAAAGATGGCTATGCTGGTTTCTACCCACTCACCCATCTACCCACCCAGCATCCATCCACCCATCATGTATCCACGCAATGGGCTTTGACTTTTTGTCCATTAATAGTGTTGGTGCAGTGCATCATCTTCCTTAAGCCAACGAGGGGTTACAGCTTTGAAGTTTCATGCATTTCATTACTTCCATTGCAAGTCTGGTAACTAAGAAAGAGATCAATTTACCCTAAAAAAAAAATTCTACCTAACTCTTTAGCTATTACTAAAAACCCTTTTGCAAGAGAACAAAATTTAGTTTCTCACAACTTTCTGATTTCTGGAATGGAAGATAAATTGATTGATGAACTGCAAAATAAGGGCTTAGACTCTAAAGTAGTCCTAAAGTAAACAACAGCATCTCTACTCATCTTGGCAAACAGCTTTATTCAGGCAAGCCTGACAGATGTCCCCTGGCTCTATTCAGGTCTGTTGTGTCCATAGGGAGCAAACCTGAATAACTCATATCTTCAGAGCTGGACTTCTTGATGTATTGCCACACTGCCCTCACGATTAACCTGGAATTGCATCTGGATGCCTGATATTCATCTGCCTTCTCCTTGTTCATTATCAGTTTCATTGTCTCCGAGTTGCTTAACATTTGTATGCGTAGGATTTTTGTTATGGTTCCCTAGATTCACCGAACTTAAGGAATGACTCCTCCCCCCTGTGTGTGTCTGTGTGTGTTTCTGTGTATGTGTATGTATTATTTCTTGGCATGACTTACAGGCAGCAGTCCAGCTAATCCAACAATGGCTAGCTCTGAACAGAAAGTCCAAAAATCTAGTAGTTGCTCAGTTCCGCAAGGCTGGTTCTTCTGCATGTGCTAGGATTCTGAAGAAGTAGGCTCCCATACCAGTGAAGGGATGGATGTGCTCACAAGGGGAGGGCAGGCAGGCAAAGAACAAACACTTCCCCCTTCCATGACCTTACATAGCTTTCCAGCAGAAGGTATGGCCCAATATTAAAGGTATGACTTCCCACCTCAAGAGTTGACTTAAAGGTGTGTCTCTTGCTTCAAGATCCAAGGCAGTTTGTTCCAGCCTTAAGTTCTGGATCGAAGATAAATGTCTTCATACCTCAAAGGTCTGGACTAGGAGTAGAATCACCTACTACAAACCAGGCAGAGCGATCTCTTACACAGGTGTCCTCCGCTTCAGGCTTATAGTTCATTCCAGATGTAGTCAAGTTGACTACCAAGAAAGCTAAGTGTCTATGAAAGCCAAGGTCTAAGGGACAGTGGAAGAGAGTCTTGTTTGCCTAAAGAATTCCACAGTAGAACTACTTTCCTTGCTAAAGATTCCAGAATGTTGTATGGTACAGATGGAAACTCTACTCATGTCTACCCATGTCTTTCTTTCCCTCCTCAAGATGGAGAAGGTAGCTTCCCTTCCCCACCTCATGTATGTTCCCCATGCCCAGTGTTTCTGGTCTCCATTGGGGTCTTCTATCCTGTGGAGATAACCTTTCTCCTTTATTCCTGTCCTGAAAACTAGCCGCAGTCCTCCTGTCTTGTGACCCTGCCAGTCTGCTAGTAGGTCCTGTCTTCTCTCAGTTTCTGCCGCTTGAACCTTCTTCTTCCAGCCCCTTGCCGTTTGACTGCCCTCCCCACACTTCTGCTCTCACTCATCTTCCCAGTGACACGTTAAAGTTGTCTGAAAATAAGAATGACGCGTGTTTCTCTTGTGCTTTTTAAAAGTTAATTAAAAAAATTAACAAAATTGCTGGGCTGTGGGTGGTATACACCTTTAATCTCAGCACCCAGGAGGCAGAGGCAGGTGGATCTCTGAGTTTGAGGCCATCCTGTCTACGGTGTAAGTTGCAGGACAGCCAGGGCTACACAGAGAAACCCTGTCTCAAAACCTTCCCCCAACCAATTTAACAAAATTGTATGAATTAGGTGATCAATAATATCCCATCTATAGCTTCTACCTCTGTGATTTCAACCAATCTTAAATATACACTATTTGGGGAAAATGCAACTATTCTGAACTTCTTATGATTATGTAAGTCAGTAGTTCTCAGTCTGTGGGTTGCAACCCTTTTGAGATCACACGTCAGGTATTTAATTTATATTATAATTCATAACCGTAGCAAAATTACAGTTTTGAAGTAGCAATGAAATAATTTTTATGGTTGGGGGTCACCACAACATGAGATATTATATTGAAGGGTCGCAGCATTAGGAAGGGTGAGAACCACTGACCTTAATAATCAACCATTACTACTATTTCTGCATCACTCACTGTATACATGGTATTAAAGTAGAAGATGTATAAGGTTTATACATGCTAACATGACTTCACTTTATATAAAGGACTCGAACAATTATGGATTGAAATACCTGAAAGGGATTTTTAGAACTTCTCCCATGGGTACTGAACAACAGCAATATATTTACCATTTACAGCATATTTTAAAATATGTATGCCTGTGGAATTGAGCTCATTAACTGGGGTTTGCATTTTTCAGTATTACTCACCATGGTAGCATAGGTGAGTTGATTACAGGCACTGGTTGGATACAAGCTGATGAGGGTGCTGACTTCTATGGCTATGTGTTTTATAGCATCAAAGATCCTCTGTGTTCATGAAGACAATGATCAGAGGTGTAAATTTGGCTCCATTTTAGTCTTTTTTTTAACTGCTATAACATAATGATGGTGGATAATGTTATAAAAAACAAAAGCTCATTCCCGCCAGTTCTCAAGGGAAATCTGATGAATGTGATGGCAGGTTCAGTGTCTGGTGTGGGCCTGATCTCCACATCCAAGGTTGCACCTTGGATGTTGTGTCCTCTCTAAGGTAGGAATATTATGTGCTTGAATGGCAAAAGAATAGAGGAGAGTGAATCTACTTCCCGAGTCCTAGAATTAGAGGACAGGAAAGTATAGGAAATAAATTCAGAGTGCATTTCCAGACCCTCTTGGTGCAGTAGGATTTAGTTCCAGCATGCATGTTGGAGGGATCAGAACCATTCAGATGTCAGCAAGGCCTTGAAGGAAATGAGGAGAGCTGGTTTGAAGTAGTAATGAAAATTCCTGGACCTCTTGTAACTCAGGAGATTTAAGATTGATACTGGAATTATTTCTTACTCTTCTACAGGTCACAATCAATTTTGATTTGTTTAAAGCATGAAAATGTAAAATAGTGCAAAATATCTGTAAAGCAAGCAGTGTTTGATAAGATATACCTAAAGTATTTGCATATCTTTTACATTTTCATCTTTGAGAAGGCCCCTCTTTCTGAATTAAGTACTTTCTGTATGTAACTATATCTATTTATGGTGGTTTTGCGGATGCACCTTTCCTATTAAACTGTAAGTGCTCTGAATATGATAGACATGCCCCATACGCTCTGAGCCGTACCAATGAAAATGGAACTCTGCTGATTTTATATTCAAAGTTTCTATACAGTTCTGTATTCTGATTGCATTCCTTAATCTGGAGCACAGTCGTAGATGCTTGATACTTTTTGTATCCCATCCACGAAAGAGAAGAGATGACAGAGAAAATGGAGGTGCTTGTGATGGGGAAACCAGAGCATTTTGCAGAATTCTTTATCCCACAATAGTTATCGGGAGACCACAAATATCAGGAACTCTGCTGGCAACATGAGAGGGTAATGATCAACAGCACAGACAGGGTCCTTGTGCTCACAGAACTTGGAAGCCCCTGCAAGAAACCAGAATCATTTCCTTCCATAGAGTTATGAGTGACAGAAGGGAGACAGCGGGGCTTTTTAAGGCATGGAGTGGGGGAGGGGCTCTCTCAAGCAGCCCCCTGAGAGATGCTGAACCGCCTTTATTCAATGTCCCTGAGGAAAACACCACTCTCATGTCAGGAAGAAATTTCCAGCATCAGGAACCAATGGCATATTTATTGCCTCTTTGGCGTCAGTTTGTCAAGCAGCATCTTTAACACAGCCTGCTTCCCAGAAGCATATCATGCCCGTTGCATGCTATGGCCATGCTGTAGCCAGACATTCTGTGGCATCCCATTTCAACCTAGCAAGGGATGCTGGGACTTAATCTGTCTGTGGCACTGTTAGCACAAGCATCCCGAGTGAGCCAAGACACAAAGCAGTTCTGACTCCCTGGAGGCCAGAGTTGCTTCTCTGGCCAACTGGTGTCATGTGGAAACCTCTAGACCTTGGAACTAGACGGTGATAATGGATCAAGAGTCTTAGTTTTATGATTTCATTTGTAGTTTAGGAATGGTGATGACCAGATGCAATTTTTTAAACCCTCAAAGCTATTCCAAGGGTAGATTCTTAAAATATTTTAAACAGGGTGTTGGGTCCAGTTTTAGAGAGCACAGTGAGGCTTAGGCTATTGGGCTATTCCATGTTGCAGAAATCCAAGCCTAAATGGGTTGAGACATACCGTGCTATGGAGTGACACTACACACCTGTGAAACCCCATTGAGAATGCTAACCTGAAGTCTGTAGGGAACAAAGATCTGTAAAAAGTCAGCCTTCTGTGCAACTAACTAGGAGCAGAGGTCCAGCCAACCAAGGTCCAGCCAACCAAGGTTCAAATGGGCTGATAGCTCTCACTTGCCATCAAGCAAAATTGATTTTGTACATGATTACATATAGCCAAGCTCAGGGCAACAAATGGTAATGATGCCCTTTTATGAAAATTACTGATATTCCATTCATAAGCCCAACCCCAGTTCACTCTGTACAAAGAGGTAACTTTGTCATTCAGCTAAACGCCAAGCGTTTGGCGATCTAAAGCTCAGAGGAATGGGACTTTCTTAGGACAGTCCTTAGTGGGGAGCTGAAATCTGGATCTGGCATAGCTGGCAGTGAGCCTTTATGAGAACTGGAGGCAATAGGGTGTGAAGTGTAGAACAAATAAGAAAACCCAGAGATAGATATTGGGGATCAGGTTGAGGATCAGCAACAGAAAACAGCCAAGCCACTAGAACAGTCTTACCTCTCCCAAGACTGAGGACTGCAGACTGAGCCCTGAGCCTCTGTCTCCTCCTTTCTTATATTTCCTCTAGTGCTGGGATTAAAGGTGTTATGACTCCCAAAGACTGAGATTAAAAGTGTGAGCCTCCACCACCTGGATCTGTTCCTGCATTGATCCTGTGTAGCCCATGGTGGTCTTGAACTCACAGAGATCCATCTGCCTCTGTCTCCCAAATCCTGGAATTAAAGGTGTATGTCACCACTGCCTGGCCTGTAGTGGCTTAGTTTTGCTCTCTGATATTCAGGCAAGCTTTATTTATTAAAACATAAATAAAATATCACTATATCTCCCTTTTTGTCCAGAATAAAAAGGCTATAATTAATATAAGAAAAACTATTATACAATAAGTACTATTAATAACTGTATAAATATATACAGGAAATAAGTACATCAACATTGTCTATTCCATTTGCATTTGACAAATTCAAAGAAAATACTCCATCATCTATTCTTTGTAAGTTCAAAGTTTTGTACCTAATTTACTTTTTGTCACAACTTGTATTACCATCCAAAACTATCTTTTGATATCTCTCAGCCTTATATACTTTACATTTATTTTATTGAATTTTTTGGGGGTCTCATAAACAATGAAAACTGTAACTCTTGAGTCCTTAACTACCTCAGAGAAGAGGTAGATGAGAAGAAGAAGATGAATCTCTTGAGTTCAAGGCCACTCTGGGCTACACAAAATCAATGCAAAAACAGTCCCATGTGGTGGAGGCTCACACCTAAAATTTCAGCACTAGAGGGGAATATAAAACAGAGGAGACAGAGGCTCAGGGCTCAGTCTGCAGTCACCCAGCCTTGTAGAGGTAAGACTTCTTTAGTGCCTGGCTGTTTTGCTTTTCTGGGTTTTATTATTTGTTCTACGGTGAATACTCTGGAAGCCAGGGGAGGCTTCACTTGGAGGTGGCATTGAGTTGATCTTTGTGAATCTGCATTATGCCTAGAGCAGTGTTCCTTGAGAAGAAGCATTAGGAGCTAGCACACAGCAGTGCAGCGTGCACAGGAACCAGCTAACAGAGGAGCCTGTGGATCAGCAGTGGCAGGGAGAGATGGGAGGAGATCTCATATCTTTCTTTGCTGTCTTCATGACGTTCTTCTGGAGTAAAGTGCAGCTGTGGTGTGCTTTTTGAGCACCAAAGAATAGAGTCCTTTTGTTGTCTGGATAATTACATTGGCAAGACAAGAAATGAAAGACCATATGAGGTGTGACGCTAGTGCACGGGAGAACATGAACTGAAAACCTGAGGCCTTGTGCTGTAGTTTGAATCTTGAATGTTCACCATAGGTACTCATCTTACAGACTTGGTCCCTTGGAACTTTCCGGAGGTGATGAAGCCTGTCAGAGATGGAGCCTGGTTCGAGGACTTTATGTCACTGTGGGAATTCACTGGGATGGAATTATGGAAACCCAGCTCCCTCCTCCCTCTCTTTTAGTTCCTGAGTGATGACATAAGTTTTGCTCCACCACATGCTCCTGGCCCCTCACAGACACCTAAAGTAATCTGATACCCTGAACAGATGCCTAAAAGCAATGTAGCTGCTTGATTGTGGTCTGTAGCCTTTTTCAAAGAGGTGGGAGAAGTTAAACCTTTTCTCACTGTAAGTGGATTGCTTCAGGCATGTTGGTGTAGTGGCGAAGTTTTGATACCTTATGAGGCAGTAATGAAAGAGAGTGCGAAAACAGTGAACAGCCATGTTTGTCAGCTGTGGGAGGATGGGGAGAAAATTCTTGAGGGAGACATGGCACACTGATAGTAATGGGTCCAATACTGGGAAGTACTGCAGCCATGTAATCAATTGTGACTTGTGAGTTTAGTCCTCAAAACCCAGAATACAGAGACTTCTCTGGAACTCCATGATGGGCAGTGGGCAAGTTGATGTCAGGTTGATCCTGTAGCCATGGCTCCATTCTGTTAAACACAGTCACTTAGCTTGTTTTGTTATCTGGCTCCTTACTCACCAGTGTCCGAGAAACGTCTCCATTGTGCACTTGAGAAAAATTTGTCATAAGGCAAGACAGTTCAGTTCACCAAGAACTTCCAATTTACAGCTTGCATGACAGACTGACTGTCCATCATTATCTTCTCCCTCCCATAGAGAAGCATCTCTGGTTTCCATTACACAGTGGAGAAAGCACCAGCGAGAACTTTCTGCTTCTCACTGCACCTTTCTTTTGCCTTATTCCATTATCTATGATCCTATGATGGCAGTATCTCCTCCTCCTCCTCTTCTTTCTTTCTCTCTCTCTCTTTGTTCTCTATGTAATCCCGGCTGTCCTGGAACTCACCCTGTAGACCAGGCTGACCCTGAACTCCTTGACCTCAGAGATTCTCTGCTTCCATAGTGCTGGAATTAGAGGTGCGGCGCACTCCCACCGGTTTATTCAATGCCCCGTTTTTAAACCTGAAACTAGGAACCAGGAAAATGGCAACCCCTGGCTCTTTATCCTTCTGTATTTGTTAGGCGAATAAACTGAACTTTCTTCCCCTGGATACTCCACTGCTGGGTTTCCTTCTCTGTGAAGGAACTCTCTCTCTATCCTTTTGTCCCTCCTGCATCAGTGAACTGTCAGTGTCTCCGACCTTCCTCGACCTTCCTCATTGGACTATGACCTTCTTAGAAGACAAGGACCATGCTTTTAGCTTTTGGTATTGGCTTAAGAGTCTCATCAGCAGTAGGAACTTCAAGTTTGATGTTGATGAGAAAATCCTTGGAGCCCCTTTTAAATGAAACTTGTACCCTGGATTGTCATGTGTTCATTTTTGAATGAACTCCCACTGTATGTGGGAGCACTTCAAGCTTTTTGAGAGTTCTAACTAAAGATAAACGGCAAGGCCAATAGGCTGATCAAGGACTGGTTTCTCGATGTTGCCAAAATGGTACATTGGAGCAAACATTGGGACTTAATGCATGCAACATATCATTAATCCTTCAAGAGCCGGTGTGGGACATGAAGCAGTGCAGAACCCAGTGTTAACAAACTCGAAAGAAAAGAGTATAGGAAGAACACTCCAACTTAAGGAGATGGAGTGGGGTTGCCATTAATCCTCAATCAAGTTTGTTTCCTCTGTGATCTCACATTCTCCATCTCTTTTATTTATTTTTTAAAAGTTACGTGTGGCATTGTCTGGATTTTTAATATGTAACTAAATGAGAACTAAATGAGATTCATACTGAATTCCTTTAAAATTTCTGTGCTTATTTATATAATGAGACAGTTCAGTTTTATTTATGTGAAATTTTAATTTTGTCAGTTTTTCTCTCCCATAGTTAGTGATTATTTAAGATATATCACATGATCCTCATTTTCACCTCCCTGTCGTTTTTGAAGCTTGAACTTTGGTGTCAGCTGGTGAAGGCTAGCATTCTGTTCAACTGTTAAGAGCTGTGGGCAGAGACTGGGCCTTTGCTGAAGATTTTTTTCATGCTGTAAAAACTCATTGGATTGGATTCTGTTGCTTTAGCTTTGTGATAGTGTAGGTCCGGCAAGTGTGGCTGACATTGAGGGAAATGTTCGGCCTTTTATGTAGAAAATTGTCGTGATTTTTCCCCCCGCTAATTTTCAGAATGGTAGAGCTGAAGGAACTGTAAGTGCCCTTCCTGAATGTCTTACTTGGCAGATAAAGAGCCCACAATATGAAGGGTAGGAACACTGTGTGAAGCAGCAGAGCCCTGGTCATGTTTTATCAGATTCCTGTGATTTCAGATACAAAAGAGTGGCCATTTTAAATCTCATATAAGCTTTGCTTTCACCCTGGCAGTGATAGTTACCCCATCATTTCCCTGTCCCCCCCACTTCTCCCATTATTCATGCTGTAATGCTCTCCTTGGATCCCAGAAAGATCTCAATGCAGGAGGTGTTTCTAATCTTTGCAATATGTGGAACACATCCTCTCATGCTATCTATGTTTTAAGCCAGCCCTGAAGTGGCCACTTATGTTAGAATGATTAAGAGAAACCAGCATGTTCTCCTCCCCTTCATGATTGATGCTGCAGTCTGCAACCACAGTTGATATCCTGTTTCCACCAGGAAGCCTTTCATTGAGCTACCAGCCCATTGGATCTCAAAGGTTCTTGAATGGTAGGAATGTTCAGTTTGCTCTCAGTATCATCTGTGCTAAGGATGGTTGCTGTATAGCCTGTCTTGGAATTTCAGAAGTACCCTCTGTAAGGGCTAAAGGTACTCTGCATCTTTCCCCAGAAGCCCTTTGGACAGTGGTATTCATCTTTGATGGACAGATTGAGGTGTTCAATGAGGCACTCTTGTTGTAAGACCACGTCCAGAGGTACTCATGCACACATACATTCATTCAGACCACGTCCAGAGGTACTC
>LOEQ01000199.1:8409-18879 GCA_001685075.1 Bramus lutescens | reverse complement strand
CTATCTATCTATCTATCTATCTATCTATCATATATCTATCTATCATCTATCTATAATCTATAATCTATCTATCTATCATCTATCTATATAATTATAGTCCCACACTACTTATGATTGTCCTACTCTGCTGCCCTTATAAATCTGTACCGAGGGCAATTTTGTCTTTGTTTGACCGTCATGGACTTGCTTGCATAACTTAGATAGTATAGCTCTATAACATGACACTAGCATCATGCTGCTGCAGTATGCTGTACACTGTTCTTTTAATTTCTGTTGTCATGCTGGGTAATGAAGCTAGGGTTTTGTTCATGCTATGTAAGTGCTCTACCCCTGAGCTGCATGCCCAACCCTCAACATTTAATTTTCCATAATTAGAACAAATACACACCAAGGTGATGGTAGTATTACAGCCTTGTAAATACACAGAGCACCAATAATCATTTATCATTATGACCACATATTAGGTACTGTACATAGCTGCACCTCTGTTGTTTTAGGACTGGTACCCCAGTTGGTGTCTTTATACCGGCAATTCCAGAACCGTGAATGATGCATTAACCATGGGGTTATACTGGCCTTGCTAAAGAAGCTTTACAGCCTTAATGAAACTGCCATCATATGTATAGTAGTGCAGTGTTGACTGAACATCTTCACATGACACGTATGCACTCTCGTGGACTCACGTATTTCTATCAAAGTGCAGATTCATGTGCGTTCTTTTACGGAACCAGCAAGTTTCCATTTATATTAAAAGAATCAATGAAAATACAGCAACAGCTCCCAATGCCTTGCCCTGCCATGGTAAGACCTTCAGCCACTGCATTTCTTCACACCACTGTTTCTTCGCACTTTCTGGAACTCTCAGACTGAGACACAGTCTCAGCTGTTTGTGAACTTCCTGGGGGAGGGGGAGCTGACTCCCTCTCCCTGCTTGAAGCCTCTCTCCACTGTGGGCTTTTCATGAGAAATCCTGTTAGTCGGTAATCAACAGAGACCTCCATTTGTCTCGGAAGTTTAGATCCAAGGAGGGTACACCCAGCGGCGTCAACTAGCCTTTTGCTGTCAAGAAATATTACTGTTTTACACTCACAAATAAAAGTTAGCAGCATTTCATTGCTGCGTGGTGTGAAATTAGACCTCCTAACCAGCTGGATGCAACAGCCTGGTGTAGCAACAGTGATGACTGCTAGTGTTCTTGGTTCAATTCAATTAGGAATAGTTCCCCCCCCCCTTTGGTGAAAGGGGGTAGTCAAGATGAATGCCTCACAAACTTCTGAAATATGTACTTGGATAAAAGAACTATTAAAGTGGAGTAGCATCTCTATGATCTTTGAACTGAGCCGTCATCCTGCCGTTATTGATGTAGCTGCTTTAAGCCGTCTAATTAAAATCAGAGTGACAGATTTGTTATTGAAAATCTGAAACTGAGCTCACATCCTGTGCAGCACATCTGAGCAGGGTGGTATATATCTGCTATTTTGATGGGCTCTCAAAATTACTAAGCTGTGCTGGGTGCCAAAAGGAATTCAATACATCCTTTCTTTTCCTTCCCGAGCAGGTCTCATTAGTCTCCTTAATAATAGCGCTAGTGGATATCAACTTCACTTCTCCAAAATAAATTAACTGTGTCCATTAGGGTTGTAATTATATCACCAGATAGGAGTTTATTCTGCTGCAAGGAGATAGCAGTCTGCTAGAGCCCAGGGCTCTCCTCTTGGTCCTTATGACTTCGTGTGCAAAAATGGGGGTCTGACATGGGTGGGAACAGGTGACCCAGGCAGGGCTTTTGTCATCTGAACTGATACTCTCTCTCTCCCCACATGGATAGCTGAGCATACTGTCTCACTGGGTGTGAGTTCTTCAGCTAGGAAGTGAGAGTGGTCACCAGCTAGCAGCCTGCAGTTCAGAGCCCACTAAACAAACTCAGAAGCTCCGAGTAGGAGAACATGACAGAAGGCTGCATTATCTGAAAATTTAGCTAATTTTTTTTTCCTAACTAGCAAAAGCCATCTGTCATGGTTATTCCGATCTGAGGGCTAAATTGAACGGAAGGCATTGCTGGGCAATTAAACAAGTTCTCTCAAAATATTTTCATACCTTTCTATCTTGTCAGGAGAGAGTTGGTTTGGTTTTTTTTTAAAATCAGATTATGGTTTTGTTTCTTGTTGGTTTGTTTTTATTTTTCTGGAAAGTTTTTGTCCTCCGTGCCATAGAGAAACTTTCTTCATTTTTTTGGTACAAGGGTGGAGAAGTGTAATTACAGGCTGTGTAGTATTTAGAGATTATCCTGGTCTTCTGGATAAACAGTCTTACCATATCATTCTAACTTGTGGAGTTCATCTCAGTGAATCCACGAAAGATGTCCACAGAGAGAGAAGGGAAGGGTCCAGCAGCTCCCCTTCTTCCCCATATTTACCAAAGGCTCCACTGACAGAAAGCAAGCAAGCCACAGGGTGGAAGCCAGTATCACACGGGTGTGTCTACCTCCCCTTTCCCCACACTAGTTGACTTCCCACTTCCTTTTCCAGTTGGGACGTAGCGTTTATTCTGTGACTTATGGTATTTATGGAGTAGCACAACTTTTGAGACTCAGGCCTCTGGGTTCATACCATGTTTGAAAAGATATTTCTAGAATTTAAACATTTCTAGATTTGAAATACCCCCCACCCCCTGCTGCTTTCACCTCTTAACTTCATTATTCAATAGGGAAAAAATTCCCCTGTGTGTCTGGGAAGGCGACCGAGTATCATTTCCTGTTAAATAGTCTGAAACATATGGGGCCAGGATTGCATTCGTCACAGATTGTCAAAATATTTTTTAAGGAACCCAAATCTTGTAGGGATGGTTCCAAATGTGCCTAGTTTCCCTGAGCAGTGAACAGCATGACCTTTACATTAGCAGCTATATTTATAAAAACACATATGGCCTGTCAAGACCTGATTGGCTATTGAGCTAATGAAGCAGCAACAGCGGTATGGTGTTTCACCTACATGGAGTTTAATTTATATGCATATATAATAACTAATTTACCTTAGCAGTTTTCACTTATAGTAACCCAATATAGCTGTGTGGTTGACAGGTATAATTTTTTAATGAGTGCTGTGCAAGTCGTTTAAAATACAACTCGGGGGGGGCTTTAGCTATGATGATAGCTTGATATTTTTTCTCCAATGAATGTGTGATTATTCAAGATGGACAATGACCAGTGATATTAAAAACAAACAGCTTTAAGTGTTATGGAGTCATCTTACGGAGAGTTTAGAAAATAGGCACTTGTAAAATGCTTTGAGCTTCTCAGAGAAAGACAGACAGACAGACAGACCGAAAGACAAAGAAAGAGACAGCCTATATAAACAAAGCCGAATACCCTACCCAGAACTGGCCAGTGCTTTATAAAATACCAGAAGTTTCATTCCAGAAAATCGATTGCCACTACTACCCCAAGATTTCCCTCAGAGAGCAATACAGGCTTTTATAGAATTAGATTCCAGCAGTCAGGGTAAGGAATGTTGGTTAGATGATACTGAACAGAATCTTTCAGTCTTTAGAACTCTTATGGCCAATCCTTTGGGCATGAGCAGCCCAAATCCTCAGTCCCCCTGGCTGCTTCTGTGCCCTCTGGGGCTCTTATATGTTGTGTCCTGCCCTCTGCTTCCCCATTGAGCCTCTCCTTGGCTGCTACTTCAGAGTGGGCTTATCTGTATCAGCCCAGAAGGATTTATACAGCTGGAGTCACCAAGGTTACAAAAAGAGAGCCAGTTCTCTATATTCAAAATATAAGATTGTAATATTTAATGCCCCTTTTTAAACTACTCTGCAGCCCCAGGACTTCCTAATCTCCGAGGCCCACTGAGAATTTCTGATTTGGGAAGCTTCCTTGTCCACACTGTGCATACCCTCCTTGGCATTAACATGTTTCCCAGCTGCATCTCCTCTCCCTTTCCTTGTTCTGTCTTCGTTTTAATGTCAACCTTTCTGGAGCCCTTTGAGTCCTGACTGCTTATTTCCTTTTCTCTAGTTGATGATATTAAAGGACACAGCTCCTCCTCTGAGAAAGAGAATTGCCTGAGCTAAAGATATGTCTTTGTATTTCAGTTCATTTCTTTTTTAGTTTCACAGACATAGTTCAATCCTGATCCAGAATCTTATAATGTTTTGTAGGTGTGTATACACACACACACACACACACACACACACGCACGCACGCCATGAAAGAGCTGTTCTTTTACACTCTTAATAGTTTCATGTAACATCCCCATTTCACTGCCTTTTCCCTTTGTATTTGTGCAAGATTGGTTTTTCTGAGTGTGCAAGGAATAGTGATGGACTTAGAGACTAGCACAGACACCTGGAATGCTTGTAGGCTATAGTTTATCCTCCGTTCAGGCTCAACTGAATTAAAATTACTAAGCAGTTGAGATTTTTATATAGGGCGGAGATGCTTTGTAGAACCTAGTTCTTTATGTATATTGGTGAGGGACTCTGGCAGCTTATATTCAAATAAAGACATCCCCCAACTGTTCTCTGGGCCACAGAGGGTGGTTCTGTACCCAGAGTTTAAGTAGGAAAGATGAAGCACCTTGGGAAACCATACTCCCGTCATTTTCATTTAATTTGTCTTTTTCAGTAGAATCCATTGACTAATTTATTGATATCCTATTCTTGACCCACCAATGTATGTAATTCATAAAAATTTCATGTTGGGAAGGGGGGGAGGTGTAAATCCAGAACTTCCACTCTGTTTTCATGTGTAGCAGGGAAGGTCTTAAGGAGCTTTACATGTCTCACTTGCAAAATCAAGAAGAAATGAGTGAGAATTTGTACCATATGTCCACTGAGTTTTCGCACTCAGAGGAATCTAGTGATTCGAGCTCATAAATTTTTGATTGTGAAAGAATTTCTTTTTCAGAAATTTCATATAAATCTCTGAGGCTTATAGTAGGCTACATTGAAAATTGTGCTTAGTTTTCAGTGACACAGTTAGGTGGTTGCTATGCTTACAAAAATAAAATACTGAAAATTTCCTATCTTTATCTTCTTTCTTACTTGCTTCAAAGTAGTGTAGTTTTCAAACTTACTGTCTGTAACTGTTCCTTTTGAAGAGGTTAGCCCCTGACACTTCGTGTTAGGCAGAAAACAGTTAGTGTTTTCCTGTGGCCTTGGAGGGTCTGAGTTGAGCCACCACTAGGAGAAGAATAGTATTAGTTACCATGCCATGGTGTCATATTTTGGTAGTAGTGAGTGCAATAAACTCCTCCATTTCACACCCCCCCCAATTGTACATAGAACACCAGGGTCATATAGTAAGGCGAATTCATGCGGTTTGCACCTTGGAACCCACTTTGAAACTCACGGTTATTTCACGGACATATTTGAGTGTTGTTCCATTTCCAGTGCCCCCAGTGGCCAGCCTCATTAGGAACAAATGGAAGTGTGTTGTCTGGCCTGAGCATCTTCTACTATTGAGGTGACTTCTGTTTCTGTTTTCACAAACATCCTACTGTTCCACATGTGAGGAGGCTTTGCCCTTCAGCAGGGAGCACTACTGATGCTTGGGGACTGTCCTGTGTAACTTGCCTGCCCTGCGCCTGCTCATTGGTAGTGGTTCTACCTCCAGTACACAGCCATACATACTTCTCTATGACAATTAAAAATGTCTCCAGACATTGATGAAGTCTCCTAGAGTGGGGGAAAGGGAGGGTCCCCTTGGTTTGGAGTCATTGCTGTAGTACGACAATCTGATGCTCTCCCATGTCAGAGCATGACCAGGGATAACTATGCTGAATTTTTAGGCTGAAAATAAATTGTCCCCAGATAATAGATTTGCTTGCCTAAATGAAACAACAAAAAGATTACATTTTGGACTCTACTCTATGTATGAGGGCTTTTTGTCAAAAAAGAATCAATTATCGTCTTACAATATAAAACCGTTAAGATTAAATTACCTTGGACTTTTTCATTCTAGCATTAGAGAATGCTCTTTATGAGCATTTTAATCCTAACCCTCGCCAGCGTTGCCGAAACAGCAAGGGTCTTGTCTACTCCGCTCCTGAGGAAATGGCCAGGTTAAAGGGTAGTAGTGGACGTCTGGTCATGCAGCCCTGTAAACTACCTGTAAGCCTTGCTTCCCAGTTACATTATTGCTAGCCTTTGGCTTTTGGGCAGGGATGAAAAACTGAAAGAAAATTTCGGACTTCCCAATTCTGTGTGACTGCTGGGTGTAGTATTCATTTGCAATACAAAGCAGCTGTATAATTCCAAATGAGATATTCTGTCTGTGGTGGCTAGCATTTGCCTATCAAGGTACCAAGTTATCCCTCAATCTACTGGAAGTTCATCACCCAGCTTCCTCAACTGAAAATACAGTGTGGAAATGCACCTTTTTAGTTTGATTCAATTTGGGGGCAGTGGAGCTGAACTGCCTGAATTTCTACCATTTGGGATCCTAACAAAGCTGGTCTGGGATTCAGAAACAAGAGACCCAGATACATTATTTTTATTTTTACATTTAATATTTTTGAGACAAGGTTGCACTGTGTAACTCTGCTTGGCCTAGAACTCACTATGTAGACCATGTGCTGGCTTTGAATTCAGAGATCAACCTGCCTATGCCTCTCAAGTGCAGAATTAAATGCACACACCAAATACACAGAAAACGGAATGCTTCTTTTCTCTGTCTTATTGGGGACAGTAACTTTCTAGAAGGATCTAATAACTTTTCTGGGCTTTTGGAGATCACAGTACAGGAAAACTAGTCACTCATTGCCAGGGACAGTGTTGTTATGGCCCTGAGACTACTGCTTCCCAAATACTAATCCTGATTACTGCCCATCATTTGATAAAGTCAGTAAAGTGTTGTATTATCTGGTTGATGCAAGATGAGAAGGTGACTCCCATGGGCTAGAGAGGCATTGTTCAGTTTTAGACTTTGTCCCTAGATTCCTTCTTCCCTGGAGATGCTGCCTGCCAGGTACAAGGAGCAGCAGGGCCAGTTCAGTTCATCTTTGAACTTGGGCAGCACTAACTAAATGTGAGTTCTAAACTCCCGTCTTGTTCAGGGTGAGAATAAGGGTGAGAAAATGGTGGCTGCTTCAAGCTGAATCTTCACTTTGTGCTGACAAATTAATCATCTGTTTTACCATCTCTGAACAGTGAGTCTCCTTGTCAAGCTTGCCAGATCATCTGTGTTTCATTACACGGCATCTTGATGACAAAGAAAATCTAGGGGTGAAAGTGAACCTAGAGATGACTCAAGGGTTTGGCTTCCTTTCCGTGACTCAAGCATGGAAGACTCAATTGGTCCCTGTGATACAGGGGAGAGGCAGCCAGGCCTGGGGATGGAGCCGAAAACTTTTTTCCCAGGGATGATTTGCCTCTAGACTTTGTGGAGTTATATTTAAATTTGTTCTCTTGTCCATATTTAAATTTCATCCAGACAGCCCAGTCTGCACCTCCATGGATGGAATAACTACCCAAATACATCAAATATAATTACTAATTCAGACTTTCTCTCCTGGAACTAAAGGTTGAATTTCTCTTAGAACTCATGATGAAACATTTGAGTTTCTTGATCTTTCCTGGTTACCAAAGTGTCTCCAATTTGCAATAATTAACTGGTTACCAAAGTGTCTCCAATTTGCAATAATTAACTGAGCTGCCCTCTATCATTTGTCTGATTTCCTGGATTTTCATACTTATGTGAGGAGATTTATTTTCAAAGAAATAATGTTGAAATGGAAAAGAATGACAAAACTTCGTAAAGCAGAAAAAACCTTGGGGAAGAAAGATAGAGTCACAGAGCCTCACTGAGCTTTCACATTTCATTAGCAAATTTTAATCAGACATCTATCTTAACAGTCTACTTCTTTTGGCTAAGGATAACTAAAGGTGGCCTATCTCACTGATGCATGTTATTTTTGTATGTGTGATAATTATTTGGTGGTATCCTTTGTAAAAACAGCCTTTGTTGTTTTGTTGATTGATTTTTTTTTATTTAAAGTACATTGGGTCTCGAAACAGCACTGTTGGGCCTACCTTCTCAGCATGGGAATCAGCCAATGTGCCATATCTCACCGCCCCACTCAGGAAGAATTAGTTGGAGTCAATAAAATAGAGCCCCACCCTGAGCTGTCTTGCTCTGTTACAGAGTCATGCCATAGAGGTCCTCATCACCTTGCTAAGCAGAAGCAGATTCGAAAGTCGATTTCAAGACCCTCTTATGTTATAACCCAGACAGCCCAAGAACCCACCTCATAATTTTATGATGCACAAATTTGGATTTATGGTTAGGAGACTAGGATAATAAGGATAACCTGAGTTAATGGAAAATAGAAAATACAATTACAGTTTTAAAAGATACATTATAGGGTTTTTTTTTGAAACAACCAAGGAAATTTGCTTGCCACAATATACAAAGCATTTTCTTCACCTCCTGTCCCCATCTACCTCTCCCCTAAAATAGCAAGTGTTTAGAGCTCTGTGGATGCTATCAATACATTCTTTATGGTTGCAGACACATCTAACTGTACACATAGAGGACCTTTTGCTGTAGAACTTGTGATCAGACTGCTCATTAGGCCAGGTCATGTAGCTCTGACATATTGACATATCCTATACTTTATTTTTAGAGTTTTAAATTTTCTTTTGAGCTTTCCACACAAGAGTACTGTGTTTACACAGTTTCTCTCTCACCTCCAACTCTTCCTGTTTTCACCCCACTATCATCTCTTTAATTCATGATGCTTAGATGCATATGTGTGTATGTGTGCATATATATACATATAAAATGACCTACTGATCCCATTTAGTGTTGCTCAGGCGTGAGCACTTGGGAATTGGAAAACTTATCATGGGCCTCATCCCAGGAGAAAACTAATTCTCTTTCTTAGCAGCCATTGATTGTCTGTAGCTCTTCATATCGGGGTAGGGCTTGTGAGATTACTTACATCCATGTTGGAATGTCAACTGTTTTTACAATTGTGTAGGTCTTGGTTAAGGAAGCATACTGTTGAGACTTCATGGGTGTGCTCAAAGACACTGTCTTACAGCAGACTTCTTGATTATCTGGCTCTTGCAATCTTTCTACCTTCTCTTCCTCCATGTTTCCTGAGCTTTACATATATGAATTATGTTACAGATTTATCTGTCGGGGTTGGTCACCACCCATTCTGTTGTTTTCTGTACTTTGATTTGATTAGTTTTGCTAATCTCTGTAATTGTCTCTATTGCCGCAAAACGTTTCTTTGATGAAGGGTGAGAGCTATATTTAATCTGTGGGTATAAACATGAATATTTATTTAGAATTTGGTTAGTAGCAACCACTGGTAAATTTATAGAACCATGCATGAATTTTCTCCTGTTGAGCAGGCATTAATTAATGAGAAAGCTGTTGGTTAACCCAAGGTATAGGTACCACTGTTGTATCCTTTTTGATAGCTCGCTGAGCGGCTCATTCTTATGGTTCATAGGCCTTATAGCTGGGTAGGACTGTGTGTTGCTCTCCTCTCTAGGCAGCTTTATTAGCACCTTTGACACCTTTGAGAGCTAGACCTTAGGGAGGAGGCTTCCAGCCAGTTCCAGCTCAGTTCCTTCAGGTCTTGTGTCTGAAATTCATGATATCTTCAGTAACAGGGTCTTACATTCAAGTTCTGAGAGGCAGCCAAGAGCAATAGCCTATATAGTTTGGGGAGTCTCTTGAACTCCTGGGACCATCAACCTGAAGCAAGGTTTCCCAGGCCTGGTACTGGGGTTTTTGTTAATTTATGGCTCTTGGACGATAAGCATGTTTGAAAGAAACAAAGGAAAATATATATGATTGTCTACATATGTATATATGCATATAAGTGTGTGTACACATACATATACATGAAGCAATGACACATAAGGTGAAAATGCTTCTACTACACAGTAACTGCAATCCAACCTGCACTATTGAAGATTGAGACATGGCTCCTGTTTGTGCCTTTATAACAAATGAAGCAATAAATATGCGGTGTAGTTTTCTTAAATACTAAGAGTGATGTTTCAATGGGACATAGACGTGTTATAGAGGAAGAGCTTTATAGAAACATTTTCAAGTGTGTATATAACAAATCTAAATGAGCTAGCCACAACAGGGGCTTATTTCAGTCATGTTCTTGATCAAGTAGTACTCCAAAGGTCAGGGTTTTATTGTTTTTTGTTTGAGTTTCCCCACCCCCCCAAAAAAAGGTAGATCAAAGGGTGTCTGTAGTTGAAAGCAGAAGTCAAGACTTACTGTAAACAAGCCCAAGGACTCTCACTGGAGGGATAACAGTATTCTAAACTGAATTAAGATGAGAGTTGCAAAGCTCAGTGATTTTACAAAATAATCGTTGAATTTCACTTTTAAATGAGATGAATTTTACAGTATATAAATCATACCATACCCATGTTGCCCAGGCTGGTAAAATTTTGAAGCAGTTCATGACACACACACACACACACACACAC
>LOEQ01000198.1:556537-566680 GCA_001685075.1 Bramus lutescens | reverse complement strand
ACTTAGACCATGAAACCCAATATGGACAAGTTCAACAGAACCGCCATATACAGGCTGCCTGTGTATGCTTCAGCATTGCTAGGGCATAAATTTCATTCAATTTCTAATGTGCCTAGGGGGAAAGGGGAACTCACCCAATGCTGACAGCCATACCCTATGCAGAATGACCTCCTTTCTAGAGGGCCTTCTGAGCCCCCAACCACATTTATTCTCTGTTGGAGTTGTCTGGACCAACTTAAAATGTTAAATGCAGTGTAACTCCAACCTGCTGTTTCTGGACTGGAAGGTCACGGGGCAGGACTGTTGGTAACTGGTGACCTTGGGGATCCTGCCTGGACATTTGTGTGTTGTTGGGTGACAGCAGATCGTCTTCAGGTAGCCTGGAGCATGCGTGTGGTATTTCTTAGGTTGTTTCTTAGGTTAGCCTCAGGAATTCGGTAAACTTTGCAGCATCTTGATGGTTTTGAGCAGCGCAGCAGTGTTTGAAGAGTGTGTGTTTTTCATTTAGAAACATTGCCATTATCGGGGCTATGTGGAGGGCATGCACAATTCAGCCGTTGCTGTGAGCGTCTGCTCCGGACTCAGGTGAGGAATCCCCTGCTTTGTCTCCCCGCCCCTCCCTTACCTCTCCTCCTGGTTCCAGACTGGGTCCTTTTGGTGTCTAATGAAGTTGCATCTTACTTTGAGGTTACTAAAACCCTTTCCAGGCATGCTTCAGATATTCTTGGAATGTTTGTTTAGAAAAACCTAGTAATTGCTCAGTTGTAATGTCCAGTGGGAGAATTTAGTTTTTTCAGACTACAAAAAGTTTGCTATTTGTAACAAAATACATTTTAAGTTCCTATAGCACCTTGTAAAATTTTTTCCTCTATTATTTCATGCAACTATCACATTGATAGTAAAAGGGCTTATTATCATATTCAGATAAGCAAACAAGGTCCAGAGAAATCCTGTCACATGCCAGTTAGAGTAGCGCTGCTGTTACAGAGCGTGAGTGTGTGGAGCTGTCCTGTTGACTGAAGTAATAGACACTGCGTTCCATTCTCAGGTCAGCTATAAATGAGGGCTGTCATCAGCGTCACTTAAGAAAGAACACTTACTCATGCTTTCTCTCTGCCAGGAAATAGTCTAAGTATTTTGTGCATATTAAATAATTTAATGGGAACCATTTTGTGTAGATTCTATACTAAGGCCAAGGATAAATGACCCGCTGGGAGTCCCTGGGCTCGCAGAAAACATATCTGGGGTCAAATTGTGGCGCCAGGTCTGCCTTTTCTCCCAGCTGCACTGCAGGCTTCATGTTGGAGCCGAGTAAGTGGAGGAGCAAAAGTTGATGCTTATGTCTGCCCGACTCTCCACTCCTCCCTTCTGTGTGTTTGAGACTAGAGTGTAAAGTCAGCTTCTGATTCATCCTGTGTGTTTCTGTTTCTTCTCCGATGGTCTGTGTCCCGCACCATGCAGAGGACTGCTGCATTTTGAGAACGCCAGCTTTGGCATCGAACCTCTGCACAACAGCTCACACTTTGAGCACATATTCTACCCCATGGACGGTGTCCACCAGGAGCCTCTGAGATGTGGCGTTTCTAACGGGGACACAGAGAAGGAGGCCACAAAGGCTTACGAGGAGGAGCATCCAAGCATGACTCAGCTGCTGCGTGTAAGGAGCAATCGCTCTCTTCAGGCCTCAGACTGTTCTTAAGAAATTGTTCCTTTTCACACTAAAACGGTGACTGTTGTCTTTTCCCAGCTCCGTGCCAGGCCTTGTGACCAGAACCAGGGTATGGGAAGATGAGCAGTAGGTAGTTCTGGCGACTGAGAGGACGACAGTCGGCGTTTAAAGGAGGCTTAAGTCTTAGGCAGCGATCCTCTTAGGCTTTGCTGTGTAACCATGGCTCTCTGGCCAAGAGAGCAGCCGAGGTTTTACTTAGATACCGCCAGCTTTAGGGTGGGGGAGAGAAAGAAAAGAGGAAAGGAGACAGAGAGAGAGATGGATTTACAGTAATTACTGCTTCAGATACTGTTCAGAGACACTCAGGTCCTGCTTCTGAGGCTTCTTGGGGATGCCCTGGATTGCCAGCTTACCTCAGCTGTAGGGTGCTTCCCCATGGTAACATGGCACCACATACTGGGTGAGGTGTGCAGTTTTGTTCTGTGAGTTTAAGAGTGTTTACCACAATGCTACCTTAAGGCACATTTCAAATAATCATCACCTGACCACTCTGCCCCATACTCATTAGCCCCTGGAGAGCTATTAAGCATTTGCTTATTCTGTGTGAATTTCTGTTAGAGGACATAACTAAGCTGTGTTTTTGCCCTGGCTGCCCTGCTCATCTCTTTCTCAGATCTCAGCCGGTGTTTTTCTTTCTGCCTTAGCATGGTAATCAGGTTTCTCTTTACAAGGTGTATGTATATGTGCTTCAATTAAAAAACAGTGATTCTGCTCTTTAAGGACATAGAAAACCCATTTTATCCTTAGAGTTTCTCTTTTATCAGTTCAAATAGCAGCTAATACTTCTGTTGACGTGGGTGTGCTAAGTAAACCAACTGGTACTGCTTTTAGCAGACATGAAGTCACATGACTAGATCTTGGTCTGGTTGTTGCTCTCGTATCTAGTCTCCTAACAAACCTGTTCTATGGTGCTTGTGTCTTTAACAGAGGCGAAGAGCTGTTCTTCCGCAGACCCGCTACGTGGAGCTGTTCATTGTTGTAGACAAGGAAAGGGTAGGAATTGCTGACTTTTTCCCCATTTTCATAAAAAAGCAGTTGAGAAGTGAGTTACTTATGAAGAAAATATAAAACACGATAAATAGTTGGCTTAAGTGGTCAGCTCAAGATTAAAATAACTTATTTATTTACTCATTTATTTATTTGGAGGCAGGGGTTTGCTCTGTCCTGTGCTCCTGACCTTCCTGCCTGAGTCTCTCGAGTGCAGAATTTATAGGCGTGTACTCATGCCCGCTTGACTTAGCTTTATCCACAGACCTAAATGGGACAGTGTAACCCCAGTCTATGTATGCCAGGACAGTTGGGTGCCGCCTCGTGAGGCTGACTTGCTTTATGCTGTTTCAGAGGATGTCTTCCTCAGTCTAAGAGACCATCACAGGGCTGGGCCTGCTGTAGAATCACTGCGCATTTTCAGGCTACAGGGCAACAGCTTTCCGTAGTTGTTCTGAAAGACTGAACTGCTTTTTTTGCTTACAAGAGGTACTGCGTCCTTTTCAGCTACTACAAGATCATTGGTTTCTCACGTTGCTCCTAAATAATTTAAATATAATATAAATATAAATCATATAGATAATTGGTAATGTTCCGGATAACTTTTACCTCTTTGGCTTGTATGAAAAATTATTCATAAACATGATTTGATCGGCAGGTCTTTTCTGGCAAGCCACAGAGAACATTTTGAAGATCCCTTTTCCTGGTTTTTAGAAGTCCCTTCTTGTGTGTAAAAGCTCTGGTTAGTCAGAGCTGCACATATGTGTACTTGGTGTGCTCATGAGCTCGTGGTGGCAGAAGGAAGCAAGGGAAGGGGCCAGTGCGAACCCAGCCCCTGCAGAGGCCGAAAGGTTCTGTAGAATGTTTGGACAAGTCAGAAGTAGAGATTGAAAGTATTTTTCTCCATGGTTTTCCCCAGAGAGACTGACTACACTCATATAGAAAATAGTTCAGAGTAACAGTGCTTCTGTTTCCATCAACTTCTGTTACATGCAGGCTCTGACTGAACAGATCCAACCACAGGTTCTGTCGTTAGGACCTTTGTCGTGGAGTGAAGTCACAAACTCTGTAAGCTTTTCTTTTTGTTAGCAGTAGGTTGTTCAAAAGTAACATTAAAATAGATGTGCACATTTAGCTGGATACAAACAAAGCGTCAATAAAACAGTTAGTCTAACATGGTAGAATTTCTATGTCTCTACTTTTCTAGCCACATAACATTTTTGAACTCATGATCCTGGACTAACCTCTCATTATTAGTTTAGCTTTGGGTCTAGAAATAGTTTATTGTTGACGGCATTAGCCTAAGACATAAAAGATTAGGAAATCTATTACATAGTTTTTCATGCTATTATCTAAGCTTTTAAAGACTGTACCTTTGTGAAATCTTGAGAATAATTTGCATTAAAATCAGTAAGAATAGCTGAGTGGTGGTAGTGCACACCTTTAATCCCAGCACTCTGGAGGCAGAGGCAGGTGGATCCCTGTGAGTTCGAGGCCAGCCTGGTCTACAAGAGCTAGTTCCAGAACAGGCTCCAAAGCTACAGAGAAATCCTGTCTCGAAAACAAACAAACAAATAAAAATCAGTGAGATAATATTAAGAAGAAAATCTATTCTAAAATTACATGCATTGAAGAAAACTTAAGACTTCCATGCATCTCTAATTATTGTGCCTTATTATTCTTCTCTTATTTATCACAAAAATGTTCCTTAGTGTCTTACTTTTCTGTTGCTGTGGGAGAGCTTCATGACCATGGCCGCCCACAGAAGAAGTTTATTGTGGTTTATGGTTCCTGAGGGTTAGATCCCTAAGGGTGGGGACACATGGCAGCAGGTGGCAGACATGGTGGCTGGAGGGCAAACTGGAAATGGCTGGACGATTTTACTTACAAAGCTGCCTCCAGTGTCGTACTTCCTCCAGCAAATCCCCACCTCCTAATCCCCAAACGGCAGGATTGACTGGGGACAGGTGTTCAGATTCCTGAGACTATGGGAGACGGTTCTCATTCTAGCCACCACAATGAAGTTGGTTCACTTGAAATGCTGCAAAATCCCTAGATGCTTCCATTTCTGCTTCCGAGGAAATCCTTGGCGCTTTCTCTCCAGTGTAGGGGAATGCAGGTATCTTGACTGCTTGGCTGCTTTGTGATCGTAGTTTTCCTCCTTTGCTTTTCCAGTATGACATGATGGGAAGAAACCAGACTGCTGTGCGAGAAGAGATGATCCGCCTAGCAAACTATCTGGATAGTGTAAGTTGTATTTCTCTTCTGTGCTGCCCATGCACACAGTCTAAGGGCAAAATTTAAAACGTGTCGTTTTAAAAATCTGACCGCCGGATGTATACATGTTCGTTCTGTAATCTTTAGAATAACATTGAAGAGGGAAATAGAAATGTAAAAAGACTCAGAAGAGCAAGAGGTTTCGTATCAGTGTCTGCCTCATCTTGGAACAGATCGGGCTTGGTGCTCTGTCTGATGTTCATGGAAGGCTCTTTGCTTTTCTTTACTGAAAGAATAGTATTTATTTAATAATGCTGCTGCTGCTGTGTGTGTGTATGAGAGAGAGAAACAGAAACAGAGGTACAGAGAGAGAGAGGTACAAAGACAGAGACACAGAGACAGATACAGAGAGACAGAGACAAGCACACACACACACACACACAGAGATGCTGGAGTTCATCCAGTGGGAGACTGCTGGGATGTGAATTCAGGTGTAGTGATGGTCTTGACATCATTCTTTTGAAGACTCCCAGTGGTCTAGAAGTAGAGCCTATCAACCCACTCCTCACGATACCTCTGTGAAATAGACGGGAATTCTTTTATGGAAAGCTTTTGGTGTCTCCATGGTTAGGATTTTAGGTATGGGGTTAGAAATGTTTATAGTTTACTGATTGAATGCATTGGCATTTCTGCCCTAAAATGTCTGAATATCCACGCTAACTTGTATTCTAGTAAGCTTTCCACTGCTGTAGCAAACTGCTCGAGGTATTCACCTAATAGAGGTGCGTAGTGTGGGAGGCTTCCGTTGATTGGCTCTCCTGCCTGCTGGGCCCTGTGCTGAGGCAGCATTCACGGAGGGATGGAGTGAAGTGCGTGGTGGGATTCATGCGTGGTGGAGTGCGATCACTCACCCCCAAGGCTCAGATATCTAGAGAGAGGGAGAGGACAAGGCTGTGCTTCCTTAGTGTTCTGCAAGTAAGCCTTCAGTGGCCTGGCGTTTTCTACTGGCCTCCATTTTCTAAAGGTTCCATCACCTTTCTGTACTGTCTCTATGGAACGGGGNNNGAAAGCTTTTATCAGTGGACCATTAGCAACATTCAAGATCCAAACCACATAATGAGGAAGGTTTTGTAATGAAATTTACTCAAAACTTTGAACTTCCTGTGTTTGTCAGATTTTACAGTGGGAATAAAAAGAAGTTTGAATCTTAGTTCTCTGTCCTTGATGGATGAAGGGTAGATTTTCATTTTGGGTTAGATAATCCTGCTTTTGACTTTATTGGTCATATTCCTTCACAAATGTTGTGAACTATTTTTCTTCACTGGGTGTGATGGCACACATCTGTAATCCCAGGACTCCGGTGACTGACGCAGAAGAGTCAGGAGTCCAAGGTCACCCTCAGCAACACAGAAAACTCCAGGCCAGCAGGGACATGAGACCCTGTCCCCTCAGGCCCCCACTTCTGCTCATGTTCTTACTGTATTTTACATGTCCCATTTCTGTTTCCTCCCCAGATGTATATCATGTTAAACATTCGAATTGTTCTAGTTGGCCTGGAAATCTGGACAGATAGAAACCCAATCAACACAATTGGAGGTGCTGGCGATGTGTTGGGCAACTTCGTACAGTGGCGGGAGAAGTTTCTAATAACGCGCCGGAGGCATGACAGTGCACAGTTGGTTTTGTAAGTGCCTTTAAAATAATGCTGTGGATGACATGTCGAGAAAAGGGACTTTTGCTAATTCTGTGGCAGAGACGTTCTATTCTCTCGCCACTCATTTTGTGCTTGGCTCATCTTTGTCTTTACTCCGTGACTTTCTTCTTTCCTCACTTTGTGACAGTATATTTTGCAGTTATTACATTTTTTTGTGAAAGATTATATGGAAAGAAAGAAAATCGATTTCTGGCTGAAAACAGTTTCATTTGATAAGAATAGATGTAAAGATCATCTCAGTTTGAGCTCTGATTATCCTAAGTCATACTTGCTGAGTGTTTTTTTTTAAACTATTTTTTCTTGTAGTGTTTTGTAACTGTCTTTGAATGTTTGGCTAGGTATAAAATTCTGCCAGTGGAAGTTGTTTCCCCTTTACAGATTTGAAGGCAATCCCTTGTGAATGTGTGTACTGTTACTGTCTCTCCTCAGGAACATTGGTTGAATGAATAAATATAATACATTTTTAGAAATATTTTTAGCCCAGAGCATAGCTATGACCAAGGAAAACCCCAAACTTGGCTTGGTACGTAAAGGCATCATCATTGCATGAAAAAATTTAAAAATTATGTTTGTAATACTATCATCATATTCTCATTTTTCTTCCAGTTCCTATAGTTTTTGTCAGCGTGGTTAAGATTACCTATAGAAACAGGACTAATGTGTTTCTTTTTCCTCCAAGTACATTTTATAACTTTATATTTTTATTTAGGAAGAAAGGCTTTGGTGGGACTGCAGGAATGGCATTTGTAGGAACAGTATGTTCAAGGAGCCACGCAGGTGGGATTAATGTGGTACGTTGTTCTTTAAGTACAGTGTGGGATACAGGCATTAGGGCGGTCTCCAGCATTGGTCAGCTCTATGCTTCCTCCCTCGGTTTTTTACGGCAGTAGTGGACATTATGAAGGACATGCTGGGCGTAGCAGATGTGTTCTTTCCCTAGAGGCTGGATCAAGTTTTTAATATTTACTATGTGTTATTAGCTATGCTGGCTTGCTGTTCTGTTGCTGTGATAAACACCATGACCAAAAGCACCATAGACGAGGAGAGGGTTATTTGACTTAAACTTCAGACCGTAGTCCATCACTTAGGGAATGCAGGCCAAGAACTCAGAGTGGAAGCTTGAAGAAGAAACTATACAGGAATGATGTGTCCTGGCTCTCTCTCTGGCTCATGCTCAGAGAACTTTCTTATATAGCCCAGTACCACCTGCCAAGGGGAAGGAACTGCCCACAGTGGTCAGGCCCCTCCAGACCCACTGACAAACAAGAAGATGTCTCGTAGGCATGTCTGATCCAGGCAGGTCTTCAATTGGAAAGTCCCTCCTCCCAGGTGTGTCCAAATGACAACCAAATTTACCAGGATGTTATCTTTTTATGAATGAGGAAACAGGCTCCATTTCAAACAAGTCAGCATGTTTCTTATAAACTTTAGGGAACGATCTCCTAATACTTGATTATCAGTGTGTGAGTCACCAACCCCAGTCTCTTATCAGTATGTGTGCATAAAGGCTGGTGCTCTACGCTTGGGCTGACTAGAGTCAGCGTTATAGTAGATACATTGCTTTTGGACAAAAATAATCTGATGGAGAAAACGCTTCCTAATTGCACCTTCCTGTGTTTGCGCAGTTTGGGCAAATCACTGTGGAGACATTTGCGTCCATTGTCGCCCATGAGTTGGGTCATAACCTTGGGATGAATCATGATGATGGGAGAGAGTGCTTCTGCGGAGCCAAGAGCTGTATCATGAATTCAGGGGCATCGTGAGTAACGGAGCCTTTTCTTCTCTTAGTATGATTGTCTAGAGCAGTGGGTTTCCCCCTAATTTTATTATGTGTGCCTGTGTCTGTATGTCTAAGAATATATTACATGTGTGCAGGTACCTCATGAGGCCAGAAGAGGGCAGCAGATCCTCCAGAGCTGGAGTTACAGGCAGCTGTGAGCTGCTTAAAATGTGGCTGTCGATGAAGCTGAGGTGGACAGGGATTTAGGGAAATGAGAAGTGAATTACAGCCCTGAGATAAGAGATTCAAGGGGAAAGGTCAGGGGTGAGGATAGGTGCCAGGCTACAGTGCTGTCCTAGAATGCAGAGGCTGAGGCGTGGACCACACCTGTTCACTCACGTGTCACATGTGGAGAGCTGAGTGTGCCAGGCTTTCCCCACATGTCTGAAATGCCTTGGAAAGTCAGAGAAAGCCTCACCCCACAAAGAGTCGGCCTTTAGTGGGCGAAGGCAAACTCTCAGTGTCATAAGCTCGCTAACAGCATGGAGTTTTTGAAGGTGCTGTAGGACTTCTTGGGGAAGATGTGATCACATGTGTTTCTCTCAGGCAGGGCACCCATGGCAGACCAAAGAAATGATTTATCCAAGTCTCGATTCCTGACCCAGTTAGGTTTTTTGGCGGCTACTTAGAGAAGCATGTGTGAATCCAAGGCAGCTATTTTACCTAAAGGCCACCCCAGCAGGGGTGCCAGCTCAAGAGAGCTGTGGGGTCTCCTCCTCACCAGTGCTACTACTCAAACAGCCTCGGAGGTGGGGGCTTGTGGCTCGGAAACTTTCATGTCCTCACCTTGTAAGTTTCATGTATTTCTTTAGTGTTAGGAGTAATCCTTATCCCTCCAGGAGGGACTGTTTCATTTGGAGGAAATCATTTCATAGCAGGTGGTAATAAGAATCACCAGTTATGAAAGAGAAGAGAGTGGAGGCTTGGGAGTGCTGAGGGTTGTGTGGTGGCGAGCCAGGGAGTAGTCTCATTCTCTCATCCAGCAAAACCCTTAAGTGCACTTGTTGTGGGACTGTGAAGATATGTCTGTGCCTAAGACACCTTTTCATTGGTTTAATAAAGAGCGGAATGGCCAATGACTGAGCGGGACTTCTGGGGAGAGGGAGGAACTCGAGAAGAATCTGAGGTGGGTGGGATTAAGCCAGCCAGACTTGGAGGGAATTGGATATACAGAATGGAGGAGAGGTAAAGAGCCATGTGGCAGAATGTAGATGAACAGAAACAGGTTAATTTAAATTATAAGAGCTAGTTTGGAACAAGCCTAAGCTAAGGCCAAGCTTTCATAATTAATAATATGTTTCTCTGTCATTATTTGAGGGTTGGTGGTCCAAAGAAAGTCCAACAAGAAAGACCTACTACGTGAGCTGGTAAATACACCAGTAATTCTTTTGCTAGAGACTGAGAGTATAATTAAAATATCTTGAAGAGAATGGTATTATGAATATTGAAATTAAAACTGAGTATTGAATCTGAAACATGAATAAAATATAATCTCAAATATAAGATGTCTAAATTTTGCCCTGAAGAAGACCCAAAATAAATGGAAGTCAGTATCTTAGGGATGCAGTTGATGAACAGGAGCCATAGCTGCATCTTAGGGATGCAGTTGATGAGCAGGGAGCCATAGCTGCATCTTAGGGATGCAGTTGATGAGCAGGGAGCCATAGGTTCATCTTAGGGATGCAGTTGATAAGCAGGGAGCCATAGCTGCATCTT
>LOEQ01000198.1:512331-556499 GCA_001685075.1 Bramus lutescens | reverse complement strand
CAGTTGATAAGCAGGGAGCCATAGCTGCATCTTAGGGATGCAGTTGATGAGCAGACAGCCATAGCTGCATCTTAGGGATGCAGTTGATGAGCAGGAGCCATAGCTGCATCTTAGCAATGCAGCTGATGAGCAGGAGCCATAGCTGCATCTTAGGGTTGCAGTTGGTGAGCAGGAGCCATAGCTGTAGAAGAGGCTGATCTTAGAATAGTAAGATCACTGTTGAAGAGTAAACCATATGAGGTGACTTCATAGACAGGGACCCAGGGATGGCTTTCAACTTTATTCTCATACTGACTCTCTTTGCCACTCTTTATGGCCACCCTCAATTGAAGGTAGTTGGTATAGGTCAGCTCTAGGCATGCCCAATAGAGAAGGCTGTGGTTAGGATTTGGGAGAGGGAAGCAGAATACCCAGCCCAGAGGATACCCATTTCAGTTCTATTACAAGTTCAGCATCCCTAATCTGGAGTCCAGAATGAGCTGAATGCCACACCCTCTTAAAGTGCTGAGGAGCAGACTAAGGAGCCAGCACCTGCTAGGCAAATGTTCTGTCACTGCTGCAGTCCCAGCCCTGTGTCGTTGGTACAGTCACTTGAACTTGTGCAGTCAGGCTGGTCTCAGACTTAGCCGTTCCCCTGGTTCTGCCTCCCTAGTGCCTGGACTGTAAGCGTGTGCTGTGCACGCAGCCAAAACGTCTTTACCTTTTTAGTGCTCCTTCCCAACATAGACCTCTCACAGCTCCACATCGTCATCCCTCTCCTCTGTGGAATCCATATTTGTGCATGGATGTGGGGTTGTCCAGTGGAGCGTGGGCTACCTACCAGTGGGCACCCCCACAAATGATCGCCCCTTCCCCAGCAGCCATCAGCTGACAATAGCTCCTGAGCTAGGGGCGTGAGGTCCATGATACTCCCTCTCCCTTTCATGATGGGATGGAATTTTGACTTTGTTATTTTTGCTTGTGCATGTAACCACAGCTGTTATGTGTTTGCGAGAGCAATTGCCATATGCAGAAGACAGTGCTTCCCGGAGCTCCTTCTCATCCCCTGCATCTTCTGTTGTTTCCTTCCTGCTTTCTACAGTGGTTTTGAGCCTAGGGGTGAGAATAGGGCTGCTATGGTTGTCACATCATTTAGGGTTTGTCCTCGTGACGACCTGTTCTTAGCACCTTGTCTAGCTGTGTTCTCGTCAGTGCTGCCTACTACAAAAACAAGAGCTCTCTGACCAAGAGGGCAACACAAATCTCTGAACTTACAAACATGACTAGAAGGCAATTTGACAGCATGACCATTGAGCAAAGCAATAGCGGGCTCCCTCTGTGACCTATGAACCATCTCAGCAGGAGACTTTGGACGAATCCCTTTCTTTAGAGCAAGCCTCAAATCCATCCAGAAAGTAGTGGGTCACACCTGTAACTGTCATGCCCCTGTTAATTAGTGGGCACATCCTGCCAAGTAGGGTTGCTGTTGTAGCATGTAGTGTCCAGGGCTGAGTAACCAGCTGCGCCTTTTGTCCCCTGCAGCCTGCAGAACACCTTAAGCATTATGGAAGCGATCTGCCAGGGAGGAAGCTCTCAGGCCACTGGCAGATTTTGATTTCTCTGTGTCCTGAAGTAGGAAGTTGTCGGGTCCTCAGAAGTGGGTTCTTGCCATCTGGTCTGGTGGGCAATCAAGAGTAGTGGTACTGGCCTTTCTTGTTGAGGGCCTCTTAGACCTTTCTGCCTAATTACTTATAGGGAAGTTTCCCATGGCTGGCACTGAGATTTTCATTTGATAACTGAAGTCTTCCCCATGCACTCAACACAGAGTCATTTGTGTGTTTGTCCAGGAGTGGTGTAGCTGGCTCATATAGTACTTCTGTTTTCACTTGTTCAAGCCCCATCTCCAACCGTTTTCCAGAATGCCTACACCAGTTTAGTCTCCAAGCAACAGCCTGTGAGTAATGTCTAGGTTCAGTACTCAGCATGCTTTTGTTCTAGTTGAGCAAGTCCGAAATCCAGTTGGTTGGCTTTTGGTTACAATCAAAATATAATGATAGTATTGCACCCTCAGGGATATCTTGTGGCGTTAGTCATCACTGTGGCTCGGGCACTCACAGCTCAGTGGGACTTCTGACTGGATGTGAAACCTGCATCACTGGCCCCGCTAGAAGGGAACAGGCAGCGTCCTGGAAGCTTGCTTTGTGTGGCTGGCTTGGCATGTTTTCTTTTTAAAAAATTGTTACTTTTTGAATTTATAATATCATTACTTCATTTATCCTTTCTCTTCTTTCCTTCAGACCCTCCCATATATCCCTCTTTCATTGTTATGCCTTTCGAACAAGTTTCTCCCCCTCTCTCTATGCCTGTGATGTGCAGTGTCATGTGTATCTCAGGATCTCGGTGCTTCCTGTTATGATTTTGTTTTTGTCCCCAGCGGGCTGTCTCAGTCCCACACCTTGTCTTCAGGCTCAGGTAGTCTGTTCTTTTCTCCATTCATTTCACTGTCAGAACTTTCCAGCAGGCTCTTTTTACAATTTTATTTATCGTGCTTTTCAGTACCACCATTTCAGATTAGTTTTTCTCAGGATTTCTATGTCTTCATTGAATTGTCCTGTCATCCATTCATTACTTTTATTATTTCATTCAGCTGTTTGTCTCTTTAGACACACTTAGTTCTCTGTCTGGGATTTTATGTTACCAACTCTCTCTAGGTGCCGTTACTCAAGTTTAAGGTTTTAGAGGCATTCTGTTGTCCTGTTTTTTCCATGTTTCTTATGTTACTGCCATGGGGTTTGTGCATCTGGGCTGATTTTATTGTTTGGCACATTTATTTATTTTTATCAGCTCTATGCTTTCACTTAAAATATTTGCAGTCTTCAAGTGGACTTGGATATGATAGAGTTGAACATATGGTTAAGAAAATACTTCCTCAGTCCGGGAGCTCAGGGTGCCTGGTATAAATTCTATACTATCCCTGGAGTAGAGGATTCACTGTGCGAGCAACCACAGATGTTTGAAATTGCCACTATTCAAATGCTGTACTAGTGAATTAGTAAAATGTAGTGGAACCTTTGACTTAATAATAATTGTTGGAGGCTAAACAACCCAAAATAATGTGGGGTTTACTAGGATTTTGGTGTATAAGATTATGAATGGGAGGGAAGAAGGTGGTAAGGACCAGGATTGACTATTAGATCAGCTTCAAAAAGAAACAACATTCGAGGCAGGGGACATAGCTGGGAGTGGAGTAAAGATGCCTCATATGAAATACTGGAGAAGCGGAAGCAGCAGAGCTAAATCCTGACGGATCAATGTGCTGGCAAATGCATAGCCTTTGGGATGTATATACGCAACAGTGAGAATTAAATAATAGAAAACAAGAAATGAAAAGGACACTTATGCAGTAGGCTGGCATAGCGGGGCTGACTTGAGATGTGAAGTTTTCAGATCCTGTTCGCTCTAGCACATTCCATGAGGGCCTGTGTGCGGGAGCGGGAGCGGGAGTCACTGCTCCCTGAGCATAGTGTTCCTAGGGTTCTGGAGCAGAGGGGGAAGGGAGGGAGCAAGCACTTTCCTGGTATTTCCACCACTGTTTCTTTCTGGGTGTTTTCTTCTGACATCTTTCAGCTCATTGATTCTTTAGTTATATGTATTTAGCCTGTTAAACCTCTCCATTGGATTCCTAGTCACTTATTTGTTCAAGTTCCATATGCCTTTTCTCTAAATCTGATATATTGGTTTCTTTTTGTGGACTGTGATGTCCTGAAAAATATTTAAGCTTGTCATTTTTCTTCCTGATTGTAGCAAGCATAAATGTTTTAAAGTTACTGTTTGATTTTTGTGAATCTGGAGGCAGTATTGGAAGAAATCTGTCATTTAATCATTTTTTTCTACTAGGATTTTATGTTTTTATGCTATACTTTGATAATAAATAGGCCATTCTGTTTGAAACAGGATTGTAAGAGTAACTTCTGTTCACGCAGTGTCTTGCCAAGTAGTCCGGGCCTTCCTCAGACTCAGTGTGTAAACCAGGCTGGCCTTGAACTCACGCTCCTCCTGTGTCAGTGTCCAAGGAGCCATGTATGCCACTGCGCAGGTAAATTTATAAAAAGTCTTATTTTATAATGTTTTCTGAAGTTCTGGGAACTTGATAGGTTGTTTCCTTAATCAGTATGAAGCAGCCTTCTTATTTCTTCTGATTTGGTCTGAAGTCTATTTTTTCTCATTCTTTAAACTTTGTTTTTGAGATTATAATATAATTACATTTCTCTTTTTCTCCTTCCATACCCTTTCATGTACGCTTCCCCAATCTTCTTCAAATTTGTTGTCCATTTTTTCAGTTATTGCGTGCATGTATTTGTATATCTATATGTGTGTGAACATGAAGCAATAATATCCCTAACTGTAACCCGTTTAGTCCGTATAAGTTACTTGTATGTCTGTTTCCAGGGTGATTGTTTGGCAGAGGACAGCCAGTAGCTGTGTTCTTCCCTGGGGAGGACCACCTCTCCCACTCCCAGCTTTCCTCAGTTGCCAGTAGCTGTGTTCTTTGTGTAATGTTGAGACTTACTTCCTGGGCTTTCCCTGTCTATTTGCCACGTCTACTGCTCAACTCATATTTGGGCAGTCATGTTGCTGAGACTTTATGGGTGTAGCTTTGTGCAGGCTTTTGAAACCCCAAATCCCAGTGACACACCTCCTCCAATGAGGCCACACCCCCAATCCTTCCCAAACAGCTCTGCTCCTGAGCCCATTTTCTTTCAAACTATGGCAGAAGGTTATAGTTAGATGTTGTTATGTAGAAAAAAGAGAGGATAAGAAAGGAAGAGAGAAAGTGGTAAAAGTGGAAGAGAAAGTGTGTGATCTGTGCATGAGAGGAATACTAGAGTAGTTAGTTGGCTGGGCAGATGAGCATACAGCAAACCCAACCAAGCAAGCAATGGCATTGTGGGATATGTATGGAAGACTGAGTTTTAAAGTCTAAGAAATAAACAAAATAACAAATTAGGAAAAGTAGAATAAACATTCATTAGATTTAAAAGTACCCCATCAGTCAGGGCTGCAGGGTCCCATTTGGAGTAGTTGCCCTCTGGAATGAGTTCCTGAAGCGATTGTGTTGAGCTGAGTGGTGTAGTTCCCAGTTCTCTTGGAACACTGTCAGGCTTGACTTGGTGTTGAGGGAGGATGAGGGGGCGTGGATCCCCATGGTCCCTGCCTGCTTCCCCACAGAGATATCTGCCACAATACATTTGTTTCCAATCTGGTCTCTTGCAGGAAAAGTGTTTCACTGATGAACTCTCTAATCCAGCATCTTAAAATTTTAATGTTTCTGGTAATTACTCGCCTATGAGTATTGAGTATTACTCCATAGTTCCACTGTTGGTTTCCAGAGAGTGTGAAGTATTCTTCCTGTAGTTGCTGTAGTTGCTTTCTCAAGGAAGGCTGAGATTAGATGGCAGGGTTGTACAACCCAAACATGTAAGAGACTGAGGCAGGAGAATGGCCACGTTGAAGCCAGCCTGAGCTACATAGTGAGACCCGTTTCAAAAGAAAAGAAATGAAGGATGAGAGATGGTTCTGTTAAGTCTGCCCCACCTCCTTCATGATAGGGTTTCCCTCCTCATGCGTTCTCTGTGTCCCTCCTGGATTCTTTAGACAGGCCGTCGAGACTAGGACGGTCACAGTGACAACATGTTCTGGGTCACTTCTGCTTACTGTAACTGTTACAGAAATAGAGCAGCAATGTAAGCCGTGAGTTATAATCATTTCCTTCATTGCCAATTTCATTTTGAAGTAATTTTTGAAAAGTTGGGGGGAGATGTTTTAAGTCATTATTCTTTTTGTTTGTTTGTTTTTTGTTTTTTGAAACAGGGTTTCTCTATAGCTTTGGAGCCTGTCCTGGAACTAGCTCTTGTAGAGCAGGCTAGCCTCTCAAACTCACAGAGATCTGTCTGTCTCTGCCTCCAGAGATCTGTCTGTCTCTGCCTTCTGAGTGCTGGGATTAAAGGTATGTGCCACCAGAGCCCAGCTTAAGTCATTATTCTTGTATCATTTAGAGTAACAGGTGGAGGGTAGGGTGCCATCCTGTGATGGTTGGTGGAGGATTAGCTTTTCTGTTGCCTTAGTCTTTTTATGTCATTACTGAGGCCAATGTCTTGTCATGCCCCTAAAATCCCAGCTCCTATCAGCTATAAATAGTTGCAAATGCTTATGATTTTGTTAGGGTTTTCCGTATTATAGTAACTTCATTCTAGTTGAAATTGATTTATTTTTACCTTGCTCTACTCGCCCACTTTCAAACATTGTTTGTGAGAAAATGGGGTTTAACTGCTGAACAAGAAACCTCTTCAAACAGCCTTTGTTAAAGGTGGCGGTTTTGTGCAGTTGGTACTTAGGGGCTGGTGTGCAGGCGAAACATACGCCGGCACGGTTGCTATGGCTGTCCCATGAACACATTCTTACAGCCAGCATTATCACAAGACCTGTGTGGAAGGCACAGTCAATGAGAGGAAGTCAACGATTAAAAGCCTGTTCTACTTCATGTCCAATTGTTTCCCATGTGGTTGTCCCCCATGCGTCTCCCTAGGCTCTGATCTGCCCACAGACTTCCCACGTTCAGTACTAACTTTCTCTGTCACTCAGCCCTGTCTTCCCGTATTCTCCCACGCTGTTCCTTGAAATAATCGTCCTCTTCTTGATTCCCAGGACCTCATTGTGATTCATCATTGTCTGTGGAGTGGGTTCTGGGAGGGACCTCTTCCAGTCTTCCTGTTTAACGTAGCGGCAGTGGTGACCGTACTGACCACACAGAGTGGCCATTCCCTTACAGCACAGAGCCATGTTTGCACTGTGACCTCCTCCTGCCTTTGCTCACCGTCTCCCTTACCTATTTCCTTGTTTACTGCTGCCCTGCAGGGCCTCACCCCTCCTTCTTTCTAGAACATGCTGCAGCCTCTGCCTCAGGGTTTCTTTTCATGTTATCCTTTCTGTCTATGATATCCTTTGTTCAGATATCCAGTTTTGATTGAAGTGTCACCATAATGAGTGCTTGGACTGGCTGTGCTTTTGAACGCCAAGCACTCCGGCCTCCCCACGGTTCACTGCCTCCTTTTCTCCATAGCGTCACTGCCTTTTATCCTTCCAGGGAAATTGCTCACTAAGTCTGCTGCTTTTTCTAGAGTGTGGCCCTCACTGAAAGGTCTTCTGCCCTGCTCACGGTTCTGTTCCTTCAGCTGAGAAGAGCACCTTATCCGAGCAGAGGCCTGACACATCTGTGTTGGATGCACAGATGTTTATGGGACACTAAGGGGTCCCCTAATAGCCTCAAGAGTAGTGAGAAAAAAATGCAAAATGGGTTGTCATTATTACAGACCTTGTGGGAGAATTTTTCTTCCCACAAGTCAGCTTTGCTTTTAAATTATTCTTTTACTATAAACAATTGTAGTCTTTCTCCTTTCTTTTTTCCTGCCATCCCACTAACGCCTTTCAGTGTCTCACATCCAGACTGTCTAGTAGTTAACAGCATCGGAATGTTCTAGGCATAGGAGCAGGCTCATTGCTTCCTTGTTAGCAAACAAAAGTGCTGACAGGCAATTTGGGGCAGAAAGTGTCATGAAAGGATCTGCAGGTTAGAGTTCTTTGTATTTCCAAAAGCTCTGTCCGGTTGCAGGCAGGGCTGCTTCTGCAGACCCTACTCCTGCTGCTGCTCGTCCATCTTGCTCTGGTGACGGCAAAGTATTGATTACACATGTGTATTTAATGCCTATCTTGCATGCACCATGTATTATCAGTTATAGATATATGTGCATAGTGTACAATGATACATAGCATATACACACATATTGTATACACCATATGGCATATATGTGTATATTATAGATAACACATGTATGTTAGGTATATTATATATTGCGCTGCATACATCTTTGCATGTTACATGCCTATTGTGCTGTAGACATATTACATATGTTGCTTTTACTGTTAATATTTGAAATCTGTAACATGGTTGGGTGAGGTTGGCATATGGCTTTAATCCCAGCAATAAGGAGTCAGAGGTAGGTGAATCTCTGAGAGTTTGAGGCCAACCAGGGCTACATAGTGAGACTCTGTATTAAAAAAAAAAGAAAGGAAAATTTGTATTTTTTTGTTTTTGAGACAGTCTTACTTTGTAGCCCAGGCTAGCCTCAAATTCTCTATCTTACACACACTGTCCGTAGGTGGTGAAATGGTAACTGTTGTCAGGCAGACTCACAGACCCATCACCCTATAGAGTTCCCCAGGTTTCCTTCTGCGGCAGAAGAACCTACACCCTGCTCCTGTAGCGAAATGCCCATAGACGATGTAGGAGTGGCGGCAGCGCTCGTCTTGTACATGACTTCCACACTTGCCAGTCCTGCATGTCTGTTGGCGTGTACCCTTTCACCCCCTCTCCCCATTCGCTCCCATCCACTCGTATTTTCTACTGTTTTAATTTTATGTTTACATACATGTGTATACATGCACAAACACACATACAGTACACGTACTTACATATGTAATGGGATGTATGCATATGTACTGTAGCATATTTATCTATTTGCTCACTGATGAGCTCTCAGGTTGTTTCCAGTTCTTGGCTTCAGTGACGAATGCTGAACGAGAGAGCACAGGTGTCTGTGAGATGGAGCTCGCGTTCTCGTGGGTCTGTAGCACAGGACACATTTCTAGGTCATTTGGCCTCTCTTGTTTTTCCTTAGGAAAACCATGCTGTTCTCTGCTGGGCTTGCTTTTTTTTCACAGTCTTGCTTGGACTGCTCTTTGGGGCTTATAACAGCCACCCCAGCAGGCGTACGGATGCTTTGTGGTTCTGCTCTGCAGACCTTGGTGATTAGTGACACTGAGCCCCTTTTCATGTAGCTCTTGGGTATTTATTGTCTCTATCTGAAAATGTATATTCAAGATGACTTTCTCATTTTTAAGTTGAGATGTTTTTCTACCACTGAGTTTTCTTTATACATTTAAGTATTAACCCTTTTTCAGATATATGGTTTCTGTGAAGGAGCTTTTTCCACATACCAAAAAACAAAATTAGACCCTACCTTTTATACGCATGATGTCAAATGGATAAAAGACCTAGGCACATAAAACCATAGCAGAAAACATCAGGGGAAAATTCCTTGATATTGGCCTTAGTATTGGTATCATAACCAAAGTTCAGGTTCCCACATAGACAGATTTGTAGGTAGGTAGATAGACAACTATGAAAAAATTTTAACAAAATGTGGGTTTGTCAGTGATTTGTGGCATATAGGTATATTTCCTACTAATTTTCAAAAGTAAAAATAATCAGCAGGGCTACATGGTGACATGTAGTGATGACTGTGTGGATTAAATAATTAGCAGAGCTTCATGGTGACATCATGTAGTGATAGCTGTGTGGATTAAATAATCAGCAGGACTGCATGGTGGCATCATCATGGCTGTGTGGGGTAAATGGCTAAAGATTCCCCGGTGACCTCAGATGTTCTCAGATGTTATATTTTTCTCTGTTGTTCCTCATGAGTTTCTTTACACAGTCGCAGACAGGACAACAGAATGTGGTTGGTTTGAATGCATTGAATCAGAGTCATAGCAAGAAAAGAAGTCAGAACTCTTCCCCTTAATATCATTTTACTAAGAATGAGCCCTGATTTGAATTCTGTACTTCACTGTGACTTCGGTCATCCATGTCTATCTGCTGTATGAATCTAAATCTGTGTCTGCGTGAATGTGTGTGTGTGTGTGTCTGTCTGTCTGTCTATCCCTACCAAAGGGCTTTGCTCTGTTTATTGAACAGCACAGAAAGCATTACATGGAAAAGGAATACACATGGGATACTTTATAGAAATCTGTGACAGAGTTTTACAAGGGGTAAAGTCGCTGACTATGACTGATTGCAACTGAACCAGGTAGCAACTAGTATCGCAAACGTCACTGTTTATCAAGCAGTTCTGTACGCTCCATTCAGTGTTTATGGTGGCTTTTCACTTGTAAGATTGCTGTCAGCCTATTTTCTATGTCCTGCAAATGATCTGGGTTAGGCACATGGACGAGTACATAATTTAAGATTATAGCTTAGGTTATAAAAATTGATAGCATGGAAACCCAAGGCAAGAAAAGCTGGTTGTTACATTGTTCTCTTATAAGTCAGTTAAACAAGCAGGCTGAGTACATGGTAGGACAGCAGGTCTTAAGTCCTAAATGACTCAAGGTGTTACTAACTCTGGCTTGACTGCACAGTGCCAGCTGCCTCTAGGTGATTGTACTCTCACTTTATGATCCCTGTGCTGAAACACCACAACCGTGGCAGCTTACCTAAGAGCTGACTCGAGGCTTCCAGTTTCAGAGGACTAGGGTCCATTGCTGTCATGTTGGGGAACATGACAGCCTAGGCAAGCAGGCAAGTAGACAGGTGCTGGAGCAGTTAGCTGAGGGCTTTCATCGTGATCTGCAACCATGAGCTGAGAAAGAGAGAGAGAGAGAGAGAGAGAGAGAGAGAGAGAGAGAGAGGGAGGAGAGAGATACACACAGAGAAAGAGACAGAGACACAGACAGAGAGGGACAGAGAGAGAGATTTAAAGAAAGAGACAACAGAGAGACACAAGAAAGAGACAGACAGACACAGAGAGACTGAGACAATACCCAAATCTGTGAACCTATGGGAGGTGGCATTCTCATTCAAGCTGCCGCAGTGAAGCCTGTGTGCTGCAGTTGCCCATTTGTGTTTTTTCTCTTGGCTTCTCAGAGTTGGGGGAGGGGAGCCTCAGGCGTCATACCGCCGGTAACAGGATTGGGGAGCACACAGGTAGCTTCCAGTATTCGAGATGTAGCATTTTAGGAACATAAAGCTCAATTCTGAATGAGACTAGATAAGTTTTTAAGGTTTCTGTAGATGGAAAGGATTTTTATTTGTATTTCAATGTTTTAACACGTAATATGCTTGGAAGATATTTTCACGGAGGCCAGTACAGTGTGACTTTAAGTGGTGAACTATGTACTAACTAAAGCGATTCCTGTATTTATTAGAGATAGATAGCCTCGTTTTTGCCTACTTTTGTGTATTCTCTGCTTTTCACAGTATTTACTTCTTACTGTTTAACGGTCTGACTAAGAACAAGATAAGCTCTGATAGTGATGTGCGATCTTTTTCCTGGTGTTTATTGTAGAGGGTCGAGAAACTTCAGCAGCTGCAGCGCGGAGGACTTTGAGAAGTTGACTTTGAACAAGGGAGGAAGTTGCCTTCTTAACGTCCCGAAGCCTGACGAAGCGTACAGCGCGCCCTTCTGTGGTAACAAGCTGGTGGACCCTGGGGAAGAGTGCGACTGTGGCACCCCGCAGGTCAGCTGACCTTCAGCTTGGCTTTGGGCACCTCTGGCGGACGGTGGCTGTGGGCTTTAGTGGTGAAGTGAGGATTGCTACGGTGTTGTGTGGCTGTGTCTCTGGGACTGGTCAGCACCTGGGGATCTACCTCATGAAGCCATGGCTTCCGGCAAGCACCGTGATACCATTCTTTTTAAATGTTACCGATCTGTCTTTTATTTTTATTGTAGCTATTGGATTGTTACTGGTATTACATAATTGGTTAGTTCTTTAAGTGTTCACCATTCTGGTCATGCCATTCAAGAAGCGTTTGTTCAGGTGGACCCATTTATTAAGTGATTGCAGCTGAATCATCATCCTCCAGCATCCCTCAGAATCAAAATTCTTCCTCCTGGCAGACCAGTGTCATCTTGTTAATCTTTCCTTTACCTGTGGATCCCTGGCTCCATCAGCTCATCGTTGCTTTACCCACAGATCCCTGGCTGCATGGCCGTCAGCTCTGTGCACTTTCATTGTTACTGCACTCCAGCCGCATTCCTCCCGGAACACCCACCGAACCCTTTCCCTTTGGGCTGCCGTTAGATTCAGAACACACTTGTTCAGTCTGTATTAGTCTCACTCATTTTCCTTGCCCAACCAACCTTGGACTAGAAAGCCTTTCCATGTCCTAAGAGACAATTTTTTCTAGTTTATGTGGTAGATGCCTTTCGTGACTTCTCTCAAACCCTTTGAATTCTCTTGACCAACAACTCGTGAGGAGATTTCTCATGCCTGGAACTGGGGCTCTGTTAGGTAGTTCACGGCTCTTGGGGGGCCATTATCGCCCCAGAGTTGTCATTTCATTTAAGCTATATGTCCATATATGCACACACATAAATATTATATATAACTTTAGATAAACCTATGGCAGTAAATTCCCTGTGCCTTTTCCAAACATCCTTAGTGTTCTATATCCCCCTCCTCCACGCTCCCCATACAACTCACCCCCATTTCCTTAGGTTATCCTGTGCATGTACTGGTGTCTAAGACTGTTGAGCAGGCTTCCGTGTCCTTATTTGCCATCTATCTATCTTTACCTTCATTTGAAAAATAGTGTTATTTGCTACTGAGTTCTATTTTATTTATCTTGGATTTTTTTTTATCAGATACTTGATTTATAAATGTCCTCTTTGTTTGTATTTACCTATTTATTTATTGACTGGATGTGAAATTTATTACTGAAATGATTTGGTAGGGTACAGGAGCACTGTGGAAGCCGTCAGGACTGCAGGGCTCATCACTTGTCCAGGGGACTGTGACTGGGGATATATTTGACCCCACAGCCATCAGGAATGAGCTGCTTCTCAGCAACCATGTCTTCAAATTCATCTGCATGAAACTTGGTGAAGCTCCATTTCTTTGAGATGTGGATTTTCTGGTGGCCAGGGAACTTGAACTTGGCTCTGTCCCTCAATCATGTTTGGTGCAGATGGACATGATGACCTAGACAATGTGCCCCAGGGCTTCCCAAAGGCACCATGCATACCTGTCTGGAACCTAGATTGGGGACAGTATTGAGATCAGAGACTTGAGTAGCTGCAAGAAAATGGTGTCCAAGGTCCCTTAGGGCAACCCATATGGGCTGCATACAACGCCAAGGAGGCTGCTGACTGCAGCCATTGCACACCAGGCTCCCATGGGGAGAGGGACCTGGTCAGCTTAATTAGCTACAATGTGAATGTCCTCTTAAATGTTTGCCCTCAATAATGTACAGTGTCCTAGGAGCACAGAGCAGTGGTTGTGATGAAAGCCATTGTCACTGTGTGCTTTGAAGCACAGCAAGGGGGAGAAATAGCTCCAGCTAGGTTAGAATGAAATTACAGGACAGGAAAAGAACTTTACCAGTGGCTACTGCTACCAAGGACTCCTTATTCATTGGTGATGTTTTCTGTTTGCAGGAATGTGAGTCAGACCCATGCTGTGAAGGAAGCTCTTGTAAGCTCAAGTCATTTGCCGAGTGTGCATATGGCGACTGTTGCAAAGATTGCCAGGCAAGGAATTCTCCCTGTTAGGGGCAAATCAGACAAGGAAATGCATCCTCCAAGATCTCTACATACCATTTTGTTATATGTTCTCTTTATACTTATCCCACTTCTGTGCATGTGTTTTTCTGTAAGAGGTCTAGTGAGTTAGTTTGTGTTTTTGGTGGACTGGGGACTAAATATGAGGCATTGTGTTTGCTGGTTAAACACTCTACCCATAAGTTATGTCCCCGTCTTTTATTTTCTTGATTTTCTTTTTAAAGCTACATATATCTGTTAGAGAAAATGCACAAATACTGTAGTAAATTAAGTTGATTAAGAGGATCTGAATTTGATCCCCAGAACCCGTTAGAAACAAAACCCCAAACAAAACCCTATGGCGACATGCCTCATGATCCCATGATCTCAGCCGGGAATGTGGAACTCTTCTTTCCAGACAGACTGGCGGGTCGAGCTGCAGTGGTTTCCTTTCCTCATCTCCCACACTCACCGTTTCATACTGCTTTTGATTTTGAGGGAGATTATCATCCTAGTTAGTTTTATGCCTCTCCAAGAGGAAGGTGGAAAAGGGAGCGAGCTCAGGCCAGAAGCTGAAGATGAGCCTGCCTCAGCGGATGGGGGAGGGAGTGGCCGTGGCTTGTCTCTTAAAGAGACAGAACAACCATTACAGTTATGGCATAGCTTCTGCAGTGTTTCTTTTGTTTTTATTTAATTTGCATTTCTTTTGATTACCAGGGAGGTTTTTTTTTTAACTTTTTCCATTTTATAGTATTTATTAATTACCTGCTAAGGGGTTTGTTTACTTTTGTGTTGGGTGGTTTAATCTTTATTGTTAGAACCTTTATTCACTGTGGTTTTAAATTTGATGGATTTGTGGAGAGTGCCCTGATAGTCCTATTTAATTTGAATCTCATTACCTTAGTTCCTTCCAGGAGGCTCTATGTGCAGAGGAAAAACCAGTGAGTGTGATGTTCCCGAGTACTGCAATGGCTCCTCCCAGTTCTGTCCGCCAGACGTCTTCATTCAGAACGGCTATCCGTGCCAGAATAACAAAGCCTACTGTTACAATGGCATGTGCCAGTATTACGATGCGCAGTGTCAGGTCATCTTTGGTTCAAGTAAGATACTTATAATTGATTGGTTTGATTTTATCATCTGTTCTCATTAGGTTTTTTTACTGATGAGGTTCTCAGATCTTCACCCTTCTTCCTCCAGTGCTGACCATGCTTAGGAATTTCATGTCTGATTTGGTGATTAGTTGATGCTGTGTGCTCCGCTCCCTCTTCCCACTTTGGATAACACACAGACTATATTTATATGCACACACACACACACACACACACACACACACACACACTCAGGTTTTTTTGAGAGGAGGGGTAATGAAGACTGTACCCAGAGCCTCACATATACTAGGCAATGCTGAGGCCCCAAAAATGTGAGCCTGTTTCCACAAAGACCAAAGGTCAGAGAGTTGGAATTTACCTCTAGTCCTGCAAACAAAGGTCCCACCTAGATTTAGAGTAGAGAGTTCTGCTCTCTCAAGGTTATTGCCACTAGGTATGGCTAATAGCCAGACCTTGTATTTCAAGAATAGAGAAGTAGATATCAAACAAAATCTATGGATCCAGCTAAGTTCCAGTTTCCTTAAGGAGATAACTTTGAATTCCCCCCAGGGAGTGGTTTGTCTACAGAATGTTTTGGTCTAGGGTGTAAGCATGATTTGTTTTGTTCTAGCAACAGAATATAAGGCAAGCACACTATTGCTCTACGTCCTCTGCCTCCAGTTTTCTAGTTTCAATATTATATAGTCTTTATGGGTCCAGTGTTTACATTCATCATTTAAAATGTGTGTGTGATCCATCTTTGTTGATACATTTATATCACAGTGTATTAGAGTAGTCTTATTAAGTGGACCCTGATTTAGTTTCTTATGTGTGTGTGTATTAAGTGTATCTTTGTGCATGGGTGTGCGTAGGTGTGAGTGTGTGTGAGTGTGAATGCAGGCTGGTTGGCTCTTGAACTTTTGGGGATTATTCTGTCTTCACCTCCCTCTTCTCCACAAGAGCACTAGAGTTTTAGATGTGAACTCCTTCATGTGGGTCCTGGGGATTTGAACTCCGGTCCTGACACATGCATGACAAAGCTCTGTACCCACTAAGCCATCTTCCCAGCTCCTTGTTTTCAATCTGTATATTGTGTAGTATATGTTTTTAGGGTTTTTTTTTGTTTAAAGTTTCATCTGTATGAAACGTATACTGTAGATTAAAAAGTGAAATCATATAATTTAACTATGAAAATTAAAGTCTCACCCTCTTTCCCTCTCTCCCTCTGTCCCTTCTTGTCTGCCTCCCTGCCTCTAGAACTCTCTCTCCTTTGAGTGCGTTTGCTAAATATTTACCATTAGTTGAACTGCAAATGGTTAACCACTATGCCCATATTGTCTTGCAGTGGTACAGGCATCAGCTCTTTCACTGATGTCTGTATAAAGAAATCTAAACAGGATGTTGCTGTTTGTGTTCCGTTTTGGCTTTCTTTTTTGTATTGTTCAGGCTCTCTAGGGAAACAGCGCTAACGGGATACATATGTACATACACACACACTCGCGCGCGCACACACAAAGAGGATGGACTGACTCATGCAGTTCTGCTATCGGTAGAGCTGATGGAGTCATTCTGGTCAAGGATGGCAGGCTCAGGACCTAGAGCGCTCGTTCCCGCTCACGGTCGAGTACGCATTACAGCATGCAGTGAAGGGATGAGCGTGGGAAGTCATGGGAACGTTCCGTTACAGTTTAGCCATGGTGGAATAAGATGAGCTTAGTGACAGTTGTGGTTCCAGGGTTGTAGCTGCTCTGAGGTTGTGTCCTGCACTTCTGGCTCTCCATTCTCCGTTATGCTGTCACACTGCCCACTCTGTATTCCCCTTGCCAACAGTAAGTGCCTTACTTGGTTATAGCATCTGCTGGTCGAGTGACCCACACATTCATCCCTTAAGGGCCTGGGCCATGTGTAGCTTTGCTGGATTTGGTTGTGACAGGATGCACTAAAAACTTAGAAAAACTCCTGTATTCCAGGCCTGCTCTTCTTGCTTCCATGTAGGGCAATGGATCTGTCATGGAGCCACCTGCAAAGCCTTTCTCTGTTAGTGAGGAGCCCAGCATAGCTGAGTGTGTGCTGTAAGGTCCCCTCTGGTGGAATCACTGTTGTGGCATCTGGTGAGAGAATGTCCTCTTTGAACACTCAGACCTCTAAGCTATCAGAGCATGAAGTCATGGGGACAGGAAGCATGTTTTTGCTAGTGAGTCACCAGGGTCATGCTGCTAAGAGTTGCCACTCCCTTTCCACCCCTTTGTGGACCTGATTCAGGGTGTATACAGCTTGTTGAAGAAGTGTTGCTCCCGTCCTTCTCACTCGTGCTGAATCTGAGTCTCTCAAATGAATTTCCACCACTCTATAAAATGTTAGACTTAGTGATATAGATAGGCCTGTAATGACAGCTACTGAGAAGGCTGACGTAGGAGGATTGTAAGTTCAAGACCTGACTGGGCTACAGAGCAAGTCCCAGGCCAGCCTGTGCAGCTTAGTGAAGCCATGTCTAAAACAGCAAAAAGAGTGTTGGGATATAGCTCAGTGATAGAGCACTTGGCTGGTGCGCACAGGCCCTAAGTTTCCCACCAGTCCTGGGAAAAAAGAGTAGTGTGTATGTGCGGGAGCACGGAGCTGTCCCTTAAGTGTGCGTGTGCAGGAGCACAGTGCTGTCCCTTAAGTGTGTGTGTGTGCGGGAGCACAGTGCTGTCCCTTAAGTGTGCGTGTGTGGGAGCACAGTGCTGTCCCTTAAGTGTGCGTGTGTACGGGAGCACGGTGCTGTCCCTTAAGTGTGTATGTGCGGAGCACGGTGCTGTTCCTTCAGTGTGTGTGTACCCTTAAGTGTGTATGTGCGGGAGCACAGTCCTGTCCCTTCAGTGTGTGTGTGTGGGAGCACAGTGCTGTCCCTTCAGTGTGTGTGTGCAGGAGCACAGTGCTGTCCCTTCAGTGTGTGTGTGCGGGAGCACGGTGCTGTCCCTTCAGCGGTGGGAAAGGGGTAATGTGGTTACCCTGGTAATTGCTGGCTGATTGATCCTCCAGGAAATAGTGCCACATCAGAGACTCAGAGTATTTGGGTGATGGCAGAGGTGGCTGGGTGAAGAGGCTGCCCACGGTTCTGTTGTTTTGGCCCAAGCACCTCAGTTAGTCACAGTCATTTTTCTCCCACCTCCTTCCAAGCAGAGGGAACAAGAAGATGTACTACCGGGACATTGCAGGGAAGAGTCCACAGTATCACAGCTGTTCCCTTCGGGGTGATGCTTCCGTAGTGCCATTTGTAAAATGATTTGTTGGTCCCTTCTCGGGTCAGCGGTTGCTAGAATTACCCATGTGGTCACAGGTGCCAGGGCAGGGCTTGGAAAAGAGTAGACATGGGTTGATGGTGCCTTCAGTTGGCTTCATTTTGATTATCCACGGTGCAAGTGGCATCCTGTTCCGTGGTCTGCACTGTGCTGCCCCCTTGTAGGTTTTAGTCAGCTGAGCACAGTCGGGTCCCCTTGGGAGAAATGTTGCCTTCAGCACATTTTCCCAGATTGCAGTGACTGATTTTTGATGCTGGTGGTTTGTGCAAAGAGCCTTCCTCAAATCTGTCTCCCCATTACTCTCTCCCTGAGTCGGCAGGAGCAGCCGACAGATTTGACTCAATCCCTTTCTGTATATGATCTGGAAAATCTGTAACTTTCCCTGTCCTCTGAGGACTTGGATGGGAACACTGTGTGACATTTCTCCTGGGAAACCTGGATATTTCTTGCCCCTTCCACTGGGGCTCTGCCCCCTTTCACCCACACCCATCTTCTGTAAACTAACTTAGCCTTACACCAGGAATATGGGAGATGCAAGGGGATTTCATTTGGGAGGGAGAATAACTTACGAAAATGAGGGTGGGCGAATCCTTTGTCATATGGTGTAGGTCTCACTCTCTCTAATGGAAGCATCTGTGTACAGTAATAAAAATCCAGCCTGCAGTATCTGATGCAGCTGCAGCAGTGATGGGTGTGTGAGCGCCGAGCGAGACTGCCCCTCAAGCTGTGTCTTACTGCATGCACTGGTTACTGCTGCAGAGCCGTGACCAGTCACCCATGGGACGAATTTAAGGAAGATATATTTTGGCTCCTGATTTCTGAGAGCTGCAGTCCGTGTTTGCTTGGCCCCATGGACATCTGAAGAACATCACAGTGATGGCACCGTGTGGCAGAGAAGCTTCTCTCCCCCATGGTGGATAGAGACAGGAAGGGAAGGATTCAGGGGAGGGACCACAGCAAGATATGACTTCAAGGGCACATACATCCCTCCTCCCACCCAGTGACCTGCCCTTCAACTAGACCCTGCCCCTTACTTTTCCCTATTTCCCAATAATCCCGTCATATTATGAACCCGTCAATGGATTGGTGAGTCTAGATCAGAGCTGTAGACACACTCAGACACACTCAGGCAGGCTTTATAATCTAGGTCTTTCTCAGTCCAATCATGTTGACAATACTAAGCTTCACACTGTGCGTGAGTCTTAATTGTAATATTCATTTAATGGTATTTGTTGTAGAATTTGAGTACTTGAGTCCAGACTTTCATGTACAAGCTAAGCCATGATTTTGCATATCTTTGTTGTGTATGAAGTGTGGGGCCAAAAGCGCTGCGTGCGTAAGGCTGAAGCTTGTAGGTGTGCAGGTAGCCCCTCCAGATGTGGGACGAGCCCCAGGGAATGCTTCCAGCTCTGAGTCAAGTTGCCTCAACTCCTTTCTTTCCTTAAATGTTTAACATTGCAGAAGCCAAGGCTGCCCCAAGAGATTGCTTCATCGAAGTGAATTCTAAAGGTGACAGATTTGGCAACTGTGGCTTCTCCGGCAGTGAGTACAAGAAGTGTGCCACTGGGTAAGTGGAGGCAGGGGTGTGGAGGACTGTGAGCAAGGGACCTGTCATCTCTGGAGTCTCGTCCTGTCAAGTCTAGTGGGTTTCGACCCTTTGTTCATCCATAATGTACAGTAAGATTCCTGACTGAATACCCTTCTGCTTCCTGCAGGAAAGTTTCTCTTACTCCAATCAGTTGGTCTTTTAGTATTTCTTTTTTAGCCTTCTATGCATTTAAACTGATGAAGTCGAACTTCCTCGTTACTTTTGTAGGATAGTGAGCCCTTACATAGAAACCAGCCCCAGAAGTGCACACCAATGATCCCAGCGCTGGGGTACAGGGATAGGAAGATCTCTAGGGCTCACTGACCAGCTGGTGCGGCCAACTGGTGAGCTCCTGATTGAGTGAGAAACCCCTCTCTCAAAAAATAAAGGGCGGGACAATCCAAGCCATCCATGGTGACCTCTGGCTTCCACACGCAGTACACATGCCACATGTATGTGCTAATACACCACACACACACACACACACACAACACAGCAAAGAAGTAAATTCTAAGATAATTTAAAGAGAACATGTCCTGCATGCCCAGCTCTTGCTGGGCTGCACATCATGGCGTAGCATGTAGTTTGTTCGGGAGGCTGGTCCATTTTCTCAAGTGCCATCCTCAGCTGTTGCACATGGTAGTTGTATTTGTTGCCGGCTAATTGTCTTAATCCAATGTTTCCACGACCTTGGGCTGTTGAATGTCCTTGCTTCTTCACCAGAGGCCAGGTAGATCTGTTTCCTCTTCAGTTCTGCAAACTTCTGTGCTGCAGGTTTTCATTTGTTTTGGGGCATAGATTCGTTTTAGGAGTACGTCTTAACAAATGACCCCTTTTATCGTTATCAAATGCTCACCATGACTTCTGGAGTATTCTTCTGTAGCGTTTGCCGCAGCGTCACCTCTCCTCACTGGGATTGGCGACACACTTCTCTGTGGTTAGATAATGCCTGGAGTACCGTGGCCGTTAAGTATTTGTTGAGTGAATGAATGCAGCCCAGGTGGTGTGAGAGACAAGTCAGCGGGCTGAGAATGAGTATAAATGATTAATCAGCTGGTGTAAAACCTCCGGGTAAGGGGGTTAATATAAGCTCGAAGGCAGTTTTGTGGACTGAACACATCCCTTTTTCGTCTATATTTTTGTAAAGGGTCTTGCTTTACAGTTAGGCTGATCTCGGACTTCTGACATTGTAGGCACATACCACCATGCCTGACACACATCCTTAGCCTTGTTTTGTTTAGCCTCAAGATTACCTTGTTGAAGATGTTGAAGCTACATTTATCTGACTTTGCATTCCTGGGAAGCTTATTTGAGAATTTATTTGAATACTACAAGACTAGTGCAAGGATTAAGAGTGTACATTAAAGCTGGGCAGTGGTGCACGCTTCTAATCCCAGCACTCAGGAGGCAGAGGTAGGTGGATCTCTGAGTTCGAGGCCAGCCTGGTCTACAGAGCGAGTTCTAGGACAGCCAGAACTGTTACACAGAGAAACCCTGTCTCAGAAAAACAAAACAAAACAAAACAAGAGTGTCTTTGTGGTTAGAGTCTGTAGTCTGTAAATCTGAATCCTCATTTGGCCTCCTCAAGGCTCTCGCTTTGGGCAGAATTCTCCACTTCTGCCCGTCTCTTCTGCCAGATGGGGTAGTCGAGGCACCTCTTCCCAAGCATTGCTGAGAGACCAAGAGCCCTGGGGGTCGTGTTAGCTGTTCAGTTATAACATTTGTCCTGTGTGCCATTCTCTCCTACCATCCTGTAACCCAGAGATCCTTCCTTAATTTGCCTTCCTGCGTAGGCCTGAACATGTGTGGATATGTAGATATGTGCACATTCACAAACATGAGCCATATGTTTTCTCTCTCATTGCATAGACTGTAGTCCTTTGAGGCTTTTGTTTATCTGTGTGGCATTTGTTTGCTTATTTGTTATTTGTTTATTTATTTGGCGTTTGTTTGCTTATTTGACACTTCTGTCTCATTTACTGTGTCGACCCATTTTTAAACACCGTATTTGTCAGCAGCTTGATTAGTTAGACGCTGCTGAGCCATAGACAGGCAGTGAAGAGGGGGTGGAGTGGGAGAAGGAAACACCTTGGCGCCGTGTTTTAGCCGTGGCTCGCTCCCCTCTTCCCTGCTTCAGGAGAGCCGTGTTGACTTTCTGTGGAGATTTCCTTCAGCCAAGAAACAGCCAGCATGTCTGCACATAAACATAAAAGCTTCTTTTGTGTGCCCATGAATGCATCTCGTGTCTCCATTCTTCTCTCTTGCTCGGCAGGAATGCTCTGTGTGGGAAGCTCCAGTGTGAGAATGTGCAGGACATGCCCGTGTTTGGAATAGTGCCGGCGATCATCCAGACACCTAGTCGAGGCACCAAATGTTGGGGTGTGGATTTCCAGCTTGGCTCAGATGTCCCAGACCCAGGGATGGTGAATGAAGGCACAAAATGTGATGCTGGAAAGGTAACTTATGCTTTCTATTTACAAACAAAAACCACCTTAAAAATCATTTCGAAGTTGGTGGCTGGTCTCTTCCCTCTGGGAAAAAAAAAAAGCCAGTATCGTGTGTTTTAGAAACCCCAAAGCCACTGGGAAGAAACTTGGGGACAACTCGAATTGTGCCACCTCTATTTCTTTAGAGGAGTCCTCTGACGTCCAGGATTCCATGCTGGAATCCACTGTACCGTCTTTGTCTGTGAGTGTGCTGTCCTTAGTTAGCCAGATTGCTTTTCCTGGGAAACAGGTAATTTCCAAAATGGGAGCTCGAATTCCTGGATTTGTGTCTGTCTGTCTGTGCTTCTGGGTCAATAATGTCAAGGTGCTTGTCCTGCCCATGTGCCTTGAATCTCCTGTGAGCCCAGGGTTTGCCAACCTTGGCTTACAAACAGTGTTTCCATGTGAGTGGATGATCAGGGGCTTTTATTTTTCTTCTGAAATGATTGCTGCGGCAGAAAGAGGTGCTGATGGAGGAGGGTCATTTGTCTATGTGTTACTTTCATTGCTCCCCCACACACCTTGTACTTGTGAATTGAGGTGTAAACTCCCAGCTACTGCTCCAGAGCCCCCGTGGCCTGCTGCCACCACGCTCCCTGACGTGTAGCATGGGCTCCCCCTTTGAAACTGTAAGCCCCAGTGACTTCTCTCTTTTATGGGTCACCTTGTTCATGTCTTTACAGTGATAGAACCTGATTTGTCTGCTAATGGAATGATCTGCCGTTGGTATTTCACTGTAAATGTTTTCATTTACGGTCTGCTCACTTACAGCAAGCTGTTGTCTAGTGTGCTCACTCCAGTGTGGTTCCATGCATTCTACTAGATAAAGCCCCTGTCAGAATGTATGTGGTTCGCCTAGGATTCGGGACTTTCTGCTCCTTAAAGTCAATCTGCTAGTGCTGCCGTCTACTCCTGTGGTCTTGCTCACGCTTCAGATCTACTCAGAAGCCACAGTAAAAAGGGAACTGGGAAATCTCTGAGGGTCTTGGTGGGGGGAGACTTTCCTGCAGAATTTTCTCTATTTCTCGGAGTTTTAATCATATAAATATATTTCCCATTTTTCAAATGAACGTTGGAGGGAATAGTATGTAGAGACCCCATGACTCTTAGGTGGAACTCTGTCAAGCCTGTGCACCTCTCTGGAGGTTTCCGTGTGAGTTAGTGTGCGAACAGATAATGAGAAAGTTCAGCAAAGACGTGAACTGAGTGGATTGGGATGCAAGCAAGAACACAGTTGAGCAGCCTCAGGACACACTCGGCGCTGCATGTTTTGTGTTCATGTCTGCCTGGGCAGCTTGAGGATGCCTGGTGCCTGAAAGGCTAGAAGGGATTGGAATTGCCTAGCATTGTGAGCTGCCATATGGGAGCTAGGAAATGAACCTGTGTCCTCCAGAAGAGCAGCTAGTGCTCTTAACCACGGAGTCATCTCTTCAGCCCCTTGTGTATTTTTTTAGAATAGTAAAAATAGCTTGATATTTTACTATACTATGTAATATAATATTTTCAGAGGTAATTCTTTTTTAAATTTATTTAAATATTTAGGACTTTTATGTATTTTATGTCTATTATGAGCTAGAGTTTCTAAAAACCTTATAAAATTATAATGATTTATATCCTATTTGTCCTAGAAATTCCTCTATCATTTTATTATTAATCATGATATTAGGAAATAAAAGATAGCTTTCATTATAAAATAAAGTATTTATCTATTTATGATAAGGGTTTCACTGTAGATCCTATTTTGGCTTCAAACTCATGGTCCTCCTGCCTCAGTCTCCCAAGTGCTGGGCCTACAGATGGGAACTATCAGACTCAGCATGTGGTTTCTTTTGATTTGAAAAAATTTTCTTTGTGAGTATTTTCTTAAGATCTTCACTTCTATACTCTTATCAAAAGACAGACTAGAATTTAACCTTTCTTTTTCACCTCCATATACTCTGTTTCTTAATCATTGTTCTATGTTATTTAATTTCAATCATTTTTTACATTAAAAATATATAATATTGGGATTAACCATGCCTTGAAAGTTTGATGATTTCCCCAGTGATGGGTCAAGCAAGGAAGGTGACTCACGGGGTAAAGATACCTGCTGTCAGCCCTGATGACCTTGGGACAGAACGAACCAAACGTTGTCCCTTGACTTACACACAAACATATTATAGCATGTACTCGTATGCATATTCACATGTGTTTGCACATACCTGTATGTGTGTTGGCATTCACACACACATATGCATACACACACACACACACATGCACGCACTCCAAATCAAAAGGTAATAAGAAATTAAAAATAGGAATCCTCAGTGAAATAAATAGTCATGATGCTAATCTTTTTTTCTCCTGATAATTTGTTTTGTTTTTTGAGACAGGGTTTCTCTTTATAGCCTCAGCTGTCCTGGAATTTGCTCTGAAGACCAGACTGGCCTTGAAGTCACAGAGATCCACCTGCCTCTGCCTTCTGAGGGCTGGCCTTAAAGGCATGTGCCACCAGTGCCTGACCCTGATATTCTTTTTAGCGTGTCTAGTTTTTGTTTGTATATCAGTTAATTCTTTGTTTGTTTTTTCAGATTTGTAGGAATTTCCAGTGTGTAAATGCTTCTGTCCTGAATTATGACTGTGACATTCAGGAAAAATGTCATGGCCATGGGGTAAGCAGTGTTCCTTCTGGTTTGTTCATGTGGTAGAGTTGAAGCCATGATCCCATTGAGGGTTAGAGAGAGTTCCCAAGGTTTCTAGGCTGGGAGAATTTGTTCATGTTGGCAAATGTTTTGTTTAACACACAGATGCACGCACACACGCTTGCACACACACACTTCACACACGCGTGCACACAGATACACAGACGCATATATGCGCGCACACACACACGCTGAATGTGGTGGTGTGTGTCCACAGAGTGAATTTCAATCCAGTCGGGGCTGCACAGTGAGATTCTGTATGGGGCGGGTGTGCATTTGTATGAATTTTGTTCTTAGTTCTCATTCTATAGTTGATTCAGAGCATACACACAATTAACAAGTGGTATTTTGCTTGTTTTGAAGGTGTGTAATAGCAATAAGAATTGTCACTGTGAAAATGGCTGGGCTCCCCCAAATTGTGAGACTAAAGGATATGGAGGAAGTGTGGACAGCGGGCCGACATACAATGGTAAGTAGCACCGACGGGGATTGGTGTGGCTATAAACTGGCATCCTTATCCCTTTCTTCACTTGCCGCGTCAGCTGTGCCTTGAAACTCTTCATTCTGTTTCCTGCATTGCTCACAGATATTTCTGCGGTTTTATTTTGGTCCAATTTCTTTCAGGGTTTTGCCTGTCCTTCGAGATTAGCCTTCTTTAGCTCCCTGACCACCTTGCTTCCTGCCCTGTGTGTCCAGATCACACTGAAGGTCTCTGGTGTTCTCCTTGCAGCTCTTGCTGCTCTCAGCTCAGCACAAAACCATGGCCGTTAGGATGAGCCCAAGGTCTTTAGCATGACATAGATATGCCCAGCATGAATCCCCTCAGTTTAGCTCCCAGCACAGGGCTCTGTGCCTCCAGCAAGAAGTAATTCCTTCATTCCCTCTGGGCCCACTGTTAGCCACTGTAGTGTCTCCCTTATTTCTGTAGTGGTGTCCCTGCCGCCTGGATCTCAGAGTCTGCTCCTACTGTCTGCTCTCCTGGAGCTGCTGCACAACCACATGCTACTGTAATTGCTTTTTATTTTCCTGGGGCGAAGATAGGCTTTCTTTTCTCAAGCGGACACTTGGGGAGTAACTGACTCATAGGTGCATGCTGAGTATTGCCAGAATTGCCAGATCCTCCCCAAGTGGCCGCAGGAGTTCAACAGTCTCTGCACCTGTGGTTTCATGTGCCTGTGATCAAAGGCTGTTTGGAAAATCTCTGTGGTTCATTGATCCAGGGTCGCCCAAAGTAGTTGATCCTGTTCTGCCTGATTGTCAGGTAATATGCTAATCTCACTTTCTCAGCAAAAAGGCATTACATCATCCCATGCATCGTCATTAGCAGTAGGGTGTGCGCAGGTAGTACGCTATTTTGTGTAATACTTACTGCAGTACCTTGTAATGGCTGTTTACTACTAGTGACTGCTAGCCTAAGTAGCCATTGTCAGAGGTGTGTATGTGTGGTCACAGCACAGTTGGAACTGGGTACTGTGTCCCCCGTGGGTCAGTGGAGCCTCTCTAGCATTAGTTATGGCCAGTGTTTGCCACGTGAGCCATTCTCGGCGTACAGAGTGATGCTCAGCTGTGCCTTTACTGCATTCTCCTGGTTACTAATAAGGCTGAGCATCTTTTCATGTGCATATGTGAATAATACTCCATTGTTTATACTTATGTAATTGTATAATTGTATTTATTCATTCACTGACGGGTATTACATTTATTCTGTATCCTCATGTAAGCAATGACACAGTGAAACCACTGAGTTAGACTTCTCTGGGGGAAGAAAGAATCTTTATTGGAGGCTCAAACCCCAGGTTGTCTCTTTGGGGCAGAGGATAACAAAACAGGAAAAGCCCTGTGTTCCTATTAATCATCATTATGCCTGGGGAGAGGCAGAATCTTAGAGGAGTTTTGATTTGTATTTCTCCAGTGACTCTTGAAAAAGTATTTAGTTCACTTGCCCATTTATGGATGGGATGACTGTTTTTGTTTAAATACTTGAGTTCTTTATATGTTATGGATGTCAGCCCCCTGTCGTGTGTTCTGCAGTTTGCCTATTTACTGTGCTATGTAAAGGCTTTCTAGGTTGATGCAACCCTACTGATTAGTTCGTACGTTTAGTTCCTGAGTTATGGATTCCTACTCAGGACACCCCATGCTAGTATCTTGAAGTGCTTTCTGTGTGTGTCCCCAGTAACTTCACAGAGCTGGGTCTTACATGAAGGTCTGTGATCCTTTGCGAGTTGGGTGGTGGAGTCAAGGCACAGGGATGCATGCATTGCATGCATGCAAACATCCACTTTTCCACAGTGTGCCGGAGTGGCTGTCTTTTCTCTAACACAAGTGCCTGTCTCCTCCATCAAGATTCAGTTAGCTCTCTCTGTGTGGGTTTATTTTTGAACCCCTGTTAGTTGATGTGCCCACTGTGATGCCAGCATTATGGAGTTTTTGCTGCTATGGGTATTTTGAGACGGCTTGTTTGGTTTTAAGGACTATGCTGTCACTTGTTTTGCTTAGAATGGCTTTGTCTGTTCGAGGCCTCTTCGCTTGTATACGAGTCTTCCGATGCTTTTTCCGTTTCTGTGAAGGGTGGCTCTCAGTTGAGGCTCCATTGGCTTTGGCCCTAGGTTATTTTAGCAGCATCTGAGCATGTGGGGTCTCATTTTTGGTTTCTTCAGTTTTATCATTTTACCTTCTTGTTTAGTTTTTTTTTGCCTTATTTTTTGTTGTTTGTGTTTTGGAGCTACTATGAACAGGATCATTTCCCTGGTTTGCCTTCATTATTAGTGTTGAGAAAGCTCTGACTGTGACTGTGGTATAATTTTTTTTTTTTAGGTTTTCCACGTAATGGATTTTAAATAAAAGTATATAATGGCCCAGCTAAAATTTAGAAATCAATTCTAAGAGTATATAGTGGCACCTTTGGGACTTCGCAGTAGATAATCATACCTGCAAAGAGGAATAGCCAAACTCCTTCTGTTCTTTGTAGTGTTTTTAATTTTGTTTCTTGATTGCTTTCTCTGGCAAAAATTTCCAGTACTATAATGAATAAGAAGGCTGAAGGCTGAGTGGGCACCTCTGCCATGTTGCTCATTTTGGAGGAGATGCTGCTTTTCTCCTTTACTGATTTTGGTCAATACGTCGTTTATTATGCCGAGGTCCTTCCACACACTAGTTTATCCAGTGTTTCTCATGAGGGGATGTTGGGTTTTATCTCAGGTTTTCACTGTTCTCTGGAGATGATCCCATGGTTTCTATTTGTGTGCTGACATTTTCTTGCTATTTGCACCATACATTGAGTCACCCTTGCAGCCCAGCATGAAACCATTATAATCATAGTGTGTTGGAGAGAGGGGCGCTAGTTTGTTCCTGGCCGCTTAGCCCTGAAATAACCACACAGACAGAAACTGGATTAATTAAATCACTGCTTGGCCCATTAGCTTAGCTTCTTATTGGCTAACTCTTACATACCACGTGGCTGTGGCTTACCGGCAAGATTCCAACCAGCGTCTGTCTCCGGAGGCTCCATGGCTTCTTTTGACTCCACCCTTCTTTCTCCCCGCATTCAGCTTAGTTTTCCTTGCCTACCTAAGTTCTGCCCTGCTATAGGTCCAAAGCAGTTTTTTTTAATTCATTAATAATAATCACAGCATACAGAGGGAAATCCCACATCAATAGTGTATATTTTTAAGGTATGTTTTAAAATTTGATTTTCAAGTATTTAGTGAGGATTTTGTATCATTTCTATGAGGGATATTCATCTATAGTCCCCCCACCTCCCTCATTTTATTTTTTGATACATTTTTATCATATTCTGAGTAAGGGTAGCACTAGCTTTGAGGGTTGCTATTAGGAGCATTCTAAGGCAGGGAGCAGGGTGAGGGGAACCAATATCAGTCTGTCTGGAGCAGGGAGCCGAGAGTCTGCAGGTGCCTGGTCATGTCACTGTTGGGAGACTTTCTATTACAGCTGCAGGCTCAGTGTTCGTGTTGACTTATTAGATCTTAGAGTCCTCTTGGTTTAATTGGGAGTGCTGAGAATGTCTAAATACTTAACAGTATCTTGTAGATTCCCGTTTATTGGACTTGTGAAGACTTCTCTAGTAGTCTCCTGGATTTCACTGGTATCTGTGTAATATTCCCCTTTGAACTCTAATTTTATTGATTTCTCCTTTGATTTGTCTAAGAATTTGTCAGTTTTGTCATTTGCGCGTGGAGAGATCTGTAATACTACAGGCGAATGGCCAGCACGTGCAATGTCACTGTAGATAAAGGTAAATTTGTGCTGTATAGTGAGCTTGACGAAATGGAAAAGAAGAAAACCAAGTGTTCAGTATAAAACATGCAAAAATGCTTAGCTCAGTAGAAAAATGTAATTTTAAAATCACATATGATACTTTTTTTTTATGTCTACCATATTGGGAAAAAGGCCAGAATTTTAACTTTGTAGGGCATTTTCCGTTTTGTCTGTGGAAAATTTTTATATATCTCTTGGGAGTGTACCAAATTCTAACCATCCCTGTGGAGGACAGCTTTATAACCCTTCTAAGAGAGGATGAATGCATTTCCTTGACATGGAACAGTCTCTGGGAAAAACGATTCAGCAGTCACACCAGAGTGTATATGCTCTGGCCTAAGAACAGAGTCACACGCTATAACATTTCTTCAGTGCTGAAATGTCGGACAAATCGCAGCACACGTCAGACCCGCTCACTCTGCGCAGCTGCGCCGAGAGCAGGAAGGCTCTGTGTGTGGTGCAGGACAGGAGCAGGCGAACAAGCCATGTGCAGTAGTGTCTGTTGGTAAGATGCTGCCTTGTGGGTGACAGAGGACTTCCAGGAGACGTATGTTGTCCTTCTTATATCTGCACGAGGACACACTAGGAGATTAAATGAGACAGATGCCAATGTGAACCACGCACCGTGATGCACAGTGACGCTCCGTTCTGGGTGGAGAGCCTTGCTGTCCAGTGTAACTGACCGACAGTGTATTGTTTTCTTTCTAGCAAGGAGCACAGCACTGAGGGATGGACTCCTGGTCTTCTTCTTCTTAGTCATCCCCCTGGTGGCAGTTGCCATTTTCCTCTTTATCAAGAGAAATGAACTACGGAGAACCTTCTTCAGGAAGAAGAGATCGCAGGCGTATGAGTACTCAGCCTTTTCTTTGTAATGTGTATTAAGTAATTTAAAGTAATTATGGAAATCTTTTAGAAATAGGGTTCTGTGATATCTTGCTGTTCCTTTGATGTGATAAGCACAGGGTGAACCTGGTGGTGAACCAGCCATGGTGGCTTAGGCTTGTGCTGTAAGTGCTTGGGCAGGAAGGTTGTGAGTGAGTTCAAGGCTGGTCTCGACTTCCTACCAAGACCTTATTACTTACACACACACACACACACACACACACACACACACACACAGTCTCTATCTCTGTTACACACACAAGCATGCACGCATGCACACAAATTAAAGAAAAGGAAAGGATAAAGAAAGACTGGCGGCTAAGCCACCTCTTAAGCACGGGAAATGGGGAAATCCCAGAAAACCCGTGCAGGCAGGCATGTGGTTCTCGTGTGGCTCTGATAATGACTCCAGAGGTCCGTGCTGACTTTAGGGTCTTGGTTGTCACGTACTGTGTCACACTTTCGTGCCGTGTGCTGATAGGAGCTTCAGAGTTGAGTATTCTGCCTTGCCCCTTTGCTGGCCATCATGGTTTTGATTGGCCAGGCCCTGCAGACTTCTGCAGTTGACCTGACATAGAACAGTCTCCAAGCACCCTTGCCTGGCAGACTTGCTGGCCCCTCAGGAGGGGTTGATGCTTAGCTGGTGTGGTTTCAGCCACCGAACTTGCTGAGTCTTAGCTGAGTCTTAGCGTGACTGATTCAAATATGGATGCAGCCTCAGAATTTGCTTCTGATTTTCTCTGATTTAAAAAAAAATTGAGGAGAAAAGTTAGAGAACACTGACCCAATTTATTGAATTTCATAGATTCTTAGGTTTTCAGATTATTGAATTCTGAATTAAAATGGAATCCTTCCTTTCCCACAACGATAAGAAATGTGTGAACACCATTGAAAATACCATGGAGGGTTCAGTTTCCCTCTGTTGTCACCGTCACCGGCAGGTTTATTTTGCATTAAGGAAAATTGAAGCTAAAGCTATGTATCATGTGTCCTGTACAAATGTTTTCTCATGAATTAACTCAAAGTAATCAATCATGTCTTTCAGATCAGATGGTAGAAACCAAGCAAGTGTGTCTCGGCAGCCCGGGGGCCCAAATGTCTCTCGACAGCCAGGGGGCCCAGGAGTCTCTCGGCAGCCAGGTCTTCCTCAGCATGTTTCTCCACTCGCCCCATCTAGAGAAGCTGTGAGTCTCGTACAACTGTTTCCTACTGTGTTCAGGTGTTCACATTTGAGGACACGAAAGGGAGCTAGGAATGTGTGTTGGTGCCCTTGTCTAGCATGTGTAAGACTGTAGATTTGATCTTCAACCCCAAAGACACACGGAAAGATCAAAAAGTAGTTCCATAGGTTTTACTAAGAATTGAGAACTAGTGTAGGTAGTCCTCAGATTAAAGGGGGCAGCAGAGTCCTGGCTCAGAGGACGTAGGAAAAGGCATTGGGTTATTCAGAATGTTCCGCCTTAAAATGAGGATTGTGAATCTGGGTCCAATGTTTTTCTTTCTGGTTTCAGCACTCGGCTTCCCTAGGATAAGCTGCTGCCAAAGGGTTGGAGCTGAGCGCATGGGTGGGCCTTATCATGTTGGCAAGAGGAGCCTTATCACCATTTCTGCCAGTGTATTACAGAGTGCTGGGAAAGCGGAGACTTCTATTGATAAGCGATACATAATATAGGTTCTGTCTTCCTTTGGACTTTCAAGGCTGCTGCACTGTACTTTACCTTGGTCTTCATCCCAGTTGCTGTACTTGGGCCATCTAGTCTGGTGAACCTAGCGCGAACAACAGAGACTTTGTTTCAAAAAGGGAAATGCAGGGACAGGTGCCCGAGGATGCCCTCTGCCTTCCACATATGCGCTATGGCGTGCACACCTGCACACATCACCCACACAGTTGGCTTCAGGTGTGTGTGTTTACTGACTCTACATCCCTGGAGCTTTGACAGGGATTGCATTGCCTTTGTAGGTTGCCTTGGTTTGTGTGAGCATTCAACTGTGTGTGTTATTGCTTATCCAAATCTCCTTACTTGTGAATCAGCCGTGTAGAGTTTTTATTTCTTCACAGTCACTAGGATAGGTTGTGCTTCCAGACACGCCTCCATTTTTCTAGTTTGCTCAGTTGAGCCACAGCTCACGGATCGTCTGTGTTGCTGCAGTCTGAGTTGGAATGCCTCCTCTTGTGGTCCTGAGCTTGTCATCCTTTCTCTTTCTGATAGTCTCGTGTACTGGTTACTTTTCCTTTCTCCCTAATAAAATGCCCCAGCAAAGTAGTTTGCGGACAGGAGGGCTCAATTAGGTTTGAGGGTGCAGTCCTTTGTGTTAGGAAAGCAAAGGCAGCCGTTTCCATCCTACCCAGTTCGGAAGAAGAGAGCAGTGAGAGCTCTTGCTCCCTCTAAAAGCGCCCACAACCCAAACCTAAAGGATGGTGCCATCCTCCGTCTTCCAACTCCAGTTACTTAAGATAATCCCTCACAGGCATGCCAGAGGCTTGTCTCTTAGGTAATTCCAGATCCCGTCAGTCATCTGAAAGTCAGTGTTGACTGGCACGTCTAGATAATAGTATTTTGATTTTGTTTATCTTTTCAAAACCTTAGTCCTTATTTCTATAGATTTCCTGACTGTTTCCTTATGTCTGCTCTCATCTTTAATTTTCTTCCTTACCCTCCCTTTGTCATTATATAATTTCCTTCTTACAGCTTTCATGATTAGTTTATGCTTATTTTTCTCCGTTTTATAACATAACATTAGGTTGTTATTTGATAGTTTTCTCCTTTTGAAATGATATGTCCTCCTTTTGATATAGGTATTTATTGCTGTAAGTTTGCTATGAACTATCTTTAGCTGTCTCTCAGATGGATGTTACAAGTGTTGTAAATTTTGTTTACATTTTTGTCTCAAGAGGTGTTTTTGTATCTTTTGATTTCTTGATCCAATGATTGTTCAGAAACATAATGTTTAATGTCTATGTAATTTAGAATTTTCTAAAATTCCTCATGTTTATTTTAGCCGTACCATTGTGGTTGGGACACTCGATATGATTCTTCAGACTTGTTTTGGGGCCGAGCAAATGCTCTCATGCAGATGCTCGATGCACTGGAGAACAATGAGTATTTGCCTGTTGACAGAGGCTTCTGTTCCACCCGGTCCCACAGAAACACACAGAGGGCTACAATAATCATAAACTGGTTGGCCTATTAGCTCAGGCTTCTTATTGACTCTTACATCCTACATTAACCCATAATTCTTGTCTGTGTTAGCCACGTGGCTTGGTATCTTTCATCAGCGAGGCATTCTCATCTTCCTCTGTGTCTGGATGACGACTTCAGACTGCATCTTTCCTCTTCCCAGAATTCTCCTGTTCTCATAGTCCCACCTATACTTCCTGCCTGGCTACTGGCCAGTCAGTGTTTTATTAAAGCAATACAACTGACAAATCTTTACGGGATACAAGATCATTGTCCCACACACAGCATTTGCCTCTGTATAACAGAATGTTATTTGTGTGTCTGTTAGGTCTATAGTTCATGTCTGATGTTTCCTTACTGGTGTTCACAGTGCCAGTTAGGTAACTTATATGTTTGCTAATAAAATTTCATAATATATTTTCTTTTCTTTTCAGCCTGTGAATGCAAACAGATTTCCAGTACCGACCTATGCAGCCAAGCAGCCTCTGCAGTTTCCGTCAAGGTTGGAAGGAAATGAATGGGTGTAGATAACTTGACCACACATTAAAATTCAGGAGTCAGCAATTTCCCATTAAAGCTGACTTAGGGCAAGGTAGTTAGGTAATTTAACTTGGAACAAGTTTGGATAGAACATGGTTTGTGGGAAAGTTTTCTAAGAACTTTTATATAACTATTGTTACGTAAGTACATCAGATGTGAATATTATTACATTAGTACAACATCAGATATGAGTATTGTTACGTTAGTACAATGTTAGATATGAGTATTTTTATATTACTGCAATGTCAGAAAGAAATCTTAAAGAAAACTGAGTTAGACTGCCAGCCACCCTCTGTATCTTTTGGTGTGTATAAGATTCAGAATCAAGGACCTTTAAAATAATCAGCAGTAGAAGACTAGGTAGGTGTGCCTGCTTTCTCACAGACACTAACTGGAGAAGTGAGATACCAGGAGGGTGCCATCGTTGGGAAAGGAAAAGACCAAGGATGTAGAGGATGGGGCCAGGGCCAGAGCAGGACTCAGAGAGTGTAGTTAGGGGCTACGCTAGTGCAGCAAAGCGGGAGAAGAACTTAAGAACCACTCAACAAGAAGGAAGTTATGCCCAGTACTGGAAACCTAGCCTGCTACCCAGGGCTAGTGAAGTCATGGATCTTAGAGCAGAAGTCTGTTTATTTTTAAAGACTGAAGTCTCAAGTCAACTACAGAAACCCTGGAGACCAGTGCTTTTTTCCCTGCATGTAGTTAATTCTAATTGTTCACTCTCGGAGAATTCTGTATATCTGTACAGTATATTTTGATCATGTCTACTCCCTCCCCACTCCAACCCCTCCTAGACCCCTCACCATGACCTCCTTGAAGCTTCCTGTCTTCTTTTCATTGTTCATGCCTTCCTTGTGTGCACAGGCACAGGCCATCCCTTGTAGCATGGGTGGCCATAAATTGTCACCACACGACCAGAGTGTTTCATCCACATACTGTCCTCGTTTGTCTTTTACAATTTGATCTGATAGTTTCATAGGCTTTCTTTTTAAAAACATAAACTGGAACCTTCACACCTCATTGATTATGGAATAACAGCAATATAAAGTAGTGATGAACGCTGGGGAGATAGCTCAGGCAGTAATGTACTTGCCAGGCAAGCATGAAGGACCTATGTTCACATCCCAAGCACCCACTTATATGTCGGCTGAGGTATACTGTCTGCAACCCCAGCAGTGGGGAAGGGAGTGGGCAGAGACGGGAGATGCTCTGGAGCTCACTGCCAACTGCCTAGCCAATTGTGAGCTGCAGAGTCAAATAAGGGTGAGAGCAGCTGAAGAAAACACTTGACCTTGACTTCTGGTCTTCCTGCACACACACACACACACACACCACATAGTGAGTGATTCCCCATTTTAGACCAGTTAGACTACTTTAGACTAAAACTGGGTCCCAGTTTTAAATGGGTCTCAGAGCACAGAGTAGAAAGTGCCCTCGCCTATGCTCAGAGAGGCTGAGGGTGTTATTGTGCTGAGCTTGTCCTGAGTGCAGCATGTTTCATCCACTTCATGCATTCTGCTAACTTATTTTTCCTCCCCACAGGCCACCTCCACCACAGCCAAAAATATCATCTCAGGGAAATTTGGTTCCTGCTCGGCCAGCTCCTGCACCTCCATTGTACAGCTCCCTCACCTGATGTTAGGGTCTCATTCTTCAACCGTCTTCAGGGAACTGAGCAAATGCTTTTTTTTTTTCCTGATGTTTTCTTGAAAAGCCTTTCTCTTCCAGGAGTGAGTGAACACGCGCTGCATTAACACAGAAAGAGAGGAGGGTTGAGGAGTGCAGGCGCTCGGGAGACTTAGAGCTGGCGTTGCCGTCTTTACAACATCCTGTGACTTTGATGCCCCCATGTGGATTAAGTTACTTTGAAAATGTTATTGTAATGATCCTCCAATTAACTGTACTGGTGTACTTTGTCGTCATGTGCTTAAATGTAATCCTGACTTTTTCATGTCAGTTCTCCTTAATAATTTCTGGTTGAACATTTGAACGTGTATTAGCCTAGGAAAGCTGACCAACTGCAGTAATGTCTATGTCTTCATCTGCATGGATTAACAGCCATTTATCCAGACTCCTGTCTCTTACTCCACAAATAAACGGCTGTCCCAAAGAAGAATACACAGGAATCACAGTTACTAGGTCGTGAAGTGATTTGAAAGTATGAAATATGGTGTGTATTCAGTTACCGGCTTCCGTTTCTTTTATAATCTTTCAACTATAATGACTATGGTAGAAATTGGTTTAACACTAAACTCTCTTTCCACATCATGATAAAGCATTCGGCAGTGTTGCTTTAACTGAAGTACACTGTATGGTACGAGGTGTTTAGTAGACCTAATGCCGCTGGATGTCGATCAGATAGAAGCAGGGAGAATACCTTTCGCCAGCTGAGCTGTTGTTTCAAAACCACTTGAGAATCCATGAGCACTTTAACTCTCAAATCTGAACTTCAAAGCTTGATCCTGAGTCATTTAGAATGTTTACATTTACTAAGTTGTGCTGGATCTTGTCTCTTTTGATTAATGTTTTCATAGAAATTAGGGTGGAGAGAGGAAGAATTGGTTTATTAGATAACTACAGAAGTTATCATGACATCTGTGAGTTACTATCTCAGCTGTATTAAAATGAATTTGTACTTTGAAAGGAATGATATTGACACTAAAATTTTAAATACTTAAATTTTTTCATGATTTTTCATAAAGAAGTTTAATAATAGGTATATTAACTGAATTTCATTAGTTTTCTAAAATATTTTGGTTTGTGTATATATACATATTAAAATATAAACATTTACAACAAATAAAATACTTGAAATTCCTTTTTGGTCTTCCCGTTACTGTCTAAGCACACAACTACTTGGAGTCTTATCAGTGTAAGTGTTGTGACTTTTGCCAAATGTGCACGAAGGCTGTGTTTAAGGAAAACTCAGTAGAAGATAGAAAGTTCACTTTTCAGGATAAGTATTTTAGCAGTTGGGTGTGTACGGACACTGATGAGCCAGCCCTACTGAGAAATACGGCAAAACCCCTGAGGACGGAGGAAGTGCCTGACAGACAGTGGCTGACTTGAGAAGCGCGTGGCTGGAGCACCGAGGTTTCCGGTAGGACGTGGGCTGAAATGCAGGCGCTGTAGGATATCAGGGATCTGCCATTGCTACATTAATTAGTTACACTGGTAAGTTTCTAAAAAGGACGAAGTCACATGAATTTTAGCCAAAGTGCAGTGGAGAGCCAGGTTGGAAGGAAGCCTGGTGGCGGGTCCAAGGAGCAGTGTGCTCGTGGAAATATAGACCCAGAATAAGAAAATCATTTTACTCTTCGTTGAAAAATTCCTCCACACATCTTAAAAATAAATCTTAGTGTAACTTCAGAAAGAATACATACGTATTCGTGTTTTCTGTGCCCGCGCGCCATCACAAGCTCCGTATGTGCCTGGTTTGCAGCTGCAGGGACCAGCATGAGAGCTGAGGTGAGTGTTGGCAGATGGAGACGGGGTGGGGTGGCTACGCTCCACGGACCCACGGAGGTCCCAGGCACGCGCCCCACGGACCCATGCAACGGCTTTGCAACCGCCTGGATGCTCCAGGAGGCGCCATGCTGGGCGCCACGCTGTGCCCACTGCTGCTTCTGTTGGCCGAGCTCGGGAGCGCGCTGGTCTCAGGACCTGGTGAGGGCTCCGCGGGGCTGGCCCTCTGGGTTTGGGGGACACTAGCAGGTTTTACATGCATGTCATAAAGCTCAAAACGTGTATCCCCCCAAAGCACCCCAACAGCTTCTGGAACCCCACTTAAACTCCAAAACCACCTTCCACAGACGGTGTGCTTGTCACAATAATTCATCCGGAAGGACGGAACGAAAAGCCAGTAAGGCCCCCATACTGCAAGCTCAGAGGGAATCTGTAGCGGTACCTAAGGGGGCTGGGCAGGGACATAATTCTGGCTGAGTTTTGGGATCGAGGAGGGTGGTTCAGATACTCAGAGCAGCTTGACAGGTTATGATGGTCAAGGGTGAAGCCTGCGCTTGTCTCCAGCTCTGAGACGTGGCCAGTTTTCCTGCAGAATCTGGAATTCCTCACAGTTTGCAGAGTAGAAACGTGAGGGCCGGGCATACACTCGCACGGTCCAGTTCTGCTGAGTGTCCTCTTCCTGTTTATTAGAAATTAAAATAGTAATTTAAGAATGTATAGTAACATTTAAGACAACGGGGTCGTACCTTTTACATGCTAACACACTTCAAAACCAAGAACTGTCTGGAAAACTCCAAACCAAACTAAGAACTCTTCTCCAGGGGGAGGAAAGAAAGTTGGCGTAGATTGGCTTTTCCATCTGCTTCGACGGAAGGCACCTAGGTCGTAAGCCTGCTGCTTCCAGTCTCCTGCTGCATGTGTAACTTGCAGCACAAAAGGAGGACCTTTGTAGCCCTTCCGATCCTCACAGGCTGTCTGCATGCTGCACCAAAACTGGGCTAAGGGAAAAAGAATAGTCGCAATACAGAACTGAAAAACATACCAGCAAGCTTTACTGTTCTTTCTTTTTTTAATTAAAATATATCATCAGCTCCTTTCCCCCCTCTAGTTTACCCAACCTCAAACGTTCATCTCTTTATTTAATTGATATATGTGTGTGTACATATATATATATTATAGTATATTTATATGGACTTATACCAGCAAGCTTTTCTTCATGAAATTCAATGGAATATAAATATTGAAGTTTGATTTTTATGCATGTGTATTTTAATGTAGTATCTTTAATTTTTAAAACTGGGAAGTACAAAAATTTATCAAGAGCTTTTAAAAGATTGTTTTAAAAAAATAAATTTGAGCTTCACATGTATGGGTATTTTGCCTGCATGTAAGTCTGTGTATCTGTTGTGGGCCTGGTGCCCTTGGAGGTCAGGAGAGGGTGAGTCAGAGGGATTCCATAGGACTGGAGTTACAGGCAGTTGTGCGTTACCGTGTGGGTGCTGGAAATCCAACCCAGGTCTTCAGTGCTCTTAACCTCTGAGCCACCTCTCTGGCTCCTCAAACAGGTTTTTTTTTGTTTGTTTGTTTGTTTTGTTTTTTAAAGGAAAATTGTTAAACTTCACTTTTTAGGGCACTTTGAGATTCACAGCAAAACTGAGTAGAAAATAGTGTTTGAATGTAGCGCCGGCTCTCCATCCTTCCACAGGGGTCAGCATGTGGTCTTACAAGGATGCATTTGTGCGAGCCGATGATCCTGCTGGCACTCAGGTTCTGTATGTTCTGTGGTTTGCACACGGATACCCATCACTGCAGGATCAGCTTCACTGACCCAAGAATCCTCCATGCTCCTATTCCTCCTCCTTCCCACTGTCCGTTAGGTCTTTCTCTGCCTTCTCCAGGAGGTTGTATAGCTGGAATCAATCATACACGATGTAGCCTTGCAGACAGGTTTCTTCCCATCCAAAGCATGTAATTTAGATTCCTTGATGTCTCTTTGTGGCTCAATAGCTTATTTCTTTGAAGTGTCCAAAAATCCCCATTCCGTTGTCAGTATCAACCACAGTTTATCCCTTTAACCTACTGAAAAGGCATCTCAGGGGCTTCCCAGTTTTAACACTGGTGAAGACAGCCTGCTGTCTACACGCCTGTTAGGTTTCATGTGAATGTAAATTTCCTTTCCTTTGGATGGTGAGAAGATGTAGTGGTGTCTCATTGTTCTAACTTACAATTGCTGTTGGAGTCTTGATGTTCGGCTTTGAGCCTCGCCTTTAAACGCTGAGCCATATCTTCGGCCCTGGGGTTGCTCTATTCTTATAGGCTCACTCGCTCTTTCTTCTCTTTAGAGAGGGGTCTTTGAAGGTCATCTGCCCATTTTTAAATTTGGGTTGTGTGCTACTATTACCTTTAAAAATTCTTTGTATGTTTTGGTTAATAATCTTTTATCAGATGCGCTTTATTTTTATCCTTTTTCTATGTGTGTATGTCGTGTGTGTGTGTGTGTGTGTGTGTACGTACACACATGATACAGAGATCAGAGGACAACAACCTCGGATGTTAGTTCTCTTCTTGTACTTTATTTAAAGATTCTTTTTTTCACTCTGAATAGGTGACCCTTGCACTTCTGTGGATTCTGGCTCCACATTTCCTGTCCCCCAACATAAATAGAATTTAAACAAAAATAGAATATGATCAAAGTATGTTTCATGCATATGTAAAATAGTATAATGAAATCCTTTATTATGTACATTAAGTGAAAACACAGAAAGCAGTATTGGTCTGAGGCTGTCCCAAGCCTCTCTCTCATGAGCTTGCTTCCTCCAGCACTGTGTGTGAAGGAAGTTACACTGGACCATATGGACTATGCTGTCATGGCTGCAACTGTGTCCAGAAATACCTTAATGGAGGAAGAAATTATTTTTGCCCTCAGTTTTGAGTTTCAGTCCTGTAGTTTTTGTAACCTTTCTAGCCAGACATTCCGGCTGAGTTTCTAAGTGTGTGGGTCGTTTGGAGACTTTCCCTCCTTGCTCACTTTTGTGGCCACAATTGTTTGCACATTCTTCATATTCTTTTCATAGAAGAGCTCTGTCCTGTGGGTTCTCGTGTGTGCCCCGAAAACTGCGCAATATCCGATGGCTTTCATGGCATGTTCATGGAGATTCTTTCCCGAGTGTTTTCATGAATTTGAAAGGAATGATGAAAATTGAATGGGTCTCCCACAGCCCTTATCTTTATGAGGTGTTTATATCACTATGTTTATGAGAGCCCATGAGAGGCAGGTGTCCCCATACTGTTTGTATTTATAAGGTTTCTCTCTGTGTGAGATTAAAGGAGAGCTCTCGCCCATATTCCTTAAATTGGCATAACCCATCTTTAGTGTGTATTATCACATCTTCAAAACTTCTTGGAAGCAAATACATGCTTTCTACTTTCCATACATCCCTCAATGGGACTTCCTTCATGTCAAAGAGCAGATTGTTGATAATGCAAACATCCCTATACGCCCTTCATCTCTAAGGATTTTGCTGTGTGGTAGCTTCACTGGAGTTTTTGAAGTCACGAAAAAGGCTTTCCCACAACCCCCATGTTTATATGGCTTCTCTCTGCATCCCTGACGTTCATGGTCTGTGCCCTGGATGTAACTTGATAGGTTAGTTGAGAGGATTGGCAGATGAAGACTTTTTCCACATAAACTGCATTTCCTTGTCTTTACCCCAAATGTCATCTTCTTGCTTTTGTTGGGATATGGAATCTTGTTGAAGGTTTCTCGCCATTGACTGTTCTCTTTGTGTTTGCTAGGTCTCTCTACCACTTGACTTCTCAGATTTGTCCCTGATTTTTGGACTGATTTCACTGTTATAGGCTTTGTACTTTTCTAGTAAAATTCAGACTCTGGAAAGTCACCACAGGTTGTTTGAAAGCATAAAAAAAATTAAATTCTGGATCCTTAGTTGTTGGGAGCTGTGAACCCCCAGATCCTGAGTTTCTTGTAAACAACGTGTTATGCTTGCAGCAAGACCCTCAGGAGTTTCTGATGGCAGGGAGTGGTTTCTGGTGGGTTTGGCTGGGGCGTGGCTATCAGTGAAGGATCCCTAAATAAGCTGCCCCTGGACACAATAAAGGGGACATTCTTGGGGCATTCCTGTTTCAAGGATGACCCATGTCTCTGTCTGTGTATCTTTGTGTGTTTAAATCTCCAGGCCCTTGCCTGGCTCATGAATGGTCCTGTAGCGCAGGCGCTACAGTACAGGAGCAGTAAGTACTGTCATGTAGTATAGGCAGGCCATACACTTAGTGACCCCATAAGTGTATCTAGTTCATTTACTAAGATAGTCCCTTTTCACAGAGAAAATCTTGGGGCAGCATGGATGAGCATCTTGTCTTCTAAGTGAAGGAATATTGTCATCATTACCTACGAAGTCCATGTCCTTGAAGGTTTCTGACATCATTGTAGCCCCCCAACAATGCTGCCTCCCCCTACACTTACCTGGAGTATCCAGCAAAGCTAATCCTCCTGATGAAGTTCACACTCACATTCTGGGAGCCAGAGTCCCTTTGCAGGATTCTAGTCCCCGTTCCTACATCACTGAGTACAGAGATGCTGCAACACAGGCACCCAAGGGTCTTAAAGGGTGGACTGTGGCAGAAGTGGTCAGTTATTCATAAGATTCTCTGAGGGTTTTGTAACTATCTGATTCTGCCACATGCAAAAGAATGCCAGGACCACAAAATCCTGGAGGGAGCTGGAGAGAGGTTTGTCCACTATGAAGATACCACACTATGGCAGTTATCTTGTCAGAAGTGTGCCGCAGTGAGCCAGCTGACTATTCTCTTGGAAACACCATGGTGTCACCTAATGTCTTAGGCTAGCTTGTAGAATCACTGTCCCGTGACACAGAGCTGCCAGGTGATTCTATCAACACACGTGCCAGAAGGACCAGGGCTTTGTGAGTGCCGCCATCTGACGGTGCCCACTTCTGCTTCTGTTTTGTGTGACTTGTCTTTTTGTTGTTGTTGTTGTTGGTTTTCGATACAGGGTTTCTCTGTAGCTTTTGAGTCTGTCCTAGAACAAGCTCTTGTAGATTAGACTGGCCTCTATTTGCAGACGTCCGCTTGTCTCTGCCTCCCGAGTGCCGGGATTAAAGGCGTGCGCCACCACCGCCCGGCGTGTCTGTCACCTCTCCCCCTTAATTAAATTAGTCTGGAGTGTGAGTTATTTGATGCCCAGCCTCTATTAGAAGGACACAGGGTAGTGGAAACGTATGAATGACAGGTCTGTCGCCTTCCACAAGCCAGTGTGACTGCTGAGCATTTCTAGCCACACTTACCTTTCTCTCTGTCTCTCTGTCTCTGTCTCTGTCTCTGTCTCTGTCTCTGTCTCTCTGTCTCTCTGTCTCTCTCTCTCTCTCTCTGGCTTTTTCCGTCTTTTTCATTTATTTATTTTTAAAAAAGGAAACTTTTTTCATTTTACATCCCAATCCCAGTTCCCACTCCCTCCCCTCCTCCCATTCCCTCCACTTTTTCCCCACCCCATCCACTCCTCAGAGAGGGTAAGGCACATTGCTTAGGGGAAGGTCCAAGGCCTCCCTACTATATCTAGGCCGAAGCAAGGTATCCATCCAAAGAGAATGAGTTCCCAAAAGCCAGTAGAAACAGTAGAGATAAATCCTGGTGCCACTGCAATCTGCCCCAGCCACGCAACTGTCACCACATTCAGAAGGTCTCGTTTGGTCCTATGCTGGTTCCTTTCCAGTTCAACCAGAGTTGGTGAGCTCCCATTAGCTCAGGTAGACTGTTTCGATGGGTGAACCTGTCATGGTCTTGACCTCTTTGCTCATATTCTCTCACTCTTCCCACTCTTAACTGAACTTTGGGAGCTCAGCCCAGTTCTCTGCTGCTGATCTTTGCCTCTGTTTCCATCAGTTGTTGGGTGAAGGTTCTATGGTGACATTTAATACAGTCATCAATCTGACTACAGGGCAATGCCAATTCGGGCACCCTCTCCACCATTGCTTAGGGGCTCAGCTGGGGTCATCCTTGTGGATTCCTGGGAATTTCTCTAGTGCCAGGTTTCTTGCTAGCTCCATAATGGCTCCCTCAATCAAAATATCTCTTTCCTTGCTCTCATCTCCACTATCCTGTTCCCTCATTCCCTTATCTCCTCCTCTTCCCCAACCCCTAAGCTTCCAATTTTCTCAGGTGATCTTGTCTATTTCCCCTTTCCAGGTAGATCTATATATGTTTTTCTTAGGATTCACCTTGTTACTTAGCTTCTCTAGGGTAATTATCCTTTACAGCTAGTATCCCCTTAAGAGTACACACCATGCTCATCTTTCTGGGTCTGGGTCAACTCACTCAGGATGTTTTTTTCTAGTTCCATCAATTTGCATGCAAATTTTCAAGATGTCATTGTTTTTTTACCACTGAGAAGTACTCCATTGTGTAAGCTTACCACATTTTCTTTATCCATTCGTCTAGGTTGTTTCTAGGTTCTGGCTGTTACAAATAATGCTGCTATGAACACAGTTGAACAAATATCTTCGTAGTATGATTGAGCATCTTTTGGGAATAGGCTCAAGAGTGATCCTGAGGTAGGCTCAGTCCCAATTTTATGAGAAACCGCCAAAGTGGTTGTAAAAGTTTGCATTCCTGCCAATGGAGGAGTGTTCACCTTACTCCACATCCTCTCCAGCATTGTTGTTTCTGATTTTAGTCAATCTGACAGGTGTAAGATGGAATCTCAGAGTTGTTTTGATTTGCATTTCCCTGATGGCTAAGGATGTTAAACATTTCCTTAAGTGTCTTTCGGCCATTTAGGATTCTTCTGCTGAGAATTCTCTTTTTAGTTCTGTACCCCATTTTTAAATTGGATTATTTGGAATTTTGATGTCTAATTTCTTGACTTCTTTCTATTTGTTGGAGATCAATCCTCTCTCTGATGTGGGGTTGGTGAAAAACAAATGATTTTCCCATTCAGTAGGCTTTCTTTTTGTCTTATTGTGTTCTTTGCTTTACAGAAGCTTCTCGTTTTCAGGAGGTCCTTTCTATTTATTGTTGCTCTCAATGTTTGTACTACTGGTGTTATATTTAGGAAGTGGTTTCCTGTGACCATGCATTGAAGGCTGCTTCCCACTTTCTCTTCTATCAGGTTCCGTGTGGTTGGATTTATATTGAGGTTGTTAATCCATTTGGACTTGAGTTTTGTGCATGGGGATAGAAATGGATTTATTTGCATTCTTCCACATGTTGACATCCAATTATGTCAGCACCATTTGTAGAAGATGCATTCTTTTTCCACTGTATAATTTTAGCTTCTTTGTCAAAAATCAGGTGTTCATATGTGTGTGGA
>LOEQ01000198.1:482145-492552 GCA_001685075.1 Bramus lutescens | reverse complement strand
CTCTCTCTCTCTCTCTCTCTCCCCCTCTCTCTCCCCCTCTAGGCTCTCTTCCTTCCCTCTTCTCCACGTCCATCTCTATGCCTATCCATAAAGGATCCACAAAACAATAGCAAAAGCAGCAACAACCACCCCATCATTACCAACAAACAAATTCACCAAGTGGCAGGCTACAAAAATAATTATCTACACGCCAATAAAGGGCTATCTGAAAAGAAATAAGAAGGTCCTGTTTATGGGATCAGCACTCTGACCAGCTGTGGCCGTGCGCGCCTGTCATCCTGCTTGGGGGACAGAGGAAGGTTTAGGGTCATCAGGTAGACGAGAAGGCAAAGGAGGAATTCAGAGTCACCACCAGCTACTCAGTGAGTTCAGAGCTACAACAAACTCACAGACCAAAGCAAACAAACGCTCCACTAAACCAAAATCATGACAGACAAAACAAAACAAAAACAAACCCCAAAGACGACAACAACAAAGTCAAAGCAACATAAAATACAAGTTGTATTTTCTGTATGATTTTTTTCTAGGATATATGCAGCTCTAAAATAACCAGGGCAATTTGGAATAAAAAGGAATAAAGCTAAAGGAACCATACTACTAGACATCATATACTGAAACTGTAGTACTCAAAATTATGTTATTTTTGAAGATTTACTTTTTACTTCATGTATATGAATATTTTGCCTGCATGTATGTATATATGCCATGTATGTACCTGGTTATGATGGAGGCCAGAAAAGGATCCTTGGTCCCTTGAAACTGGAGTTACAGATGGTTGTGAGCTGCCACGTGGGGTTTGGGAACTGAACCTGGAGGCTCTGGAAGCGTTCTTAACCTCCAGTCCATCTTTGTAGTAAGGACGTAAGGAAGACGGGCAATATTGAGAGCGGGAGTGCGTACACAGAGACAGGAAGGAAGCAGGGGGAAGGACAAGGTCCGGGACACCAAGGGAGACATGGAAGCAGAAGACTGGGTGCTTGCTGAATTCAGAGGGAGGGTGAGGGGAGGGAGGGAAACCGAAACAACGCAGTACATACAGAACATGCTACCAGAAGAAGTCTGGGCTTAGACCTGAGGTTCAGCGCACATGCTAAGGATAATAGGACTTCATTTTCTTCAACCACATTATCAAAGACAGACATACATACACAAATATATATATATAATACATATACATATCATATATTACTATGTATTATATTTTGTTATGTATTATATATAACATGATCACCTGCTATATAATAAATCATATACCAATATATTATTAAAATATATAATTATATAACTTATATAATTAATGTGCCTTATAACTATATACAATCATATATAATAAATAAAATATAAGATACAATTATATTAATATGTAACCATATTATGTACTATTAATATTGCATATATAAACCTGTAATATTACTATATTATATGTAATTGATATGCAATATTAACATATAATATGTCATACTATACATATTAGAATAAAGAAGCAGAAAATTCTCGCAACCCTTCATCCAGTTTATATCTCTGTAAATAAAAAAAATGGCTTTATCCCTCTTGCAGGCTCTTCCCTTTACTAAAATGAGCCTGGTGAGCTGGAGAGATGGTTCAGTGGTTAAGACTGCTTACTGCCCTTGCAAAGGACCTGGGTTTGGTTCCCAGCACTCCAATGGCTCATGACCACCTGTAACTCCAGCTCTAGGAGACAGGCTATGTTCCAATAAAGCTTTATTTGCACAAACATGGGGTAGGGCAGAGTTTACTGATGCCTGCTCTGTTGTTTCTAAAAGAGTAACTAGAATTCTCTTTTCTGTACATAGTTATTTTTTAGCAGATCGTTTTATGGTTTATTCATATAATAAAGGATCTGTGAGTTCCCGCTTTTCAGACATTCCGGTAAGACTTAAGTTATTTTATGAATTTTCAGAAAACTTGAAAATAATTGAGTGAATGCTTTCCCAATGCAAAGACTCTCAGGACCTGTAGGTGATATACTTGAGGTACTTACTGCCTCGTCACTAAGTGCCCTGATGTCTTGGCGGAGTGAAATTAGTTGACTGAGGGCCTGCCTTGCACGGGTACTGCCTACAGCCTGTTACTCTACCTGTACACTTCCTGAGAAAGTGAATATAAGCAGATGAAGAACAGGAGCGCACAGAAGCCCAAATCAAGACCTTTTGTATCCATTGTCCCCGCTGCATACACACATCATCATACACACATTATCATACATGTTCTGTGTTCTACAATGTCCCTCCCCTAACCATGTTCAGACCCGAGGAGTTTGAATGCTTGCCCTATTTGATCTATTATCGAGTAAAACAATGCTCTAATTTTATTTTAATACGGTTGTGTGTGTTCTGGTGTTTTTCTATCTCTTCACTTGGGCTTTCTGCTTCTGGAAGCATGCAGTCTAGTGAATGTGTGTGGAGGAGCAGTGTATCTTTTCGTCCTCACCTTCTCTGGCACTGCTTCTGTCCTTGTGGTGACAGACATGCTTTGGTTAGCACAGCTTAAGAGTCCTCCTCCTTTGCTGGCACGCCTGGCCCTTCCATCTCCCAGACTCTTAGGCTCCAATGATCTTTAGCCAACACGTTACAGTTTTAAAGATCCTCGGGGCTTTTAACTGAAGTCTTAAAGTCTATACATTGGAAAAAAAATTATGGAGACTTTTTGAGTATCATTTTATACAACCCATTGTAAATCATGAATTTACGAGTAGTCTCCACACACTTCTGTGTGTTTTCAAAGCAGGAAGTTATTTCAAAGGTTTCCAGTTCTTCAGTAAGTGGTGTCCTTGTTCTCATCCCTAGATGCAATGCTACTATCAAGGCTACATCAAAGGCTACCGGAACTCTGTTGTCACGCTCAGCACGTGCTCTGGACTGAGGTTGTTAACGTTGTCCCACTCTGGCTGTGGGAAGGCATTGCGCTTCTGTTGGCGCACAGTGGGGGCGGATTTTCCCACATGCTTATTGGCGATGTCCTCCAGATGAGGTCCTACTGGTCTGGGGTTTTTCTCCCTTGCTTTGCAGACCAGAGATTAGTCTAATGTCTGGAGGGTTTAGATTTCCCAATATCTTTGCTCTGCTCTTAACAATAGAAATGACAAATGCATGTTTTTAGTTGGAAGAGCAAGGTTTAAGATGGTTTATTCATTTTTTCAGCTTATTTCAATTTATGAATTCTATAATACCTACCATGTATTTTAGTGTTTGGAGATAAAAGTAAAATAAATGAACAAAAATGAATTTTTCTTTTTCTCATGAAAATTATCTTTACATCAAGGAGGCAAGTCATAACTTTGTAATTATTAATTCAATACTCCCCCTTTTAAAAAGCGATTGGCAGTACTTTCTCAAACTCTTGAAAACAATCATCTGCTTTCTTCTTTCCTGATTTGGAGAGGTTTTCCTCTTGTCAGAATTCTCCATCTTTGCTTTTAGTTAATATCTTTGTCTTCTCAAATGCAGTCTAAGCTTCCTGCATGGAACCCTGAAATTTAAACCTGAAACCAGTTTCTCATGCAGAAGTGACTGAACAACCTCATTTCCGGGAAGCCAAGTTCTGTAAATAGATGATCTCCTCAGAATCAGGCTTTTGAGTTCTTATTCAAACCACATACTCAACCAAAATTAGCACCATTTTACAAACATGGCTAGATTTATTGCCATTAGTAAAGTCGCAGATGTACATTTTCGTTATAAAAGTTTGATAATCAGGTTTTCAAAGTCCTGCAGGCTAGAGAGACTTTTTACTAATGTTTCCATTTATTAAGCTGTTCAGGAGCCACTGACTGAAGCACAGGAGAGTTATTTGATTACTGTCAGACTGTGTTCCTAGAAATTTTAAAGCTGATTTCTATTTCTATTAGCCTTATAACTAACAAAAAATTTAAATAAAAAAGAGAAAGAAAAAAAAGAAAAGAAAGTGGATTTTTGAGCTAGGGAAATATTTTTCTCCTCAAAGTCATCTGCGAGACAGTGTTCAGAGCAAATTACTTTAGGGCTGAAAACATTCTACATCTTTTATTGTTTCATTGGATGCTAATAGAATTTCACAATGCAGATTTTATTAAAAGCACTTTACAATTTTATCCCTACTGTTGCAGAGGAATCCTGCAATTTGAAAACGTGTCTTATGGAATCGAACCCCTGGAATCTACGATTGCATTACAGCACATTATTTATAAATTAGGCAATGAGGAAAATAAGTTAACAATTTTTAACAAAAATAGCAGAAACATAGAGATGCCAACGAAGTACGGCATTTTTATCAATGAAAAGGTGAGTTTTGTCTACTTTAATCATTTTCAAAGCACTTATTAGTGCTAATTCATTTAAAAACAACGTTGTGAGACTGTTGTGTGGTTGCAGTAATACCAATCCTCATGGCTAGCCCTGTCTCTTACTGCCCTGAAGCCAGGCAGGATCTTTTCCTTCTGGCCACATCCTGTCATTTATTTTGCATTGCTCATTTAATTTTAGCTTTGTTTTGGTTTTTATTTTGTTTGGTTTTGTTGTATTGTTGTTGGATAGACCACCTGAAAAGAAGCAATGTGGGTGGAGAATGAGGCTGGTTAGAAGAATTTCAACACCATGGAGAGATTGTAATGTTGTGGGTCCCAAGGCCCCCAAAGGATTCCTTTTCCTAGGCTGGGTCTAACTCTGGAGCAGCTGTTCCTTGTCCACCCCTGCCTGTGCCAGAATTAACATCTTGTGACTTAGGAGATAGAAAGCGTTTTGGGATCTATTAACTTAGCAGACTGCTGGATTCCATCAATCCAAAGGCTGAGAATGTCATCCGATAGCACCTTGAGCCTGTGGGAAAGCTTCTTTCATCTTTCTGTAGACACCTTTCTTATGGACCCACCAATACATTTTAAAGTTGCCTTGGTTTATGATTCTCTTTGTTCTGTGAAACTATAAACTCCGTGAAACTGATTTCACATTGGAACACGAGATTTGGGGGTCACCTTAATCTGTGCTCCAGGGTCATAGTCACTCGAAATAATTCTATAATAAACCATCTCTTATTCCATTTGAGATGAGAGCGGTTTTGCACCAACGTTAGCATAGTTAAATATGTATACAACTGAAATGTGCCTAACAGAGCTGTTGGGCATACCCAGATCGTTCAGGGCACACCCTGGACAAGGACATGGCAGCTCTTCATACATGTAGCTCTGAAGGAGAAGCGGAATTCACCCAGGTCTTGCTGACTTAAATACCTGTGTTTGGACAATGTTCCTGTGTGTCCTCTCGTCTGTGTTATTTAACGAAGCCCCAGAATTTAGCTGGCTACTAAAAAGAAACAGCAGTATATTTCTCAGCCTCCTCAGAATCTGGATAGGATCCTAGTGGGAAAAATGCGGCTCCTAACATGAGCAGGCATAACGTGTCCCCCTGGATCGGATGCAGAAAGGAAGGGACCATTTTATCTTTTCCATTTCCTGCTGTGTGGCCTGTGGCCGTCCTGACAGACCATGGCTCACAAGGATAAGGACAGTGCACTGTGGGTATTCGAACAAGAGAAAATAAGGGAAGTGGCTCAGTTGTGGCGGTGCCTTCTATACAAGCATGAGGCCTGAGTCCAGATCCCTAGCACCCATGGGAAGGCAGAGTATGGCAGCGTGCGTGTGTGTGTGTATGTGTGTGCGTGTGTGTGTGTGTGTGTGTGAAAGCCCAATGCGGCAGACACAGGTGGATCCCAGAGCATCCTGGCCGGCTGACTTAAATCAATGAGCTCTAGGCTCAGTGAGAAACTGTCCTTCAAAAAAGGGCTTATTAATCTGACACATAACAAGACACATAGGAACATGGTGTACCACCTTGTTCTGGTCCAGACACAGTTATTTATGTCTGCATGACCTGGGTCACAATTCTGCTTCTTCAGAGCTACACTTAGGAAGAACAACCATGTCTTTGTCCAGGGTGTGCCCTGAACAATCTGTCTGGGGATATCCAATAGTTCTGTTAGGGCCATTTCAATAACAAGGTAGAAAGGAGTTGATGTCTCCCTCTGGTCTTTAGGTACACACACACACACACACACACACATGCATGCACATACACATATGCATGCCTCCACAGACATGGGCGTATACCTGTTGTAGAAATAATATGCCTCCTCATTGAGAAATCCCTCCACACACTTAGAAATGAAAGAAATCTCTTTAGTCAAGTGTCTTGACTGACTGGTGCTTATGCCCAAGTATGTTATACTTATTTTGTATAACAAAAGATTTTGTTAGCTTGTATACTTCTTGGGCTAATGCATTTTACACACACTACCCTCAAGCCTCTTTCAGGTCCTGGCCTCAGGTTTCACTTCAGTTTACCAGAGACAGGAGACAACAAGTCTGGCTGCTTAGGCAGATGGGGGGTTGACACAGCAAACATGTTACATGCTGCCAGGATTATTTTAAGTACACGCCAGTGTTGTTCCTTTTCAAATAATCGTTACCCATGGTTACCATTCTAAGTTGGCAGAATTATGTTTTTCCTGATGAGAGAACAGGGTACTTGATGACAGTCGTAGAATTAATGATGGTTGTGACCCCCTACACAGCACCGTTTCCCCTGCCCTCAGCTGGAAGAGCTAAGTCTTTGGTGTGGTCACCAGGGCCTAACGGCAGCACTGTCTCCTCTGTCAGGGGAGTCAGAGACTAATGTCTTATCAGTCCTGGGGAGTAAACACTTACACCCCAACATACTAACATCCTGGTGAGTAAACACTTACACCCCAACATACTAACATCCTGGCGAGTAAACACTTACATCCCAACATACTAACATCCTGGCGAGTAAACACTTACATCCCAACATACTAACATCCTGGCTAGTAAACACACCCCAACATACTAACATCCTGGGGAGTAAACACTTCCATGCCAACATACTAACATCCTGGCGAGTAAACACTTCCATGCCAACATACTAACATCCTGGCGACTAAAAACTTACATGCCAACATACTAAATTTCACTTACCTCTAACAGACCTAGGTGGTACACTACTTAGCTTGGGGGTGTTTCAAGGTAGTGCTCCCTTAGCTAAACTCTGCTTGTGTGGCTTAATGTCTCCTAAGGAAATGTATTAGTAAGTCCTTTACAAATACTGGATCTATTCTCTGCCCTTTTGAGTTTCTTCTACATCACAGTCATAAGAACACGAACATTACACACACACACACACACACACACACACACACCTGATGAACACATTTAGCATTGCTTGTACATGTAGGATTTCAGGGCTAATCACTCCATGCTGAATAACCAATTAGCAGACTCACTGATGGTGAGTGCTATGCACACCCCATTCCCATTAGTCCCTAGTTGCTGGCAGTTCTGTCTCTAGGAGTAGGATCGCCGAGAACCCCATTTTCCGCACTAGCGTGCCTTTGAGGTTGTCACTGATCAGGTCTTGTTTAGGTGACTATACTGAGGAAATGTGGGTGTGGGTGTAGTTTCCCTGTTGTTTAGAGGAGACACAGTCTCATAGCACAGTGCTCCCTGAGTCTTGAGTACCGGGGTTGTGCTGTAGATATATTAATTGGGTCTGGGCACCCCAGGATCAATTGTTCTCTCAATTTTGACTAGTTGTAGTTTTTGATTATTTTTTATTTTTTAATGATGTTCTCCGTCTGCTGCAAAGAGAAGTTGTTTTTTTTTTTGATGATGGGCGGGTCTTGTTTATTGTGGCTATAGTGATAAATATTCAGAGTGCAGTTTGGGATTATAGTGGTTTACTAACATGGCAGTAGTAGGTTCTCTCTAAGGAGCTTGGCCTCAGCAGCCCCTGGGTAGTTGGCCAGGTTTCCAGACGCAGGCTTGATTTCCCTCCTGTTGAGCCTTCAGACCAGGTAGACAGCTGTTGGTTGCTGCCAAGACGTGAGTGCCGCCGCTGCGTCTTTACGGACACCTTGTCATGCTGGCCATTGTTGTGGTTCATAGGCACCACGACTGGCTAGGACTAGTGATGGCTTTATTCTCTTGGCAGCTTGCATGTCACCTTCTGGTCTTATGAAAGCTAGTCCTCAGAGAAGGAGGCTTTTTGGTCAGATCCAGCTCCCACCATCCAAGTCCTGTGCTAGTGTGTGGTACGTGTCTTCAGCAACAGTGACTCACCTTCAACCTCTAGGAGACAACCAAGGACGGCAGCAACAGCCTCTATTGTTCGGGAGTCTCTATTGTTCGGGAGTCTCTATTGTTTGGGAGTCTCTATTGTTTGGGAGTCCCTTGACCAACAATTCAAAGGGATGGTTTTTTGTTTTTGTTTTTGTTGTTGTTTTTTTTTGTATGTGTGCTTGATGCTGGGGTTTTTCTTAGTTATGGCTCTTGATAGGCACACTTCCATCATCTGTTCATCAGCTTAAGTTTTTATTACATTGTGGTCAGGAGGGGTGCACAGAATTATTTCAGTTTTTCTGAATTCCTTCAGATTTGTTTTGTGTCTCAGCATATGGTCGAAAAGCTTCCATGTTCTGCTATGCAGAATGTCTATTCTTTTGTGTTTGGGTGGAATATTCTTTAGATCTTGTTAATTCTGATGTTTCTCTGCTTTTGTCTGGAAGATCTGTATATTGGAAACATTGGCATACATAGTAAAATCACGACTATTAACTAGCTCAAGGTAATTTATGTCTTTATACCTTGAGATAATTTATGTCTTTAAATCCAGCACTACACTTTTTATGAAATGTGCACACTAGAGTTGAACATGTATGTGTTTAGGATTATCGTGTCTTCTTGCTTAATTGCTATTTAAGTCTGAATGAATGTCCTTTATTTTAAAGTCTGTTTTCTTGTCAGATACGAGGATAGTGACATCTGCCCTCTTCCTGGTATTGTGTTCTTTTAAATTCTTTGTGATTTCTTCCAGATCATTTTCACTAGATGCCATTACTATGGGATTTATATTTTTTGGGAAAAAACATGTTAATTTTTGTATTGTTTTCATCTGCATTCGTATTTGGGCATCTGCAGTTAGTTTGCTGGTTCAGTTTTTTTTCTGGTGTTGTTCAAAGGTTAAGTGTTTTCATAATGTCCCAACTCTTCTACATTTCGTGTATGTATTAAAACATTTCATTTTTCTTCAACACACATTTATTCTTTTAGTGGAGGTGTTTCCAGTGCTTAGGAGGAGGCTAACTTATAGCAGGTTTGGGATGGTCATTTCCTGTTTGTCTGGTATTTAGGGATAAAGCTGTTATCCCACGTCTTCCACGTATCGGCTACATCCTGGTTCCTGCAGTGACCTGGTTTAGGAGCTTGAGATAAGTTTCCCTGGCAGTGTGGGTTGGTTTGGATCTCAAAGCTGTATGAAGTAACTGGAAGATTCCAGCCAGACATCTAATAGTGCCCTAGGGAATGTCTAAGGGAAGGAGATGCTCCCTGGCAAGCAGCCTCAGGGGCTTTGGAGAGACCCGAATCGAGGGATTCAAGAAGCCTACATCAATCTAGGGGCCATGTGGGACAGCCGGTGGGTCCCTGGGTACAAAGAGGCTGAGATGTGGTCGGTCCAAAAGGGAGGGAAAGAGGCCAGGAGCTCTTGGGGTTCTGTGAGCCGGGACTGGGTGTGTCAGCAATGTTATTCAAGTTATTTGTGACTAGCTTCTTGGATTTCACCCTTGTTTGCACAGCAGCTCCAGGTTTGCCAGGACGGAAAGCTTAGTATCATTTTAAGGTCTTTCACAGTTTGTGTCTAGTCTTGGACATAGATTTGACTTTCTGTATTTTTCAGTGTGTCTGCCTGAGACTTCTCAAAGCCTTTCCTTCCTCACCCACCCTATGCCCTCTGCAATGTCTTTACCTCTATGTCGTCCCATTGACTTCCCTTTGTCTGTTGCTCTAGACAGCAGCTAATTTACTTACCGTGAACTTTTTCTTATACAAATACTTCCCACAAGTCCACTCAACGCCTAAATTTCCAAGGCGGAGGCATCGAAAAGCTCTGTGTGCAACTCTTTCAGAAGGCAATGGACACCTGCAACACATAGCTGTTGTAGGAGGTCTGCTTGTTTGCTCCCAGTTGCTCGGCCCCGAAACAATCACACAGAAACCATATTATTTGCAATACTGTTTTGCCAATAGCTTAAGCGTGTTTCTGGCTAACTCATATCTTAGATTAACCCATCTCTATTAATCTGTGTATCATCACAAGGCTGTGGCTTACCGGGTAAAGTTCAGGCATCTGTCTCTGGTGGGGCTACAGGACTTCTCCATGACTCCGCTTTCTTTCTCTCAGCATTCAGTTTATTTTTCCCCACCTACCTATATTCTGCCCTGCTCAGACCTAAGACTATTTGTTTATTAACCAATGGTATTCACAGCACATATCACATAGCCGCAATTCTTTTTTTAAATTTTATTGATTTTTATTAAGCTCTACATTTTTCTCTGCTCCCCTC
>LOEQ01000198.1:408480-424163 GCA_001685075.1 Bramus lutescens | reverse complement strand
TTTCTCTGATGGCTAAGGATGTTGAGCATTTTCTTAAGTGTCTTTCAGACATTTTTGTCTACTTGGTTTTTGTGTACAGCTTTTCCTGGTTTGGGGATTGGTTTCTATGTCTATTATTTTGAATAATTTCTTTGAAAGTTAGGTAAAACTTTCTGCTATGAATCCATCTGGCCCTGGCGTTAATTTATATGGAAGGCTTTTTTATTATCTTTCAGTCTCCATGGTAGATAATTATACTAGACCCCAGAGAAGGAGGTGTCTTGGCACTTTTTAAATCCGCAGAGCTCATAGTAATGGCTCCGTGACTGAAATCATTTTGAGCACTTTAACTTAAAAGGTGTTATTTTTATCACTTCCTCTGAATGACTTTCTCCAATAGTTTATATAAGTTAGACAATTCTAGAAGAAGACCGTGACTTCTGTGTTCCTGGGCATTAAGACTCCAGATTCTATGTTTTACCTGAAAATCTGGTGTTCCCTAATTGGGTGTCTTTACCCATGCCATGTTCTGGCTTAACATTCAAATGTCAACACTAGGATTTCACACTTAGATGCCACAGACGTTAGGGAAGCACACCTATTGGGTTTTTTTTATACTCGTAGAATTTTTCTGTGTTGTTACAAACATGTCTACACTATGTGTAGTTTTGTGGGGGTTTTCTCACTTTATTTTAATAAATATACAAATAAAAACATACAGCTAAATTAGTCATAGATATGCATAGCAAAGCAAATTGTTATAAGGTATGCTCAATATAAAAAGAATTAGCTAGTAAAATTTTGTAATTGTAAAGGCATTTATCATTTGCTTTTGTTTTATTCTTATATAATTTTTTTTCTCTTTAATCTTCTCTATTTTAGTATCCAGAAAACATAGGTTTGGAGGGATTGTCTGTAGTTATCACTCAACTGATTGGCCTTCAAATAGGATTATCATATGATGATGTCAATAATTGTTCCTGTCCCAGAGCTCCATGCATAATGCAACAGGGAACCGTGTAAGAATTTTTATGATGAATTTTATCTTTAAATTCTCTGTTAGACTTATTTGTTTTATTTATGTGTGTTTTACCTGCATGTATGTTTTTATGCCATGTACATGCTTGGTGCCCAATAAGGACAGAAGACAGCATTAGTTCCAAGATCCCCTAGAACAGAAATCACAATTGTGAACTACAATGTGAATGCCAGGAATCGAACCCAGGCCCTCTGCTTAGAACTGCTGAGTCATCTCTTTAGCCCCCAGTTGTAACTAATTTTACACATGTTCTTCCAATGTTGATCTTATGATTTGATGAGCATTGACATATTTTTATGAATTTCTACATTATAAGTTGGAATGTTATATTATGCTTGATAAGATAGCATAAAAAGTATTTTCCATGTGTGTATACAACTCATTCCATGTCTTGTAGGTGGAGATTGCTCATTCATTCCAGGCTGCCTAGTCCCCAAATAATCACACAGAAACTATATTAATTGCAACAGTGTTTGGCCAATAGCTTAAGGATATTTCTAGCTAGCTCTTACATCTTAAATTAACCCATTTCTATTATTTTATATTTTACCACAAGGCTCGTGGTTAACCATCAAGGTTCTAGAGCATCAGTCTCCCTGACTCCTTCTTCTTTCTCCCAGGAATCAGTTTAGTTTTCTCAGCTAGCTTGATTCTGCCCTCTCACCAGCCCAAAGCAGCTTTTTTAAAAAAATTAACCAATGGTTAAAAAAAAACCATATTCACAGCATACAGAGGAGAATGCCACACCAGTGTCTGGCTGGTTTCTCCACCCTTCTTCTTCCCAGAATCTTCTGTGCCTGGAAATCCTGCCTAGCTATTGGCCACTCATCTTTTCATTAAACCAATCACAGTGACATATCTTACTCCACAACATTTAACGTCTTCTGAAATATATATTTCTATTTGTTTCAACGTGTGGGTTCTATGATTTACTAATGGAGCATTGTCTAAATGTGTTTTAGTAGCTAAGTTTATTTATCTGAGAATATTATTTTGCTTTTGGAGTTCCACTGGGATGAAGACTTTTTAGCAACTGTAGCATGCATGACTACAAGCACTACGCTTCAAAATTTATTGAGAAATGTCTTGGTAACCTTTCAAATGTGCAAGAATTACAACAGAATCAGCCTGTGTGTGGTGATGGAATCGTGGAAGCTAAGGAAGCATGTGACACTCATGCTTGGCCACAGTTGTTCTAATCCAAAGAGCACAGAGCATGCTGTCATAGCACATGTTGGGCGTATCATGGCATCTTTAGTGTAAAATTGATAAGTGAGAATGAAGATAAATCAATTGCTTTCCCACATCTCTTTTGTAGGACATGGTTCTGTGTAACCCAGCTTGACCTTGAACTGGTCTACAGGTTGAGACTGCTGATTCCTTCTGGGCTTTACTGCCCGTTATGCCAACGATGTCCACTGCTGCTCCCAACGATCAAACCTAGACTATAAACAAAATCTACAAGTGATACTTTCATTGTCTTGTGACCTCCTGAGATGGCCCTACTCTGAAGTTCATAGGCCTCCCATACTGGTCCCCATCTCACGTGCAGTCAGAACCATCCATCAGGAAGACCTGAAACATCCAGGCTAGAAAATAAGTCCTTGATGGAGAAATCAAGAGAAGCGGGGGTCATTTTAACCATGTGAAATAAATAACAACAGGATCACAGAAGCATCGCAAACAACCATGGCACCAGAAGCCACCCACTCCATGTTCTGTTACTTGGCGAGCAAACGGACGCGTCTTATGTCGCAGACAGGCCACTGCCCACACTATTAATGGGAAAAGGGTCCGTGAATAAATACTTAATGTGTCTTGGTTTCCTATCTAAAGTTTAGCTTCATTCTCAATAGAAATGTGTAGCAAAGAAATCATTAATGAGAGCACGGAAGAAAGTTTGGGTTTCTCCTGGAGAGTCATATTCCCCTCCCGACCCCAATGCGTGCCATAATAGTAAATTCTGAGTCGATTACCAAAATTGTCAAGTTAGACATCAACAACCGATTTAAACGCTATTTCCTTAGTGCTTTCAGTCACACATACTTTAGGGAATTCTAGAAATAATAAAAGGTGAGGATAGTGGAGCTGAAATTAGTGATCATGTCTTCATGTCTACAAATTTTCTGGTAGATTTTTTTGGCTTTCTAATGTATTGGTATCATGCCATCTGCATATAGGGATAGTTGGAATTATTCTATTTGTATCCCTTTAAACTTGGTCTGTGGGCAAGTCTGTAATGCATTTTTTTAAAATTGTTGTGGAGAGCCCAGCTCACTGGGGACAACACCACCCCCAACACAGCCTTGTGGAGCAAGCCAGTAAGCATCATTCCTTCATGGCTCTGCTGAAATTCCTGCCTCCAGGTTCCTGCCTGAGTTCCTGCCCTGATTTCTTTCATCAGTGGAATATAACCTGAGAGTTGTAAGGTGAAATAAATGCTTTCCTCTCCTAAAAAATAATTGTTGGAAGTACAATACATACAGGGAAATACAAATAAACATGAATGGAAAAGTTTTATTGAATGAAAAAACCAAAATATCAAGGTAAAATAATTAAATAAACAGCAATCTTTAAAAAGTGTGCCAAATAAAGAAGTGGATCAAAAATTGTACACACACACACAAACACACACACACTTATTTTCTGCTTTATTGAAAGTATTAAGAATGAAACATTAAAAGAAAGATCTAATAGAGAAAAGGCACAGAACTGGCCAAAAATCAGAATTACAGAGAGCAAGTGCAAAGCAAGAGGCTTGTCCATGTTAACCTTTCCACACATTCGAAATCTGATAAATTTAGATATTATAAAATTGAATACAAATAAAGTTGAACAAATCCAAGTTCATTCTTTTTATTTTGCTTTTTGTTGTTCCTGTATTTTTTTTCATTTTTTTCATACTACATGTCAATTTCCTTTTAGGAACTCCTCACACTTGTAAATGTTTAAAAAAAATTAAAGGCAGTATCTAGGCAACAGAAATTTTACATTACTAGATAAATGATTGCGAGAAATTAAAAATGCTCCTGAAATAAGCAAAACATGCAGTTCACTCAACAGCACTGAGATGGCTCATTTGATTTTCTCATTTTAATCTACTGGTTATAGTCATTTCGGAGCGGTGCAGTATCAGTTCTCCAAAGCAGGAGATTGGCACTGCCCACAGTTGCCTGCATGGGCGCAGTCACCTGCATGGGCGCAGTCACCTGCATGGGCGCAGTCGCCTGCATCGGTGCAGTCGCCTGCATGGGTGCAGTCACCTGCATCGGTGCAGTCACCTGCAGCGGTGCAGTCGCCTGCATGGGCACAGTCACTTGCATGGCTGCAGTCGCCTGCATGGGTGCAGTCACCTGCATGGGCGCAGTCGCCTGCATGGATGCAGTCGCTCACCCCATTCCCTTTGCACTTCTTAGTGGCATTATAGTCATTTACTGTTAGGTCAATTCCTTGGCAGGTTCTGTTTATGCAATACTAAATTAAGCATAGGATATTTCACGGTCATGAATGTCACATAAAAATAAACCACTATTTGTAACATAAAAGATACATATTTGTCGCATAAAAGATGTCCAAGGCCTGCTTATCCATTTTGCGTTGATTCCAATAGCAATATTCTAGATTTCTAAAATAAACCCCTCAACAGCAATGGTGTCAAAGCAGGAGCCTCTTCACTCGGAGCCAGACAGGAATATGTGGTTTGAATTTTGATCCCTACAGTTTGAAATGACAGAAATCGTCATTGCATTTCCTACACTGTCAATATTTGTTATGGATTATTGAATAGAAGTCAAAATTGCCTCCTTAAGGTTGGAGAATAATTTTTCTTATGGTTCAAATACAGTTCCTAAGTTGTTTTGAGGATTTCTCCACTATGTTTGGAGCAATATTGACCTGCGGCTTTTCTTTTGTGTTACATGGTATCTGACCTGGAATTAAGACAATGCTAGGCTGGGAGGATGAATCTGGAAGGATCCTTTTCCTTTCTGTTGTTATAGACTATAGATAAATTGACACAACTTTTAAACATTGCTCTGATTCAGGAGAGAATAAATCTGGGCTTAGTGCTCTCTATTTTGAAAGTAAACATTCATTTAATTTTGTTATTTATTATAGAAGAAGTCACAGTATGTGTTTCTGTTCATGTACATTCTCATGGATTTTTTTCTTCTAGGGAATTCGGCCATTTCTCCTAGATCATCAATTCTTGAACATTTCATACATTTTTATTTATTTTACTTTTATTACTCATAGGTCCACACTGATAGCTGGAGACTAAGAATGTCTGTTTTCTTTGAGACAGGGTCTTGTAGCCCAGGCTGGCCTTGATCTCCATGTGTCAAGTGCTAGGTGCCGAGTGTGGCTCCCATGGCCAGGAACAGCTACATTAGTAGCTGGCTAGGACTTGCCGTACACCTCTGGTGAGCAAGCAAGGACAACAGCTACCGTTCTGAGAGTCTCTTGGACAACTATCAGGGTGTTTTTATCACGGCAACAAGAAGGGAATTAGAACATATGTTTTTCCTACCTTGGTTTCTAGTGTGTCTCTTCTTGATGTATTTTTGTCTGTGGGACCCTCTCCTCTCTGCATTTTAATAGAATTATTATTGCATATATCAGAAACTATTTACTGCTTGTATTTTCCCTTTTCATTTCCTTTCCCTTCAGATTGAATCATTTTAAATTCCTTCTCTTTCTGTACTTTATACAAAGGGAATTATGGACTGTAATTTGGGATACAAGTTAATTTTTTAATAGACAGCTGTTTCTAAGCTTTATTCCTTTATACCACAAACCAATGTGTATTTCTGGCCTCTATGTAAAAAAAAACTCGGGTGCCTATTGAAGTTCAGGCTTGTACATAGGTTTTCAGTTCTGTTCCATGTATCAATGTTTTTATGTTTCATTACTATAGCTCTGTAGCATAACTTGAAATCTAGGATGGTTATATATGATCAGCAGATTATCTTATTGTTTAGGATTATTTCGGCTTTACTGGGTCTTTTGCATTTCCATACGAGATTTAATTGTTTTCAAGTTCTATGAAGAATTGCATTGGGATTTTGGTATGGATCACGCTGAATCTATAGATTTCTTTTGGTAAGTTGGCCATTTTCACAGTATTAATCCCACCAATTCACGAGCATAGGTGATCTATCTTTCAGGGTTTTTTTTTTCAGTGTCTTAAATCTTTCATTGTCTAAATCTCTCACTGCCTTGGTTGTATTTATTCCAAGATACTCAGCACATGCACACAGATGTGGTGAAGGTGGAAAGAGGAGGCTTTGTGTGCCTAAAGCGTTAGTACTGCATGGAAAAATAGAGTTTTTATAAGAATGTGTGCATCTAAGGAGAGGAACTTACTTGGCAAGGCCGTGGACAAAAGTTTTTATAACAAAATTTTCTTGCATTTTCACTTAAACTCTGTTAACATAGTGACTTTTAAGATATTTAAATGAAAATAACTATTAAGTTATATATGAACTAAGAATTTGAGTCAAGTTGAGCAGATCTGACTCTTCCAGCATTTGTGGCTTAGTGGGGAAGCCCTCAGCATCTTTCCTTGCCGCGTTCCATTCCAAATACCCAGCATGCGGTCATCTGCAGATCTCTGCTGTGGACACGGTGATCTTGTTTCCCATTCTAGAAGAACTCAGAGCCCTGGGATGTGGAGAGGTCGTTCAATGGCATCTTTTGAATTATTGATGTAACCAATGAAGCACAGGAAACCAACATCCCTCCAAATAAGTAGGGAGCACCAGAATATTAAATAAATATGCAGAAAAAGACATGGAAAACATGTCATGCGGTTTTGAAGTGTTCTCTTATTTCTCCCAAGATAGTTGCTTGCAGTTTGCCCAAGTATTAAGCGCATTATGCATATATGAGATTAAAGTGGGAAAAAGGGGTCTAAGCTTCAGATCAACTTCTCCTTTCTGGTGTTTCCTCTCCAGACATCATTTTGACGGCAAAGCGCTTCAGCAAGCGTCAGGACCGCTGGCTGATCCTGGGTTTCTTCATCTTTCTGCCTTTTGTCCTAAGTCTCATCATTGGGATCATGAAGAGAAATGAAAGGAAAATCCTGCCTCAGAGAGAATGCCAAAAATGAGGGGTAAGTACAATCCATAGTATTAGCCCATTGGGTTAAATGGAACTGCGTTTTGATGGTTTGTTTGACTCCTAAATATGAACTATTTTTGGCCCCATAGAAGTTGAATTCTTTTAACTTTCTTTCTCAGCACTTAAGCTCCCTGGATCTTTTTCTAGCTGTGTTCCACACTGCACTGGGAACTTAATTTCTGAAATGTCAGACCACTCCTCCTCTCTCCTCGAGGAAGAGAGAAAATGACCATTTGCAGTCAGAGTGCAGAGGCGCTGGTAAGCCATGGAGGCTGCTCCATTTCTGAGTATGGCTCCATGGCTCCAGGACGGTGAAGGTTTCAGGCTGTCCTGATGTAAGATTAAACAGTGTGTGGGGGAGAGGGGCATATGGGTCAGTGGTTAGGGGCACACACTGTCTTGGCAGAGGAGCCACGTTTGGATTCCAGCATGCATTGAGTGTGGCTCACACTGCATATACTCAGCTCCAGGGACTTAATGCTTCCGGTCTCTGTGGACACCTGCATTCAAGCACACATACCTAAACACACACGCACACACACATGCACATACACACGCACACATGCGCGTGTGCACACACACATGCATCGACACTTAAAAAATAATAAAAATAAATCCTTTAGAAATGTAGGAAGGGGGAATGGGCCTTTCCAGATGAGTTCAGAATCCAGTTGGAGCTTTGGGTGGCCTGCCCTGAGAATCTGCCCTCTCATTCACCACTGGGACATGGACGTAGCGGGGTCTGGAGAAATCCAGGCTCAAGGACTCAGTGACTTAGATCCCTAACTCATGGTTGGCCAAGCTGCCGTTTCTCTTGAAAAGCCGTGTGGCCTTGTGTGACCATCCGAGGTGTGTGTTACCTGTCACAGAAGCAAGTCTGCCGCACCTGGCTGTGTGGAGCTGCTCTCACTGAGGTTACACGTTTGGGCTCAGTTGGTGAACTGCATTGTTGGTGCCTCCTGAAGGCTTTGCTGTCTGGTAAATTTCCAGCCTTTCCAGATGATGGCACCACACAAATCAACCCCAGAAAAAAACCCTGGTCTCCGGAAGGAGGATGCAGATCTGAAGCCACAGGCTGTCAGTAGTGACGCTGGTGATGTCACTGGATGCCATGGCAGGGGTAGGGGGTGGGGTCTCCCGTCCTAGAAGGATGGGTTCATTGTGTGGCACGGACAAAGTACAATTAACACTCTATTTGCTAAAGGAACTTTTTAACATCAGGCTGAATTTCCTGTATAGCTCGGGGGGTTCAAGAACGATCGTACATTAAGGAAAGAATTGTTTCAGGTCAGAATGTGTCAGAGAAGCAGAATGAATACAACTCATTTTTATGGCTGGAGGGACCAGAGGGTGAGCAGGAGGTATTGACAGTCGGTCAGCGTCGCTCATGGAAAGTCAGGTGCCCCTTGTGAGTTTAGGCTGCTGACCAAATTTAGTGAAAAAAGAGTTTGGGGTCATAAAAATGTGCTCCTTTTGAGGTTGCTTCTCCAAAAAGCCAGCAGTGGGATCAGTTGTCCCTGGAGCCCTGCCTACACACTCTATAAACTGCTTATGGTGCTGGGGTTGGATGTGTTTACCTGCAGAACCCTGTGAAGCTGCCGCACGTCACGGACCACACATCATACACTTCCAGGAGGTTCCCGACCGCCTTCTAGTCCCCTGAGGATTTGGAGGGGGCAGTGTCCTCCTATCTTCACAGTGAAACTATTCTTCATACATCTTGTGTTGATCAACTTTACTTAAAATGTTCAATTGCAATTTTTGGAATGACCACAAGATGTCACGATACATTCATTGTAACAAAAGGATCCAACAACCGTTATGGCTCAGCATGGCAGAGTTGGCCCACAAGTCCTTGATAGATCTGAATTCAAAATTTTGCCAAATGCATGCCTAGACATTTGCCAAAGCTTCTCTTACTACATTTTGGTTTCTAATTAAGGCTAATGTGTTCTATATTTTTTTCTATAGAGATATTGCATATATGTATTCAAGCATTGATGGACAACTTAATTATGTAGCAAAAAGTACTCTCCAAGTTGAAAATTTAAATTCTATTATTAAATATGTATGTGATGGTATTCATGTATGTTTGTGTATCTCTGTGTGTATATGTGTACATGTATGGGTATATATGTGGCTATGTGTGTATGTGTGTTTGTGTGTACACATGTGTGTGTGTGTTAGGGTTTCTATTGCTGTGATAAAACAACAATGACTATAGGCAACTTGGGAAGGAAAGGGTTTAATTCTACACTGTGGACACTTTATCACAGCAAAATGGGTTATCTGAAAATGAGTAAATAAGAACCTGCAGCTTTCACTGGAACGCAAATTACCAATCTGAATATTAGCTACAACATGCTATTAATACTGGCGTGCAGCCTGGACTCCCAGACCAATGGGCACCATGCCTGGTACCCTTGCTAGGAGTGCCCTGGAGTCTGTATCCTTGGGTGCCCCGGGGCACCTATTGTTGAGGTCTCCGTGTATCAGGTCACTATGAGGGTATTGACCACCCCAGGGTCCTCAACCTTCCTAATTCTGTGACCTTTGAATACAGTCTCACTTGTTGAAGTGACCCCCCAACCATAAAATTATTTTGTTGCCACTCCATAACTGTAATTTTGCTACTGTCATTAATGGTAATGTGAATATTTAGGATGCAGGATATCTGATATTCAATCCTGTGACAAGGTCGTTCGACCCCTGAAGGGGTCGCCAGCCACAGGTTGAGAACCACTCTCTACTGCCTTCTCATAAGCGAACTCTATATTAATACACACAAGAGAAGTCTAATCTTTCACTTCATTTCCCTAAGCCATGACTTTCCCTCTAGGAATTAAAGCATGTAAAACTGAGCTGACCAGGAGGCACATACCTGTAACCCCAGGATTTGGGTGGGACAAAAGCAAGTCGATGGAGCTTCATAAAATCTACCAGTCTTTAAAACAAACAAAAGGAAGACAAAAGAAAAAGTTCAAACTTAGAAAAAGAAATGTGCCCTGTTTTATAGTTGTTTCATGGCTGTAATCTGTTTGTCCAAAATGTAGATTATAAATACTAAATAAGCATACATACCACCTCCCTTTCGCATGTCTTACACAGCTCCCTAACGGTTAAGCATGTCTGCCATGGGTTGATTTTTCATGTTTGTGTATTTGAAAGTAACTTTAGGTGGAAGCCCAGAAGCAGGTCTGCTTCTTGACCCAATTGTGGATTTCTCGTTTCTTCTTCATTACATCAGAAAGCTGCCAAGGAGTGTAGCAGTGAATAGACCAAAGGAGAAAATGTGTATTCTAATCCCTCTGTTACCCCCGGATACAGTTTAAACCTCAGACTTTTGTAAAATAAAATGGATTCATGCACACGTGGAGGCTTCTCTGTGTCTCTCCGGAGTCTTGGGTGACAAGTGACAAACAGCGAGTCAAAGTCAAAAGTCCTCACCCTGGAAACTTCTGCTCCACAGACCTGGGGCCTGGACAGAATAATAAATTTAAGGAAGACAAACTGGGGAAAGGTTCAAGAATGAAAACCGATTAGTTTGTCCTCTAAAAAGACAGAAAAGGCATGGATGAGTCCAAGATGTGGGGCTTGATCATGGATCTGATGAACCTTTCGTGGGATTTGCTTGAATAAGAGAACAGACTGAAGCCACCAGAGGAGCTAGGAAGGACAATGGCAGGGACTCCAGGGACTCCGCGGCAGACAGGTGGGAAGGACAAATGGTGATGGTTATGTGTGTTACAGGCAACATGGATCTCACATGCAATAGAAACCACCCAACCACAGTCCCACAACCAATTCAGAACAAGTTACTTCAGTAGCCCTCTGCTCGATACAGAAATACAATCAATTAAGAACATTTCCAGAGAGATCGCTGTAGACCCAGACAGCATCAAAGACGAATTCTAACCAACCCTGAAGGAGAAGAGTAATTCTGCAAAAATCTTCCAGTAAACTAAGATCATTATGCCTGCCCTCATGTATAATAAACAGGATCACATGGTAACCAAAAATTGCTCTGCTGAAGCTTCTGAAACGAGAAGAAAAAAATCAGGACCCATGAACAGCAAATCCAGCCTGCCATACCTAGAATAGACCTGGCTTTATTCCACTCTAAGAACAGGGCAATTGGGGAGCTTGAGAGCTTCAGTATAATCAAGAACTTCCAGGAGGCACACCTGAGCGCTCTTCAAAGGCCAAATAACCCTTCCAACTGGTATACCTAACTTTACTTTGTTTTGTTTATTTGAATCAGGGTTTCCCCGTGTAGCCCTGGCTATCCTAGACTTCACTCTGTAGACCAGGCTGGCCTCGAACTCACAGAGATCCGCCTGCCTCTGCCTCCTGAGTGCTGGGATTAAAGGAGTGTGCCACCACTGCCCGGCCTAATTTATTATCATTTTTTGTAGCATTTTCTGAGTTGTTTGTTTTCCTTAGGATTTTGTTCTATACAGTTGTGTGGAGGTGGCTGTCATTTTCTCTTCCCTGCTCCTAACCCCTGAGCACTTTTCCCATTCATTACCACCCTTTGCTACACAGGGAATTCAAGGCTAATTTTGGATAGAACATTGTTCCAAAAATAGCAAAAACATATGTTCCTTTATCTGTTTGTTGACATGGCTGAGGAAACAGGCACTGAGCACACATAGCTCTAATCCCACGTTCCTGACAGGTGTCGTCTCTCATCATAATTCCTCATCACAGTCAATATTCATAATCTCTACCACTGCATTTCATGTGGTCTTGTCCATTGCAGAAACACAAAATATAAAACAAGGTTTAAGACCTCCCTTGCTGGAGACCTGGGGAGAATGCTTCCTGAATAAAATGTTTGCCATCACAAATGTGAGAAACAGAGTTTAGACCCTCAACACAGGGAACTCGCCATGTTGCCAAGGCTGGCCTTGAACTTGTGGCAATCATCCTTTCTCCCAGCCTCCCCAGCGCTGGGATCAAGGCACCATTGCAACCAGAGACTCTTGATTACACTAAGTTCATGGGATCCTTTTCATACTGAAACCATGTAATTTCTCTACTGATCACAGTGGATTTGTGGGCAAAGCAAGACATATTTGTGACCAGCAGTGGTGACCTGTGACCCATTTGTGTTGAACACCTCCGAGCAGCCTGCTCCCTCAAGCTCACAGACAATTCAGAAGAATTACTGGGCTTTCTGATTCAATGAATGAACTAAGGAAAAAATGAATGAACATGTTTATTTTTACTTAAACAGCCTGTATAACCCAGGCTATCCTCCAATTTGCCGTCCTCCTGCCTCAGTCTCCCAAGTGTTAGAATTATAAACATCCCCAGCAGTACTTGGGTTAGTTAATTTTTTTGAAGAGGAAATACTGGAAGGAAAAATTCTGTTGCTCCCATGGTCACAAAATCTTTTGAACTGCTAAAATCTAATACAGTTCAGTTCTAACTAATATCCTAACAAGTTATGAGTAAAATATCCTTCCTCTAAACTGGTGGCCAACAAGAAATTGCGACCCATCAGGGCAGTTTCCCAGAGTTCCTGAGCTGGATGGTAGAAGCCTCAGGGGATACCAGGTGTTTGGCCAAAAATGACTTTTGTTTCCATGTTCTCTTCCCATGACGATTAATGTCAACTGCCAACTGGACAGAATCTAGAATCACCTAGGAACCAAGCCTCCGGGCACACCATGAGGGGTTATCTAGGTCAGGGTCAGCCTCTGCAGAGGGCTGTAAGGGTCATCTTGACTGTTCATTGTGTAGACACCACTGCTGCTTGGGTGGGGATCTGAACTGTACTCACTGCAGTGTCCACACTACCAACTGAGCTACACCTCCAATTCCATCCCTGTGCACCAAACTTCATCTTTGGAGAATTTGGGAAAGGTTTGGAAACATTCACCATCATCTGGCCACCACCATGCACACCAGTCCCCACACCAACACCCACACCAACACCCACACCAGTCCCCACACCAACACCCACACCAGTCCACACACCAACACCCACACCAGTATCAACACCGACTTTTTGAAGAATGAAGTTCAAAATGGTAAACTGATTGGCAATTAAAATTATAATTTGGCTTAAATATATATATATGTTTTTAAATGAGATGACTGATACATTAAAAAGCCCATATGCTAAACATACTAGAGGACATAGCAGGACAGGCTTCTAGGAAAGGGAGGGGAAATGGGGAAAGAGGAGGGAGGTAGTGAGAGAGAAGGAGACAAGACAGGTGCATAGCACTAAGGATATTTGCAAAGAGGAGGGAAACTTATTACTCTGTGTTTACATAAAAATGAAGTTTCCCCAAATGAAGAGTATACTTCCACAGCAAGAACCATAAACTTAACAAAAACCCTATTGCCAGACAAGGGATAAATAAATCCCTTCAAGTTGTTGGTCAAGGAAGTCCAAGACACCCAAAGCAATGTAGGCTACCGCCATTGCTCTAGGCTGCTGAAGACACTCCACATTTGCACCACAGGCCTTGGAGAGATGAAGCTGGCGCTGTTCTGGAGGCCTTCTCCCTGAGGGACAACTCTCATAACCTTAGAAGGTGCAAAGCAGCTGCCAAGGGAGATGTCATCAGCAGTACAACATGGCTGTAGTTCCTGAAAAACACAGCAATGGCCACCCCAGCCAGATAGTCCCAAGAGTTCAATAGTGACACTTACATCTTGGGGATAACCAACACTTCTCTAATTGTGTTTAGAGCCCACTCAATGGGATTGGATTTGTACCCTGATCCACAGATCCTAGAAGAGAGCTATTACTGCCATGTTGCTAAATGCAGTTTTCAACTTCCTTCTAAATATTTATATTTATGCCTGTAGATGAGCCAACTCTCATCTCTCACCACGGACAGGTTTTACAGCAGACAGAGGCTATTACAGAGTTCCAGAGTGATCAAAATGAAGAGATAGGAGAATGTGGAGCAACTGCTCCCAAATGAGACATCTATCGCACAACCCCTACACCTACGGCTCAGGGAATATCAGCGGGAAGTGGGTTAAAAGATTACAGGAGCCAGAGGACTGAGCGAGCCGCTGTGAGACAGTGTCTTCTGGGAACGACGTCCGGGAACGGTCAGCAATGTGGTTGCCCCACAGGCCTACTCCATTAACACACCAACATGGATTGGGGGGTCCTAAGGTCCCTCCCTAGATGAAGAGCTACAGGAAAAGAGACTATTTTCCCCTGGGATGAGCTCCGGCTGGCTTACCCCGTCCTACGAGGCTTGGCCAACCCTAAATACATACAGCACCAGCAGAGAACACTAATGAGACTCAGCAAGCTTTGTAGATGCCGCACTCTACTGCCAAGCTAAATTCTCAAAATGGAACCTAATCTAATATTCATGTTACAACAGCTGTTACCTGCATTTGAGGATGCTTGCCTATTGTGTATGCCTCCATGCATGATGCATATCTTTAACTTTTCTTATATTCCTTCTTGTGTTATATTTCAGATTTTTATATGTTAAACAATATATATTTAATATAATGGTTATATTAATATATCATGTTATATAATACATATGGTATATATGACATACAATGTTATTTTATGTAATATATTATATGACATATATACAATATATAATGATGTGTATATTACAATATGTGTATATATGGTAGTAATATATGTACATTATTGTTATATATTATATATAATATAAAATTATATTACATATAATTACATCACATTTAATATAGAATGTATAACGTATATGCTGTTTCTATATATTAAACCATTTAGGGCTGGAGAGAAGGCTCAGTGGTTAAAAATTCATAGTGCTGTTGTGGAAGAGCCAAGCTAGGTTCCCAGCATTCATAGTGAGCAGCTCACAGTGGCCTGTAACTCCAGCTCCAGGAGACCTGACACCCTCTTCATTCCTCTTCGGGCTTATAGCCACACACAGACAGAGACATAGGATTTAATATACAGAGAAATATATATATATCTTTAAATGGCATGTAGTTATTTTTTAGCTCAATCTGGGATCATGCTTTTTAACATTTTTTCCTTGCACAGTTTATACAGCACTGGACGATTCATTGTCTTCATTGTCTCTCCTTTCTTCTTTGTAAATGTCTTCTCTTGTGTTGATGTTTGTTTACAAACAAGCATTTCCCATTCCACTGGCTTGATGCTTAAAATTTAAATACAGGCAGGCATGAATGCACACACACACATACACACACATACACACACACACACACACAAATACAGGCAGGCATGAATGCACGCACGCGCGCACACACACACACACACACACACACAATGCTAAGTCTGGAGGTTAAAACAAACCTCTATATATTTTCATGAATTGGTTTTCATCTATTTCCAGAGCATGTAAGAATCTTAGCATTCTTTTTAGCCCTCTTCACACTTATGAGATATGAATTGTTGATATATATTTAAACTCAATTTATACATATGCCTATCCACGTTGTATCTAAGTAAATCTGAGTACTACTATTGCTGCAATAGTTCTTTTCTTTCGTGTGTGTGTGTGTGTGTGTGTGTGTGTGTGTGTGTGTGTGTGTG